>SJYF01000373.1:6317891-6366121 GCA_006410515.1 Procapra przewalskii | reverse complement strand
AGAAAGTGATCAATAACACACGTGCCACTTTACTTACCCTGTGGACAAAAAGAAGCAAATATATAATCAATACATTAAAGTCAACAACAGTGAGCCATGTTTTTAATGTTTGTAGTACTTGTTTAAAAACCAATCTTGCCTCTGTGTATCTTTACCTAAATACACTTTCATGATTTAAAACCTCATAGATTTTGAGGCAACAAACAACTGTTTAGAGAATCTTCCCCAATATGATAAATATATACATGACCAGAATGTTATAGAAAATTGCAAAAGGGTGGTGCAAAAGGGTGGAGAAATAAAAAAAAATCCTGGTCTCTTATTCCTTCCAACTGCAATAAGGAAGTAACTTTGAAAATTATTGTACAAAATTGCCTTTGCTTTGAAGTGTATGTGCCAAAGTATTTTACCTCATCTGATTGTCACATATTTTCCAATTTATTTTCCCTCATTCAATTTTCCAGTAATTTCCTGCTTCCAGTACTAATCTTAAAGTTTTAAATTTAGAAAAGGTAGTACATGTAGTTGAAGAAAAAAATAAATGTGGGAACTCTAACCATGTTTGTACTCTAAATGTAAACTCTGTTTATAAAAGAGTATGTAATTTCTGCTTTATTGACTATGCCAAAGCCTTTGACTGTGTGGATCACAATAAAGTGTGGAAAATTCTGAAAGAGATGGGAATACCAGACCACCTGACCTGCTTTTTGAGAAGCCTATATGCAGGTCAGGAAGCAACAGTTAGAACTGGACATGGAACAACAGACTGGTTCCAAATAGGAAAAGGAGTACGTCAAGGCTGTATATTGTCACCCTGTTTATTTAACTTCTATGCAGAGTACATCATGAGAAACACTGAGCTGGAGGAAGCACAAGCTGGAATCAAGATTGCCAGGAGAAATATCAATAACCTCAGATATGCAGATGACACCACCCATATGGCAGAAAGTGAAGAGGAACTAAAAAGCTTCTTGATGAAAGTGAAAGGGGAGAGTGAAAAAGTTGGCTTAAAGCTCAACATTCAGAAAACGAAGATCATGGCATCTGGTCCCATCACTTCATGGGAAATAGATAGGAAAACAGTGGAAACAGTGTCCGATTTTATTTTTTTGTGCTCCAAAAATCACAGCAGATGGGGATTGCATCCATGAAATTAAAAAATGCTAGAGGTTAAAGCGTCTGCCTGCAATGTGGGAGACCTGAGTTCAATCCTTGGGTTGGGAAGATCCCCTGGAGAAGGAAATGGCAACCCACTCTAGTATTCTTGCCTGGAGAACCCCGTGGGCGGAGGAGCCTGGTGGGCTATAGTTCACAGGGTCGCAAAGAGTCGGACACGACTGAGCCACTTCACTTTCACTTTCACTCCTTGGAAGGAAAGTTATGACCAACCTAGATAGCATATTCAAAAGCAGAGACATTATTTTGCCAACAAATGCTGTCTAGTCATGGCTATGGTTTTTCCCGTGGTCGTATATGGATGTGAGAGTTTGACTGTGAAGAAAGCTGAGCACTGAAGAATTGATGCTTTTTAACTGTGGTGTTGGAGAAGACTCTTGAGAGTCCGTTGGACTGCAAGGAGACCCAACCAATCCATTCTGAAGGAGATCAGCCCTGGGATTTCTTTGGAAGGACTGATGCTAAAGCTGAAACTCTAGTACTTCGGCCACCTCATGTGAGCAGTTGACTCATTGGAAAAGACTCTGATTCTGGGAGGGATTGGCGGCAGGAGAAGGGGATGACAGAGGATGAGATGGCTGGATGGTATCACCTACTCGATGGACATGAGTTTGGGTGAACTCCGGGAGTTGGTGATGGATGGGGAGGTGTGGCGTGCTGCAGTTCATGGGGTTGTAAAGAGTCGGACATGACTGAGCAACTGAACTGAACTGAATGATGTGATTGGGCTTCCTTAGTGGCTTTGATGGTAAAGAATCTGCCTGCAATTCACAGACCTGGCTTTGATCCCCCCCAAGAAGGGAATGGCAACCCACTCCAGTATTCTTGCCTGAAAAATTCCATGGACAGGGAAGCCTGGAGGGTTGTAGTCCATGGGGTCTAAAAGAGTGGGACACGACTGAGCAGTGAACACTTTCACTTTTTTGTAATGATTGCAAATGCTATAAATAGTTGAGACTATAGTTTCTCCAGTTTATTCTTGGGGATTTTTGAAATCCCAAGATTGGACAAGAATGTAAACCCCAGATCTAGAAAAGATAGAACAGGCTAAGACAATTTAATATGATTATTAACTGAAAACAATAGCAAAATAAATTCATGTAAAATGTATGCCTTTTAAAGTTCTATTTAATTTTGAATGTGTTTCAAGGGCATATTAATCAAAATGTAAACAAATCAGTTAAAAATTCTAAAAATTGTAAAATCATTGTCAAGATTACTGATTTCTTATCTAGGAAAAAAATGGTAGTTATTGAGACTCTGTATTCTATCCTCTCCTTCATTTGGAGGAGCTGGGTTGCTGTTTTTCAAGATCCAGATCTAGCCTATTGGTTTGTTGGGGCTACCAAAAAAAAAAGAACCCTAACTGGTAAATAGCAAAAATATATTTTCTCAGATTAGGTAACTAAGTAAGTGAAAGTCACTCAGTCGTGTCTGACTCTTTGTGACCCCCTGGACATACAGTCCATGGGATTCTCCAGGCCAGAACACTGGAGTGGGTAGCCTTTCGCTTCTTCAGGGGATCTTCCCAGCCCAGGGATCAAACTCAGGTCTCCCACGTTGCAGGCAGACTCTTCACCAGCTGAGCCACATGGAGGCTGAGAAGTCTGAGGTGAGTGTGTCCATCCACAGGGGTCTCTCCTGAGGCCTGTCTCCTTGGCCAGTGTGTGGCCATCTGCTCCCTGTGTTTTCATAGCCTCCCCACTCCATACATGCCTGTGTCCCATTCTCTTCTTACAAGGACACTGGTCAGACTGGGCCAGGACCCACTCTAGTGACCTCAGCTAACCTAATCATCTCGTTATAGGCCATCCTCCTGGAGAAGGAAATGGCAGCCCACTCCAGTACTCTTGTCTGGAGAATCCCATGGACGGGGGAGCCTGGTAGGCTAGTCCATGGGGTTGCAAAGAATCGGACACGACTGAGCAACTTTAATCTCCAAGGACAGTCAGTTTCTGAAGTACTGGCGGGTTAGGACTTAAATATATGAATATCGGGCAGGACCAGGGACATAATTCAGCTCATAGTATCTAAGAATATGATAATTTACAAAATTCCTGGTATATTTTCTTTATATCACTGGTTATACTGCTATCTGGAAAGACTGTCACTCATTTGAATATAATAAACATAGAACTCAAGGTCTCAGTAAGTTGCTATAAAAAAAAATAAATTTCCACACAGAGAACTATAATCTACTATGATAGGAGAATGCATGGTTCTCACTGATTTTCATAGGGATCATAACAAGTGTTTAAGGATGGAACTTGTTTCTGAAATTTGCATAAAACTGATAAAAGCAATCATATTGCCTTTTCATTAATATTTATAAATGGAGTCTCCTATTATGTATTTATACCTTTTAGTTCAGTGAAGGATACAGGACAGACAGTGGTGTCACGCTGTGCTAGCTGTATTCACTAAAATGCCACAGATAAAAGGCAGGCAGGGTTTCTAGCGTGCAGAATGTATATGGCACAATTCAAGAAAAAAATATGTTAATAAAACAAGACAAAAAGTTAAATAGCTGTGAAAATATAAACGGACTACACTATGGCAGGAAAATATTTCCCACTAGTTTAATTCTACAGCATAATTTAAAAGCCAGGAGCCACTCTATATAATTGCATGCCTTCATTGCTTAAAGAGGCAGTTGATTTATCATTTGGATTTTATGGTGCGTAGATGCTTACATTTATTTTGTTCATTTCTTCAGGCTTTATATGTTTAAAATATAATATTTTATATATGTACGTATATATATATGAAAACATAGGAAAGGAGCCTGCAGTTTTGCCTGTAGTTCTGTGTATAGTTATACAGGGGAAAACAGTTCCTCAAAGATAGGAGAGAATATGCTACATTTCATGGTCTTAATTGCCTGAGGGATCAACAGCAAAATCAGTGCAATAAAACACTCAGAGATTGATAGGGGTTCTCTCTAAAGATGGAGATGCTCAGAAATGCTCAGTGGGACATCCCAGAGCTTTCCCCATACCCAGTGTTTAGGCCACTGGTATATTAAAAATATATGAATGTCACAACATTGTAAAGCAACTATACTCCAATAAAAAACTAATTTAAAAAATGTATGAATGTCGAAACAAAATTTTAGAACACATGCTCGTACACATACACATACATACAATTATTAAATATCGTTTGAAGAAAAGACTGTGTTAAAGTAAAGGCTTTTGCACACATGTTCCCATGACATCCCCCACCCCCACTGCCACTCCCCAGCCCCACATCCATGCAGGCTCAGTCTCCCAGCAGGGACTCAAAGGCAGCAGAGAAGCTCAGTTTTAGAGAGCTGTGTTTAATCTTGATTGTCCGCATTCCAGGGCACGTCTAGCTTCCTCACTGGATTGGTTCCCTGGGGCTGCTCTAACAAACTACCCCTTGGGGGCTTAAAACACTACACCTTAGTTTCCTTACTATGTGTGTGTGTTAGTCGCTCAGTTGTGTCCAACTCTTTGCCGCCTTGTGGACCGTAGCCCGCCAGGCTCCTCTGTCCATGGGATTCGCTAGGCGAGAATACTGGAGTGGGTTGCCATTTCCTTCTCCAGGGGATCTTCCCAACCCAGGGACTGAACCTGGGTCTCCTGCATTGTAGGCGGACACTTTACCCTCTGAGCTACAAGGCCCAACGTCTGAAATGGGTGTTGGATCAAATCAAGGCATTAACTGGGCCATATTCTTCCTGCAGCTTATAAGGGAAAATCCATTTCTTTTGTTGTTCCTCCGGTTTGCAGAGGCTGCCTGCATATTCTTTGTCTCCTGGCTCCTTCCATTTCCAAATCCAGCAAGAATGCCTCATGTTCCTTTCACACCTCAAATCTCTCTGACCTCTTCTTCCATTGTCCTCTCCATCTCACGCATGCCCTGATTCCTTCTTCTTCACCTTTTAAGGTCCTATGTGATGACTGCCTTGCTTCAAGTTCAGCTAATTTCAACTTCATTTCCTTCGCAACCTTAATTCCATGTAACGTATCACATTCACCAACAATGGGCATTTTGACATGGAGGTCTCTGGGAGTCTGTAGTGTTACCTATCTCACTTATTTTTTTCATTAAAAAATATTTATGTTGGCCAACGACTATCAAAAGATGAATTAATGTATTCAAGAAACAAGTAAAGGCAGGAAAGAAATAGATCATGGCAAACTGGGTGGGACAGATAAAACCCAGGCAAAAGAAAATGAAATGAAATAGGTGATAGCTGGAGAAATGGAGACATGGACCCACTGGTATAAGAGCTCTTCCAACTCTCTCACTTTGTCTCATATCTGAGGTCACCCTTCAAGCATAGGAAGAGGTGTATAGTATTCTGCAGGAAAAAGAATATATATTTAGAAGATGGATAAACGCAGTCTAGGAACAGATAAGGCAGAAATATTTCCAGAGACAAACATAGAAAGTCAAAATTAGTTCCTTCTAAATTTTCCTAAGAAATTTTTCAAATTTCTTTTGACATAACTAGAAAACTGGGGCTTAAAAACAAAAACAAAAACACGGCTTGTATGTTGTTTTTAATTAGAAAATAAATTTAGAGGCAATGTTACTTCAAGAAACTATAAGAAAGTTGGAAGTCGCTGTCTTGCTTCCCCTAGCATCCCTTTCATTTTAATCACCTAGCAACACTTTTACACAAGTTCACAGTGACAAGCTCAAGAAAACTTTGCTATGAACTACAAGGGTGTGAATTCACTGGGAGGGAATAAAAGGTTTTACTGAAAACTAGAGTCTTCTCCTCAGGTCTCAAGGGGGCTGATGGGGGTCCCTTGCCTGCAGATAACCCTTACAGCCTCACCAGGTTCTCCTGAGGGAGTTAATGGCTTATTACAGTCTGGGCTTGTTCTATCAGCAGGAGAACAAAGCTTTCCCAAGGCTGGTGATGGGTGTTGTGAGTGGAAGTCAGAGGTTCTGAGTTCCCTCACTTTCCTGATCTGTCTCCCCCTCTGAACAATGGGATAGTAAGCGCTACTTGTGTTCTCGGAGTCAAGTGAGACAGATTAGTAGGAGAAAGTGTGAGATGCTGAATTAAGATTACAGATGCTGAAGTTAAGATGCTGAATTAAGAGAAACAGAACAAATAGAATAGAGAAATATATCAGAAGAGATTACTGTGGATGGTGACTGCAGCCATGAAATTAGAAAGACACTTGCTCCTTGGAAGAAAAACTACAACAACCTAGACAGTGTATTCAAAAGCAGACATCACTTTGTGGACAAAGGTATGTATAGTCAAAGCTATGGCTTTTCCAGTAGTCATGTTTGGATGTGAAAGTTGGGCCATGTAGAAAGTTGAGTACCAAACAATTCATGCTTTGAACTGTGATGCTAAAGACTTTTGAGACTCTTCTGGACAGAAAGGAGATAAAACCATTCAATCCTAAAGGGAAACAACCCTGAATTTTCATTGGAAGCACTGTTATTGAAACTTCAATACTTTGGCCACCTGATGTGAAGAGACAACTCACTGGAAAAGACCCTGATGCTGGGAAAGATTGAAGGCAAAAGTAGAAGGGGTCAGCAGAAGATAAGATGGTTAGATAGCATCACTGACTCAATGGACATGAATCCGAGCAAACTCCATGAGACTGTGGAGGACAGAGGAGCCAGACCTGCTGCGGGCCGTTGGGGTAGCAAGGAGTTGCACAGGACTTAGTGACTGACCAGCAACAATGTAAGATGAGATTTGTCACAGGAATTGGCTCATGGGGTTATGGAGGTGAAAAGTCCCATGATCTGCCTGCAAGCAGGAGAAACAGGAAAGCAGGTGGAGTTGTTCCATGGACATTCAAAGGCATGAGACTTAGGGGAACTGATGGTGAGAGTCTGAACTGGAGCCAATTGGCCTGAGAACCAGGGATAGGAGGTGTAAGTCTTGCTGAGAGCACAAAGGCTGGAAAACCGGGAGCACAGAGGACGGAGAAGGTGGATGTCCCATCTGAAGTAGAGTGAGTCAGTTCATGTTTCCTCCACCTTTTTGTTCTGTTCAGTCCCTCAGCCTAGTGAGTGATGCCTACACGCATTAAGGAAGGTGGTCTTCTTTATTTTGTCTGCTGATTCAAATGCTAATCTCTTCCTGAAATGTCCTCGTAGGTGGTGGTGTTCAGTCATTCATTCATGTCCAACTCTTTGTGACCCGTGGACCGCAGCACGCTAGGCTTCCCTGTCCTCCACTACCTCCTACTGTTTGCTCAAACTCAGGTCCATTGAGTTGAGGATGCCATCCAACCATCTCATCCTCTGTCGTCCCCTTCTCCTCCCACCTTCAATCTTTCCCAGCATCAGGATTCTTTCCAATGAGTCAACACTTCACACCAGGTGGACAAAGTATCAGAACTTCATCTTCAGCAATGGTCCTTCCAATGAATGTTCAGGGTGAATTTCCTGTAGAATTGACTGTTTTGATCTTGCAGTTCAACTCACTGAGCAATATTTACTCAGGATAAATGAAAACAAATAGCTACAATTAAACTTGCATGTGTATATTGATATTATCTTATTATAGTCAAAACCCAGAAAAAATTCTAGTGTCCATCAACTGGTAGTGGATTAAAAATACTGGAGTATATCAATACAATTCATACTTAGTCAGTCACTGAAGTCACTCAGTCGTGTCTGACTCTCTGTGACCCCGTGGACTGTAGCCCACCAGGATTCTCCAGGCAAGAATACTGGAGTAGGTTGCCATTTCCTTCTCCAGGGGATCTTCCCAACCCAGAGATCGAACCAGGTCTCCCACATAGCAGGCAGATGCTTTATTACTACTCAGCAGTAAAACAGAACAACTAAACATAAAAACATGGATGAACTTCACAATGATTATATTAACACTTGGAGAATATTTCACAAAGTGACTGCATTTACTTAAAATATCCCAAACTGGAGAAGTGATGACACATTGGTATATATTAATTTAATGAGTTACTACTGAGTTGTTAAAAATGAAGACTTCCCTGGTGGCTCAGTTGATAAACAATCTGCCTGCAGTGCAGGAGACCTGGGTTCAATCCTTGGTTTGGGAAGATCACCTGGAGAAGGAATCTACCCAGCCCAGTATCCTTACCTGGAGCAGTCCATGGACAGAAGAGCCAGGCAAGCTGCTGTCCATGGGGTTACAAAGAGTTGGACATGACTGAGCACCTAACCAAGGAAACATTTCATGCAAAGATGGGCTCAATAAAGGACAGAAATTGTATGGACCCAACAGAAGCAGAAGATATTAAGAAGAGGTGGCAGGATACACAGAAGAACTGTGCAAAAAAGATCTTCACGACTCAGATAATCACAATGGTGTGATCACTCACCTAGAGCCAGACATCCTGAAATGTAAAGTCAAGTGGGCCTTAGAAAGCATCAGTATGAACAAAGCTACTGGAGGTGATGGAATTCCAGTGGAGCTATTTCAAATCCTGAAAGATGATGCTGTGAAAGTGCTGCACTCAATATGCCAGCAAATCTGGAAAACGTAGCAGTGGTCACAGGACTGGAAAAGGTCAGTTTTCATTCCAATCCCTAAGAAAGGCAATGCCAAAGAATGCTCAAACTACCGCACAATTGCACTCATCTCACACGCTAGTAAAGTAATGCTCAAAATTCTCCAAGCCAGGCTTCAGCAATGCATGAACCGTGAACTTCCAGTTGTTCAAGCTGGTTTTAGAAAAGGCAGAGGAACCAGAGATCAAAGTGTCAACATCCCCTGGATCATGGAAAAAGCAAGAGAGTTCCAGCAAATCATCTATTTCTGCTTTATTGACTATGCCAAAGCTTTTGACTGTGTGTGGATCACAATCAACTGTGGAAAATTCTGAAAGAGATGGGAATACTAGACCACCTGACTTGCCTTTTGAGAAATCTGTATGCAGGTCAGGAAGCAGCAGTTAGAACTGGACATGGAACAACAGGCTGGTTCCAAATAGGAAAAGGAGTACGTCGAGGCTGTATATTGTCACCCTGCTTATTTAACTTCTATGCAGAATACATAATGAGAAATGGTGGGCTGGAGGAAGCACAAGCTGGAATCAAGATTGCCTGGAGAAATATCAATAACCTCAGATATGCATATGACACTACCCTTATTGCAGAAAGTGAAGAGGAACTAAAGAGGCTCTTGATGAAAGTGAAAGAGGAGAGTGAAAAAGTTGGCTTAAAGCTCAACATTCAGAAAACAAAGATCATGGCATCCGGTCCCATCACTTCATGGGAAATAGATGTGGAAACAGTGTCAGACTTTATTTTTTTGTGTGTGCTCTAAAATCGCAGCAGATGGTGACTTCAGCCATGAAATTAAAAGACGGTTACTCGTTGGAAGAAAAGTTATGACCAATCTAGATAGCATATTCAAAAGCAGAGACATTACTTTGCCAACAAAGGTCCGTCTAGTCAAGGCTATGGTTTTTCCTGTGGTCACGTATGGATGTGAGAGTTGAACTATGAAGAAAGCTGAGCACCGAAGAAATGATGCTTTTGAACTGTGGTGTTGGAGAAGACTCTTGAGAATCCCTTGGACTGCAAGGAGATCCAACCAGTCCATTCTGAAGGAGATCAGCCCTGGGGTTTCTTTGGAAGGACTGATGCTAAAGCTGAAACTCCAGTACTTTGGCCACCTCATGTGAAGAGCTGACTCATTGGAAAAGACTCTGATGCTGGGAGGGATTAGGGGCAGGAGGAGAAGGGGACAGCAGAGGATGAGATGGCTGAATGGCATCACTGACTCGATGGATGTGAGTCTGAGTGAACTCCGGGAGTTGGTGATGGCGTGCTGCGATTCATGGGATCACAAAGAGTTGGACACAGCTGAGCAACTGAAATGAACTGAACTGAACTAAGCGCCTAACACACACAGTTAAAACCAAACTTTTGATATGCTTAATAGAATGGAATAATCTCATAGAAAAATGCCAAGTGAAACATGCTGGACACTAAAACATCCCCATCGCACATTTAGTTGCACAGAACTAACCTAATTGGAGAAATAAGAATGGCTTTTCCTCTGGATGGGCTGAGGGTTGACAGGGAAAGAACAGGATGGGCATTCCTGGAACGATGGAAACATGCTGTATGAAGGCAGGCGTGTTTATTCCATGTCTCCATGCACTTAACAATCTGGGAGGTTAAGATGTGTGTGCAGCTTTTATCTCAGTGCAAGTCACACAAAAAGTAAGAGTCAAATTGTGAGGGTTAGTAGAAAAAAAAAAAAGAGCATTGTTTTTGCTTAAATATGAAAGCTCACTGGAATCTATACAAGCTTGTGTGGAATGTCCTAACCTTGAGGCCAAAAAGCAACTAGACTTTAACGGGTGAGGATCTTTTCATATACTCACTTTATTACCCACAACTTAATTACTCAACAAATCTCCACTTTTCTGCCTCTGCTCTTGTCTTTATTTTTCTCTGGAATATCAACTGCTCTCTCCCCCTTCTTCTCCAATTAAAATCCATCTTATCTTCAAATGATGCTTGATTGCTCAGTCGTGTCTAACTCTTTTCAACCCCAGGGACTGCGGCCTTCCAAGCTCCTCTGTCCATGGAATTCTCCAGGCAAGAATAATGGAGTGAGCAGTCATTTCCTCCTCCAGAGGATCTTCCTGACCCATGGATTGAACAAGCATCTTCTGTGTTGCCTGCATTGGCAAGGTGATTCTTTACCACTGTTACCTGGGAAGCCCCATCTCATCTTCAGAGTGAAAGTTTCTCAGTAATGTCTGACTCTTCCTGACCCCATAGACTATACATGAGGTATAGTATTCTATACTATGTGTGTGTGTATATATATATTTAATGTCTATACCATGGAATTCTCCAGGCCAGAATACTGGAGTGAGTAACCTTTCCCTTCTCCAGGGAATCATCCCAACCCAGGGATCAAACTCACGTCTCCTGCACTGCAGGCGGATTCTTTACCAGCTGAGCCACCAGGGACACCCTCTCATCTTCAAGGACCGCCTCAAATATCACCCTCCTGACCCCAAGGAGACTTATCAGATTCTTGTCCTTGCGAATTCTACAGCAATCACGGTTACCTGTTCTCTAGGAGTTTTCACTTTGTCTTCAGAAAAAGGTTTGAGACTCGCTTCTCCTCTCTTACTTTTAAAGTTCGCATGGTCTCTGTCATGGCTGTGTGTGTTTTCTCTGTATCTTTTATGGCACCCAACACATGATTGATAAGTGACATACATATTTTCTGAATGATCTTGAAAAACACAACTTTCCAAAACTGACAAGATAAACAGAAAATTTAAATAGTTATATGTTTATTAAAAATTGAATTTCCTAGCAAACATTTCCTATAAACTCTAGGCTCAGATGAATTTCGCCTGTGAGTTCTATCAAACATGTAAAGACGAAATAGTACCAATCATATACAAACATCACCAGAATGTAGAAGAGAAAGGAATACTTACAAATCATTTTTTGAGGCCAGCATTATCTCAATACCAAAACCTAACAAAGACACTAAAAGAAAATTGCAGAATAATATCCTTCATGATCTTAAGTGGAAAAAGTCTTTACAAAATATAAAAAATTGCTTATTTTGCTAATATTAATGACTGAATTATAATTATTTAAAACATAAGAAATAACATTCTGAATGAATCAAATAAATGGGATACTCATTTGCCTTGATTACTTATTCATCATAAAATATATGTGCCGTCGTATTGATCTTGCAGAGTAACCTTCCACTCAATTTGCATATTTTATTTGTATCTTCTGGTCCCTAAGTCTGTAGACTGATTGCCGCTTCGACTCCAACTCTCCTGCACAATTTGTCTCATCTTGTTGCTTCACTTCTCCCTGGGACCTCTAAGGGGTTTTTTCTTTTTTGAAGTTATTTGATAGATTAATATTCTGATCAGGGAAAAGGCCCAGAAAAGAGACCGTGGATTGAGTCTACAGATCACAGGTAGTGAACTTCCAGCAGCACGTTTAAGAGCAAAATATGACTCTGAACGGTCACCCAAAGTAAAGGGCCAATACATCTCACTTAGCCAGCTCACAGACACAATGATTATCCCACTGGACCTCAGGAAGCACAATTTGCACACTTCACCATACAGATGTCACAGTTCCAAACACTCCTCCTAGAAGAGACAGCAGCATAGATTCTGAGTCATCATGCAGCTGCGTCAGGAGTGTGAAAATTATTCATGAACTGACAGCTGGCATTTAATAGGCATCTGGGATGTGGGCTGCTCACACGTTCTGTGTAATCACATTCCTGAAGGCAGGGTCCCAGCCCGGGGAGGTCAAGGTCAGGTCATGGCCAGCTTTCACTGCAAGGCTCATCTCTCAAGGTACAACTCACAGAAACATAGACAAAACAAGTCGGTAATAATGAGCACCATTAAGACTTGGGGTCAAAGATTCTGTCAAAATGCCAAACCTGTGAGCTTCAGTCTATCCATAGTGTAGACAGAGCCCAGTGGTTTGACAGCCAGTGAAATGAGCAAAGACCTGCTGTTTCTGCAATGGAGGGAAAATCACCTAATTACATACCCAATGGGATTAAGAATTTCAAGTGATGCTGGGCATGCACATTAAAAATCACAAACCAACTGTCTTTTATTTTGCTAGAAGTGATGTAAGTCTGCTCTTCACTGATAAAACTGAGCTTTTGTTGTTGTTTTGAATGAAAACATTATTAGTAAAATTCATCAGAGTCTCAAGGGAAGAGGAAATTTTTGTCCTTTTCATATCTCAATAAGTGCAGCATTCCTAGTTTTCCTTTGCCATAAACAGGACAAGGATGAATAACAATTTCCATCTCAGAAACACCTCTCCGGGACAAGGTTTTGAAACTGGGGATAGAGAAGTTCTGAGATCTCAGATTATCATTTTGCTAAGCCTCTTGTCAGGGCTTCTGTGGTGGATCAGACTGTAAAGAATCTGCCTGCAATACAGAAGACATGGGAGTATATATACTCATATACTCTTTATTTGTATAATCATGAAAAAGTCATTACTCTTGGCCTGAATTTTTTTTTCCTAAAGAAAGGAGGAGAAGAAGATATCTAAATCTAAGTCCTTACTTGAGTTATTCCAGATATGTTTCTGTGAAACAGAGTGAGAGAGAAAGGAGTTCAACACCCAGAGTTAGATGATAACTCTAACTATTAAATTTTAATTTGCTCACTGAAAGGTATAGTATTTGATTCCATATCCTTCTTAGTTTTTCTAGAGCTCATGATTTATTACATTTGCATCAAATGAGGTGAGAAATGCTGGGTAACTTTTCTTGTAATATTCCTTAAGAAAAGTCTTTGGTTATTTTACAAGCCCCCAGGGCAGATGTTCATATTGAATAGTGAGAGCATATGGTAAAAAGATTGGTTCCTTGTAATTTACTTGTCAAACACCATTGTTAAGGTTTCAAAAAGAGAGGAATCCAAACAATAATTTTAAAACAAAACCCCTAACAGTGCCTGGATCTCTCGGGATTCTTCCCACTGCTGATTTATCCTCAAAATTCTCTTCTATATTAAAAATGCTGAGAACTGGAATGACATAAAAGCCTTAGAGAATAAGAGGTGTTTTTGCCTTTAATGCAATTGCCAGTGTAGATATCCCAAATTTACCAGTGACCACTAATGCTTTCCTAAAATCAAACATTACACATATTTGACAGAAAGAGATGTAATTTCACAAAGCTACTTGCAAAACTGAAGAACAATTACCAAGAAGAAATATAAATTCAGGACCAGATCACAGTAAAAGTACACAGATTTCTCTCTGCTGGAGCCATACAGGAGATTTCAAAATAACATGTAGAGAAGCAATGATTTACAATTCCCACCTTTAATCTTCTAGCCTACAGAAATGGTTCCTTAATAAATATAGGAGCCAAAATCTACAGTTTGCATAACAGTCTGTGGTTAGGTTTTATCATTATAAATCTACATCTTTGCGAAGTATCCTGAAGCCCTGGGGAGAGGTTGACAATACAGCTATTGTTTGAAAGTATTTGCTGCAAGAAATCAAGACTTCCTTTTTCGGGCTTCCATTTGCTACCGTGCCCAGCTATGCCAAAGTGTCCAAACTGTGCAAAATATGCAGTCTTCTTCAAGAGACCAGCCACAATTTATTCATCTTTGCATCCCCAGAAATAATCCACCGTTTAGTACAAAGCTGGCTTCCCTGGTGGCTCAAACAATAAAGAATCTTCCTGCAATGCAGAAGAACTGGGTTCAGGCCCTGGGTAGGGAAGATCCCCTGGAGGAGGAAATGGCAACCCACTCCAGCATTCTTGCCTGGAGAATCCCATGAACAGAGGAGCCTGGCGGGCTACAGTCCATCGGGTTGCCAAGAGTAAGACACGACTGAGAGACTAACACTTTCACTTTCCAGTATAAAGCTGGTGATCAACAAAGGTCTGTGTAATGGTGGGTTTTGAAGAGGAGGTGTATTAGTTCCTAGGGCTCCTGTAACAAAACACCATAATCTGGCTGCCTTGATGCAACAGACATTTATTATTTCACAGTTTGGGAAGCTGGAAGACCAAAATCAAGGTATCAGTAGGTCCTTTCTCCTTCTGAAAACTTCAGGGGAGAATTCTTCCCTTATTTTTTCTTTGCTTCTGGTGGCTGTTGACAATCTTTGGCCTTCCGTGGCTTGCAGCTTCCTCATCCTAATCTCTGACTCTTTCATCACATCTATGTCTATGTCTAAATCTGAATTTCCATCTTCTCACCAGGATAGCAGCCATGTTGATTAGTGCTCACCCTAATGGTCCCATCTTAGTTGTATAGTATCTGCAAAGACCCAGTTTCCAAACAAAGTCATATTCATAGGTGCTGGGGTTTAGGACTTTAACTTTACTGTGGGGAGGACACAATTCAACCCATAACACATAGCACTATGTACCCGGCTTTTGTTATATCTCCTTTACACCAAGTAATATGCTGAACATGTACCTGCCTCACAGGGAGCATGTTGGCTAATTGCAGGATTTGTCACACCCAATATATTATGAATCCTCATTGACTGGACTGTAAACAAACAGTATATATTACCCCTGCTCCGGTGATCACCAAACTTGCTCTGATCATTTACAACTTAGCCAAAGCTCCTGCCTGGTTTCCTTGGGCAACATCTGTAGAGTCTCATCTTCCTTCTCCAAACAAAAATTGGAACCATAGTACAACAAATCAACTTCGTGCCATTTTTATTGCAAGAGGTTGTCCTTTTGCACTTGGAACTGTGATGTACTTTGAACACTGAATTGGAATTAACACCGACTAACTTTGCTGATACAGAAAATAGAATAGAATCAATTGGTACATTCCTTGCAAATTTGGGATGTGCGTGCCTTTAGGATTAAAGAATGTAAAGAATATAATAAAATATAAAGATCTATTTTTAAACTAATTAAGAAACATCTAGACTAGGCTAATTCACACATATGCAAAAAAGTCAAAACTTGAAGTAAAATGAGTAAATCCTCTGATTTCTAAGGATTATCTAAGGAATATCTAAGGATTAATATTTCAGTCTATTTTCCAGGTGGCTCAGAGGTAAAGAATCTGCCTGTCAATGCAGGAGACGTGGGTTTAATCCTTGATCTGGGAAAATGCTCTGGAATAGGAAATGGCAACCCATTCCAATATTCTTGCCTGGGATATTCCATGGACAGAGGAGCCTGGGGGCCTACTGTCCATGGGATCAGTGACTATACAACAACCAGGTTTTTTTTTTTTAAATTTTGGCTTTATTAAAATACTATGTAGCAATTGCTAGGTACACATCACAACTGACTTTGGCAATTGTGATTTCCTAGGGGTCCCTGATGTGGCTTTCTCAGTTGTACATATTAAAGTATAATTTTTCTAATGAAACAGGATATATAAGTAATGCGGACTTCTGATGAAACGTTACGTTGATGTATCATTAAATATCAGTCACCTGTCAATTTGAATCATGAGGCAGAAATTGCATTTAATTATACAATGTATGTACTGAGTACTCCGTAATCACAGAGTGTACTAAGGAGAAAAAGAGGTCCATTGAGTTCACAGGAAGGGCAGAACATTTTCAAGGGCTTGTAGATACTTATTTCTCTGGACTCCAGGAGACTCACTGGAGGGAGGTTGCAGGAGGTGGAAGATACAGGTTGTGGCCATGAAACAGCAAAGCTAACCAATTCCAAGGGAAATTGACTCTGTGACCATGACTGGCTCCACTCCACTCCATGATCCTCAGATCTGTGGCCTAGATCTTGGTCATGTTTCAAACTCCTGGCCAAGTTTCTGTGCCTGCTATTGAGCAGATGCACAGTTAGAGCTGAAATAACTTGAATTTGTTGGCAGCACAATGTGGTCAGTGGTTGAGACTGGTACACACTGTCCTTCGAACCCATGCTTTCTAAGAAAATTGGTTTTAGACTTGGAAAAAAAAAACACAAAGAAAGAGGCGATTACAGTTCTTTTATGTTCTTGGGTGATTAGTGAATTCTTCCTCCTTTAAAAGTAGGTTCCTACTATACCACAGAGCCTGGGAGGTAAGGGCACTATCCTTCTTTATGCAGACAGATGACTCGCAGGTCCTTGTAAAGGGCTTCATGGGTTGCAAAACTGGCAAGACACCTTTGAAAATTTTACACCTAAGAAAGAAAGAGAAATTATTTGCAAATTTTCCAAAGTAAATGCTCCAAGAATAGGAAAGTCAGGCCTGGAGTCAAAAAGAAGCCTGCCTAATTTTAATCAAGCTTAAAGGAATATCCCTGGTGGCTCAGAGGTTAAAACATCTGCCTGGAATGCGGGAGACCTGGGTCCAATCCCTGGGTCGGGAAGATCCCCTAGAGAAGGGAATGGGAACCTACTCCAGTACTCTTGCCTGGAGAATTCCATGGAGGGAGAAGCCTGGTAGGCTACAGTCCATGGGGTCACAAAGAGTCAGACAGGACTGAGCGATTTCACTTCACTTCACTTTACTTCACTTCAAGGGAATATTAAGACTCTTGGTCACCAGCTCTGTATGTACACACACACACACACATACACACACGAGTAGTGGCTTGCTTATAAGACTTTTTTTCCAGTAAGAGATTGTAATTTTCCTTCAGTCTCTTTAAGCTTCCAGAGAGATTCTTCATGTGTTTTCAGTGATGTGACAGAAAAATCAATTAGAGAACAATGTAAATCAATTATAAAATAATACACGTAACCCACTGCTAAATTATGTGCATCATAGCAAAAGCCAAAGGATTTTAGAAAAATCAAGAGCTAATATGCATGAGAACATTTGCAAGGCCACACAAAGCGGGCAGAGTCATGAATTTCATTATATACAGAGTCTAAGAGATTTGTAAATGCATTTCGGATGCATTCATTGCTGATACATCCTGGACTGAGTGAAAATGGGAAGCATGCATAGCTCAGTTGGTAAAGAATCCACCTGCAATGCAGGAGACCCTGGTTCGATTCCTGGGTTGGGAAGATCCTCTGGAGAAGCGATAGGCTACCCACTCTAGTATTCTTGGGCTTCCGTTGTGGCTCAGCTGGTAAACAATCCTCTGGCAATGTGGGAGACCTGGGTTCGATCCCTGGGTTGGGAAGGTCCCCTGGAGAAGGGAAAGACTATCCATTCCAGTGTTCTGGCCTGGAGAATTCCATGGACTGTATACTCCATGGGGTCGCAAAGAGTCGGACATGACTGAGGGACTTTCACTAGTCTTTCATACTATAGGAAAGCTTCAGCTGGTGGGTCTTGGATTTTCAGTGGCTGCTGTTTTCTTCTGGTGCAAAAATTATTCTGCTTTGAGTGTAGGTGGAATGGGAAAAAACTCCATCCAAGTGTCTCCATGACTGTGTCTCTGGGGGCATTTTCTCTGAGAAGCATTCATCCTTCACTTTTTACACCTTGCTCTTTAAGATAACTCATCCACATCTGACACCATCTTTTTATAAAATATGAATATGGATAATATCCTAAGGACTGTTCACTACTAAATTGTACACATGAAATTTCTCATAGGAAAATTAGTGTTGATTCCCAATTTGATTTACCTAGGAGACAGCCATGATGGTGCCCTACAAAACTCTCAGGTTAGGAGAAGGGGACCCGGGTTCAGCTCCACTCTGCCCCTTCTCTCAGAGCCTCAAGTCCTCACCTACAATATAGGGTTTTCAAGAACTTCCCTGGTGGTCCAGTGGTTACCACTTCACCTTCCAGTGTAGGAGGTGTGGACTCCATCCCACATGCCTCATGGCCAGAAAACCAAAACATGAAACAGAGGCAATACTGTAACAAATTCAGTAAAGATTTTTAAATGGTCTACATCAAAAAGGTCTCTTGAAAAACAGGATTTTCAGTACCTGCTGATTATAGTTTTGTTTCTATCAAATAGCTGTATTATCATCAAAAAGTTGTGTTATTATGCAACTGTGGAAACTGAAGCTCAGGGGAATTGAAAGATGTTCCAGGGGGCCCTGGAACAAGAAGAGAAGGTCTGGGGCCCAGGTCCAGCTGAACCAGCACTAAGCTGTGATTTTAAACAAAATTGGAGCTGAAAGCCCTGAGCAAATGTGTCTCCTGCAACTGAATATTTCAGTCAGTGGGGACAGCCCAGTGTTAAGGAGGATATACAGTTTATAAAACAGCATCTGAAGATGAAATAAACTCTGTGGATATGGGCTGCAAGCTTTCCTGTGTTAGGTGAGGGAATACAGTCAGAAGGTTTTGTAGTTACAAGCAGGCTTTAACCTCATTCACACTTCTGAGACTGATTTCTCTTTACTCCTGCAGGTTTGATCTATGTTCAAAAGTTTTGTTCACTTTCAAATGGCTGAAGTAGATTTAGTGAAAAGTTGAAGCTTGAACTTTTCTTTGAAGACCACTTAGGTTAAGAAAAAGAGATTTAGTAGCACACTGTGTAGCCCCAGTACGCTAATGCAAGAATCTTAAAGGTCAGAATTCTCCAAATCCAGCAGAACAGAAAGTATTCCCTTGAGGTGACCTCCTGCAAAGCTCCTAGGATACCACTTACTGCTCTGTCCCTCCTAGCCATGTTTCAGGAGTAGCTGGTGCTGGGCAGCCACTATTTATTATTATGTCACTAAACTGCATTTCCCAGACAAAATACTGGAGTGGGCTGCCATTTGATCCAGGGATCAAACTTGCGTCTCTTGCATCTCCTGCACTGGCAGCCAGATTCTTTACTACTGCACCACCAGGCAAGGGCAAAATATGAAATATCATTATTTCCAAATGTAGTAAGAACTGAAAATTTTAGTTAGAGACCATTATTTTGCTTCCATTTAGCATTACTATTTTGTTGACAGATAATTTAGCAAACCCCTCTGAATATTTTTTATTATTAATTTATTTTTTAATAGTGGTTTACGTTTTAGAGAAAAATTGGTGGGAAGTTACAGGAATTTCTTATAAACCCTGGCCTTATACATGCACAGGCTTACACACACACAGACCTCCTCATTTAAAACCTTCCCCAGCAAATTGGAGCATTTATTACATGGGATAAACCTACATCAACTTATAATAAAGTCCATAGTGTACATTACGGTTCACTCATAGTGTTATATATATTCCACAGTTTTGTACAGATGTATAATGACTTATCTGGAGAAGAAAATGGCAACCCACTCCAATAGTTTTGCCTGGAAAAATCCATGGATGAAGAAACCTGGCAAGTTACACTCCAAGGGGGTCACACAGAATCGGAGATGACCGAGCAATTAACACTTTCACATACATAGTAACTTATATCTCTTATAATTGCATAATTTCACTTCCCTAAAAATTCCCTATGCTCTGTTATTTTATCTCTATCCTCTCCCCAACTCTGGAAAACTATTATTTTTCCTGTCTGCATAGTTGTACCTTCCCCAGAATGTCACATAGGTAGAATCATATGGTTAGGTAGATTTTTTTTAGATTGACTTTTTCACTTAAAGGCCTTCCCCAGTGACTCAGATGGTAAAGAGTCTGCCTCCAATGCAGGAGACCCAGGTTCAATCTCTGAGTCTGGAAGATCCCCTGGAGAAGGAAATGGCAACCCACTCCAATATTCTTGCCTGGAGAATCCTATGGTCAGAGGAGCCTGAAAGGTTACAGTTGACGGGGTCATAAAGAGTGAGACATGACTAACCGACTTCACTTTTCAGTTAAAAAATATGAATTTAAGGTTTCTCCATGTCTTTCAAGGGCTTGATGGTTCATTTATTTTTAGTGCTGAATAATATTTCACTGTCTGTTGTGCCACGGTTTATTTACCTGCTCACCTACTGAAGAATGTCTTGGTGGCTTACAAGTTTAGACCGTTACAATGAAGAGTTTTGTAAGAACTCAAATATTCAACTCCTTTGGTTAAATGTCAAGACGTATGATTGACAGATCTTATGATACTGTATGTTTAGTTTTGTAAGAATTGCCAAACTACCATCCAAAGTGACTACATTTTCATTAAAAATAAATGAGAGTTCCTGTTGCTCCATATCCTCATTGGCACTTGGTGTTCTGGATTTTCTGAGAGGTATGTAGTGGTGTCTTATTGTTTTAATTTGCATTTCACCCATGATGTGTAGAATCTTTTCATAGGCTTATTTGACATCTTTATCTTCTTTGGTGACCTGTCTATTAAAATATTTGGCCCACTTTTTAACTGAGTTGTTTATTTTCTTAGTGTTGAGGATTAGGAGTTCTTTATATGTAAAGGATAAACAGTCCTTTATCAGATCTGTTTTTTGTAAATATTTCTTCCCAGTCTGTGGTTTGACTTCCCATTCTCTAAACACTGTCTTTCTCAGATCAGAAATTTTTAGTTTTAATGATGTCCAACTGATCAATTATTGCTTTCACGGGTTGTACATTTGGTGCTATATTCAAAATATCCTAGTTCTACCCAAGGTTATCTAGGTTGCCTCCTATGTTACATTCTGGGAGTTTTCTAGTTTTAAATTTTACATATTTAGTTCTTGGATCCATTTTGAGTTAATTTTTGTGTAGCATACAAGACTTGTGTCTTTTTTTCTGTTTTGCATGTAGATGTCAGCTCTTCCAGCACCCCTTGTTCAAATACTATTTTTTCCATTGCACTGTTTTGT
Organism: Procapra przewalskii; assembly: GCA_006410515.1. Classification (NCBI taxonomy): domain Eukaryota; kingdom Metazoa; phylum Chordata; class Mammalia; order Artiodactyla; family Bovidae; genus Procapra; species Procapra przewalskii. Next base: position 6,344,873 of record SJYF01000373.1, on the reverse strand, counting down.
TCCTTTCTCAAAGATAAGTTGACTAAATTTACATGGCTGTATTTCTGGGCTATTATTCTGTTTCATTGGTCCATCTGTCTGTTTGCTTAGTAATATCACAATGATGATTACTGTGGCTTTATAGTAAGTCTTAAGTTGGATAGAATCAATCCTCCAGCTTTGTTTTTTTTCAACATTGTGTTAGCAATTCTGGTTTGTTACCATTTCACATAGACTTTAGAATACATTTTGATAGCTGCAAAATAACTTGCTTGGATTTTGGATGAGATCACATCAAGTCAAGCTCCATAATGACTGCAGGTGGTGACTGCATTCACGAAATTAAAAGACACTTGCTTCTTGGAAGGAAAGCTATGACAAACCTGGACAGCATATTAAAAAGCAGAGACATTACTTTGTTGACAAAGGTCTGTATATAGTTAAAGCTATAGTTTTTCCAGTAGTCATGTATGGATGTGAGAGTTGGACCATAAAGAAGGCTGAGCATCGAAGAAATGATGCTTTTGAACTGTGGAGCTGGAGAAGACTCTTGAGAGTACCTGGGACAGCAAGAAGATCAAAGCAGTCAATCGTAAAGGAAATCAACCCTGAATATTCATTGGAAGGACTGATTCTGCAGCTGAAGCTCCAATACTTTGGCCACCTGATGTGAAGAACTGACTCATTGGAAAAGACCCTGATACTGGGAAAGATTGAAGGCAAAAGGAGAAGGGGGTGGCAGAGGATGAGATGATTAGATAGCATCACCGACTCAATGGACATGAGTTTGAGCAAACTCCAGGAAACAGTCAAGGACAAGGAAGCCTGGTGTGTTAATTCATGGGATTGCAAAAAGTAAATCACAACTTAGTAAATGATCAACAACAACAATATATCAAGTTGGGAAGAACTGACATCTTGACAATATTGAGTCATTCTATCCATTAATATAGAATATCTCTTTAATTCTTCTGTGATTTCTTTCATCAGAGTTTTATCATTTTTCTTATATAGGTTCCATATACATATTTTGTTAGATTTATAACAAAGTCTTTCATTTGGTAGATTAGAGCAACATAATCCAGGAACTTTGAAATGGCAGTTCAAAACTGCTAGCCTCCAAACTAGATGTGGTCACTGAGAAAATGGTTGCAGTGAGCTCTGTGGGCTTTCTATGAACTTGGTAAATAGTCCAATATGCATTAATAGCCCCTTTAAACCACAGCTTTGAAAATGTCTGACATTTTATAAAGGAAAATTATTTCTGCAACAGATATGGTTAGTATGGTACTTTGCAAGGGCTGTTACAAGAGCATCACAAAGTAGGTGCCTTAAACAATCCAGATTCACAGTCTCACAGTTCTGAAGACTAGAAATTTGTGATTAAGGTGTAGGCAGCTTTTTGTTGTGATTTCTGAGCGTTGTGAGTGGAGATCTGTTCCAGGCCTCTGTCTGCAGCTTTCAGATGGTTATCTTTGTGTTCACATGGAATTCTCCCTGCATCAAATTATCCTTTCTTATAAGGACACCAGTAATAATGGATCAGTTCAGTTCAGTTCAGTCGCTCAGTTGTGTCTCACTCTGTGACCTCATGAACTGCAGCACGCCAGGCTTCCCTGTCCATCACCAACTCCCGGAATCTACCCAAACCCATGTCCATCAAGTCGGTGATGCCATCCAACCATCTCATCCTCTGTTGTCCCCTTCTTCTCCTGCCCTCAATCTTTCCCAACAACAGGGTCTTTTCAAATGAGTCAGCTCTTCGCATTAGGTGGCCAAGTATTGGAGTTTCAACTTCAACATCAGATGTTTCAATGAACACCCAGGACTGATCTCCTCTATGATGAACTGGTTGTATCTCCTTGAAGTCCTAGGGAATCTCAAGAATCTTCTCCAACACTGTAGTTCAAAAGCATCAATTCTTCTGAGCTCAGCTTTCTTTACAGTCTAACTCTCACATCCATACATGACTACTGGAAAAACCATAGCCTTAATTAGACAGACCTTTGTTGGGTCATAACTTTCCTTCCAAAGGGTAAACGTCTTTTAATTTCATGGCTGCAATCACCATCTGCAGTGATTTTGGAGCTCCTCAAAATAAAGTCACTCATTGTTTCCACTGTTTCTCCATCTATCCATGAAGTGATGGCATCAGATGCCATGATCTTAGTTTTCTGAATGTTGAGCTTTAAGCCAACTTTTTCACTCTCCTCTTTCACTTTCATCAAGAGGCTTTTTAGTTCTTCTTCACTTTCTGCCATAAGGGTTTTGTCATCTGCATATGTGAGGTTATTGATATTTCTCCAGGCAATCTTGATTCCAGCTTGTGTTTCTTCCAGCCCAGTGTTTCTCATGATGTACTCTGCATAGAAGTTAAATAAGCAGGGTGACAATATACAGCCTTGATGTACTCCTGTTCCTATTTGGGACTAGTCTGTTGTCCCATGTCTAGTACTACCTGTTGCTTCCTGACCTGCATATAGATTTCTCAAGAGGCAGGTCAGGTGGTCTGGTATTCCCATCTCTTTCAGAATTTTCCACAGTTGATTGTGATCCACACAGTCAAAGGCTTTGGCATAGTCAATAAAGCAGAAATAGATGTTTTTCTAGAACTCTCTTGCTTTTTCCATGATCCAGCAGATGTTGGCAATTTGAACTCTGGTTCCTCTGCTTTTTCTAAAACCAGCTTGAACATCAAGAAGTTCATGATTCACGTATTGCTGAAGCCTGGCTTGGATAATTTTGAGTATAACTTTACTAGCATGTAAGATGAGTGCAACTGTGCGGTAGTTTGAGCATTCTTTGGCATTGCCTTTCTTTGGGATTGGAATGAAAACTGACCTTTTCCAGTCCTGTGGCCACTGCTGAGTTTTGCAAATTTGCTGGCATATTGAGTGCAGCACTTTCACAGCATCATCTTTCAGGATTTTAAATAACTCAACTGGAATGCCGTCACCTCCACTAACTTTGTTTGTAGTGATGCTATCTAAGGCCCACTTGGCTTCACATTCCAGGATGTCTGGCTCTAGATGAGTGATCACACCACCGTATTTATCCAGGTTGTGAAGATATTTTCTGTACAGTTCTGTGTATTCCTGCCACCTCTTCTTAATATCTTTTGCTTCCATTGGGTCCATACCATTTCTGTCCTTTATTGAGCCCATCTTTGCATGAAATGTTCCCTTGGTATCTCTAATTTTCTTGAAGAGATCTCTCGTCTTTCCCATTCTGTTCTTTTCCTCTATTTCTTTGCATTAATTGCTGAAGAAGGCTTTCTTATTTCTTCTTGCTATTCTTTGGAATTCTGCTTTCAGATTCTTGCATCTTTCCTTTTCTCCTTTGCTTTTCACCTCTCTTCTTTTCACAGCTATTTGTAAGGCCTCACCAGACAGCCATTTTGCTTTTTTGCATTTCTTTTCCATGGGGATGGTCTTGATCCCTGTCTCCTGTACAATGTCACGAACCTCATTCCATAGTTTATCAGGCACTCTATCAGATTGAGGCCTTAAATCTATTTCTCACTTTCATTGTATAGTCATAAGGGATTTGATTTAGGTCATACCTGAAAAGTCTAGCTGTTTTCCCTACTTTCTTCAATTTAAGTCTGAATCTGGTAATAAGGAGTTAATGATCTGAGCCACAGTCAGCTCCTGGTCTTGTTTTTGTTGACTGTATAGAGCTTCTCCATCTTTGGCTGCAAAGAATATAATCAATCTGATTTTGGTATTGACCATCTGGTGATGTCCATGTGTAGAGTCTTCTCTTGTGTTGTTGGAAGATGTTGTTTGCTGTGACCAGTGCAATTTCTTGGCAAAACTCTACTAGTCTTTGCCCTGCTTCATTCTGCATTCCAAGGCTGAGTTTGCCTGTTACTCCAGGTGTTTCTTGACTTCCTACTTTGCATTCCATTCCCCTATAATGAAAAGGGCTTCTTTTTTAGGTGTCAGTTCTAAAAGGTCTTGTAGATCTTCATAGAACCATTCAACTTCAGCTTCTTCAGCATTACTGGTTGGGGCATAGACTTGGATTACCGTGATATTGAATGGTTTGGCTTGGAGACGAACAGAGATCATTCTGTCGTTTTTGAGATTGCATCCAAGTACTGCATTTCAGACTCTTTTGTTGACCATGATGGCTACTCCATTTCTTCTGAGGGATTCCTGCCCACAGTAGTAGATATAATGATCATCTGAGGTAAATTCACCCATTCCAGTCCATTTTAGTTTGCTAATTCCTAGAATGTCAACGTTCATTCTTGCCATCTCCTGTTTGACCACTTCCAATTTGCCTTGATTCATGGACCTGACATTCCAGGTTCCTATGCAATATTGCTCTTTATAGCATTGAACCTTGCTTCTATCACCAGTCACATCCACAGCTGGGTATTGTTTTTCCTTTGGCTCCATCCCTTCATTCTTTGTAGAGTTATTTGTCCACTGATCCTCAATAGCATATTGGGCACCTACTGACTTGGGGATTTCCTCTTTCAGTATCCTATCATTTTGCCTTTTCATACTGTTCATGAGGTTCTAAGGAAAGAATAGTGAAGTGGTTTGCCATTCTCATCTCCAGTGTACCACACCCTGTCAGACCTCTCCACCATGACCCGCCCATCTCAGGTTGCTCCACGGGCATGGTTTAGCTTCATTGAGTTAGAAAAGGCTGTGGTCCTAGTGTGATTAGATTGACTAGTTTTCTGTGAGTATGATTTCAGTGTCTGCCCTCTGATGCCCTCTTGCAACACCTACCATCTTACTTGGGTTTTTCTTACCTTGGGTGTGGGGTATCTCTTCATGGCTGTTCCAGCAAAGCACAGCCGCTGCTCCTTACCTTGGAAGAGGGGTATCTCAGTACTGCCGCCCTTCCTGACCTTCAACATCAGGATAGCTCCTCTAGGCCCTCCTGAGCCTGCGCAGCCACTGCTCCCTGGACGTGGGGTTGCTCCTCCCGGCCGCCGCCCGTGGCCTCGGCACCACCCTTGGCCTTGGACCTGGGGTGGCTCCTCTTGGCCACCGCCCTTGACCCTAGACGTCGGGTAACTCCTCTCAGTCGCTGTCCCTGGCCTCGGACGCGGGGTAGCTCCTCTCAGCCGTGCTTAGTGTGCCAGTTGTATATTTAATTCAGCTGTTTACTATCAATTGAGTCAAATTCTATGAAGATTCCAATAAAATCTACAATTTAAAATTTGTTTATAATGAGTGATGTTGAGCACCTTTTCATGTGTTTGTTAGCCATCCGTATGTCTTCTTTGGAGAAATGCCTATTTAGTTCTTTGGCCCATTTTTTGACTGGATCGTTTATTTTTCTGGAGTTGAGCTGCATAAGTTGCTTGTATATCTTTGAGATTAGTTGTTTGTCAGTTGCTTCATTTGCTGTTGTTTTCTCGCATTCAGAAGGCTGTCTTTTCACCTTACTTATAGTTTCCTTTGTTGTGCAGAAGCTTTTAATTTTAATTAGATCCCATTTGTTTATTTTTGCTTTTATTTCCAGTATACTGGGAGGTGGATCATAGAGGATCCTGCTGATTTACGTTGGAGAGTGTTTTGCCTATGTTCTCCTCTAGGAGTTTTATAGTTTCTGATCTTACGTTTAGAACTTTAATGGCTGATTCATGTCAATGTTATGGCAAAACCAATACAGTATTGTAAAGTAGAATAAAGTATTTAAAAAAATAAAATTTGGTATATTATCAAGAATCATGTTCTTTTTTAGTGCTACAAAAATTTTGAACTTAGACATTTCTGAGACTATTTCCATGGAATTCACTGTATGTGACCAGGATCTTTGTACCTCTCCCTGGAGAGGTGTTCAAAGCTCTCATCATCTTCTCATCTTGCCACTCCATCACCCCCATAAACCTACTATGGAGAAAGATGATGGGACTGCTTACTATTTTTTCTTTAACTTACTCTTTAGAACTGTTAAAACTGTATATGACTGGCCATATCTATCATGTTAGCATCCCACACAGGAGTAGTTGTATTTTAACTGTGCAGTAATTTTTTTTAATTGAATACATAATGGAATGTTTTTCAACAAGGATAGAGTGCAGGAAGATTATTCAAATCACACCATGAATTCCCTGGGGTTGTCTGTTGAAATTTATTCAACCTTCAACCCACAGTCCCTGGCATGTGGTTGACTGCCTATAAACAGCTGATTATAAAAAAGAAATAAATAAATTATCCAATGGATATGTACAATAAAGTTACTGGAAATGATATCCCATGAAAATGAAAATTAACTTAAAAATTACCTATTGCTTTTATCAGTTAATCAGTCTCATTTCCATTTAATTATCATCCCATATTTAGCCTATTTAAAAATAAAAATATCAAATATTTAATTCTTTGCTGTTGATTTAGTCACTAAGTCATATTGACCCTTTTGTGACCCCCATGGACTGTAGCCTGTCAGGCTCCTCTGTCCATGGGATTTCTGAGGTAAGCATACTGGATTGGGTTACCATTTACTTCTTCAGGGGACCTTTTTAACCCAGGGATTGAACCTGGGTCTCCTGCATTGGTGGGCAAATTCTCTACCATCTGAGCCACCAGAGAAAACATCAGATCTTTAAGTCTAGACTTTTATATTATCTGATCATCTTCATGCCAAACAGTGATGTCTACTTTACATAACCTAAACTTTCTCAGATTTAGAGAACCTTAGCCAATTCTTTTTTCAATTTGCTGAGGTTTCACTTAGTATTTTTAAAAATGTTTATGAGTGAGAATGGCCTGTGTGATTTTTTTTCTTTTACTTTTCTCAACCGTATTTGAATTCTGCATTATGTAAGATAATGGAATCTTTCCATTTACTATAGTCTATTGTACATTTCAAAGTAGTGGAATTATTTTGCCAAAAAGCTATTTTTACAGCTTAATAAAAACTACAGAAAACCTGCACATACTTAATGTATACAACTTAAAGAATTTTGGCAAATGCACATGTCCATGATATGTGTATTATCTTGGTTGAGGTTGATGGTATTATGGGTTATGCATGCATCTAAATTCATCCAACTCTATACATTAGCCAGTTTTATAATTCATTGTCTATCCAGCATCTGCTTTCTCATCCTGAACCTTCTAAACCTGCCATTTTAACAGTTCAGCTGTTTCGGTATTGACAGTTTCCGTCTTCATCTTGTTCATTTACTTGTTCAAAGACTTCAGAGCCCCAGGGCCACTGCCTTGCTCAGTCATGGAGACTCCTGCCACTTTGTCTGGCAAAAGAATTTTAAAATGTTACGGTGATTTATTTTAATCTCCTCTGCGGTAGTCCTGTGTGGTTTCTCTTACCTCTGGTAACTGCCACCTCTTTCAGTCAAAGCTCTCATGGGCCATCAGTCTGAACAGGATTAGGGGGCAGCGAGGTGCATGTGGAATGAACGAGGTAGACCTTTCATGCCTGTGTGTGACTCAAAAGCTAGTTCTGTCTTCTCTGAATCTGGTAAAAGATAACTGGAAGATAATCATTATGCAAAGGGAGAAGAGAATGGCAACCCACTCCAGTGTTCTTGCCTGGGAAATCCCATGGACAGAGGAGCCTGACGGGCTACAGTCCATGAGGTCACAAAGAGTCAGATGTGACTGAGTGAGGATCAGTTTCACTTCACCTAAGGAAATATCAGTAGAAATATGTAGAAAAATATTGATAAAATAATATATGAGGATCCATGACTGAAATTCTATACAGTCACTGCATCAATTCTGTAAAAATTCTTCATATTTGGCATAAAAGAAAATGGCCATTGACTATTTGGAAAGTTAAATGGAAAATTATGACTTTTCAAATTAAGAACATCAGAAACATAATCTTTTATTTATAGGGGGAAGGTCGAGAAGAGCCAGAGAATTCATTAGAATTTAGAACTGATAAAAATTTTGAAAAATCTCTCTGTGTGTAGCAAGCTCAAACCTGGGCTTTACTTGACTCTCCTGTGATATAAGCCCATTCCCTATAAAGTTCTGATAAGGCTTTATTTTCTCTATTCAGCTAATACTTATCAAAGCTCACTAGGGGCTAGATACTATTCTAAGACCTGCATTACAGGGGAAACCTCCTTACATGAAGTCTAAATTCTTTGAGGCTGTGGAGAAAAGAAAATAACCAAATAGATTAAACAGGAAAATACCATATCAGAGCTCTCAAAGATTGAGTTAACATTGCACTTTGCATTTAATCTAATATAGCTAATAATTTATTTTTGAAAACTAACTTGTTGAAAGCTGGCTAAATTCAATTTAACCAGGGTAGACAAGACATTCAGGCTTCTCAGTTGGTGTCAGTGGTAAAGAACCTCCCTGTTAATGCAGGAGATGTAAAGAGATGTGGGTTTGATCACTGGGTCAGGCAGATATCCTGGAGGAGGGCATGGCAATCCACTCCAGTGAGAATCCCATGGACAAAGGAGCCTAGCAACCTACAGGTCCATGTGGTCGCAAAGAGCTGGACACAACTGAAGTGACTTAGCATGCTCACACCCAGATAAATCATTCTCTTTTCTTAATTAGCAGAAGACTGGTGATCAGAATGAACTCCAAAACCTTTGTCACCTAGATTTCTCTTAAATTTATGAACTGCTTGTCTTGGAGTTCATTCTGATCACGGATCTTCTGCTAATTAAGAAAAGAGAATGACTTATTTGGGTGTGAGCATGCTAAGTCACTTCAGTTGTGTCCAACTCTTTGCGACCACATGGACCTGTAGCTTGCCAGGCTCCATATATATATACGGATGGATGGATACATATACATATATATATTTTGAGGGGACAAAATGGGTGGAGGAGGTCAAAAGGTACACATTTCCAAGTTATATAACAAATAGTCATGGGGATGCAATGAACAGCATGGCAATTATAGTGAATAAGAATGTATTATGTATTTGAAAGTTATTAAGATAGTAGATCTTAAAAGTTCCCATTATAAGAAACAAATAGTAACTATATCGGGGGAAAGGTTAACTAGACTTACTGTAGTGATCATTTTACAATATACACAAATACCAAATCATTACACTCTATGCTTAAAACTATATCTTGTTATATGTCAATTATATCCTAATTTTTAAAAAATATTTCTTTTAGGTTAAAATTTGGGTTAAAAGCACACTAACTTGCTTCATTCCTGTCCAACTCTGTGCAACCCTATGGGCTGTAGCCCTCCAGGCTCCTCTGTTCATAGGATTCTCTGGGCAAGAATACTGGAGTGGGTTGCCATGCCCTCCTCCAAGGTATTTTCCTTGCCCCAGGGATCAAAGCTGCATCTCTTATGTCCCCTGCTTTGGCAGGCCAGATTCTTTACCACCAGCACCACGGGGAGCCTGGTGGGCTGCCATCTATGGGGTCGCACAGAGTCAGACACAACTGAAGCGACTTAGCAGCAGCACCACCACCACCTAGGAAGCAGAAAACAGGATGGGGGGAGGGGTTGAAAAATAAAAGTTTCAAAAATTAGTTAATTACTTAACAGCAAGAAAGAAACAGAGGATGCAGAGATTTAATTTTTTCAGGGGCACCAATACAGGCTTAGTCTCTGTATTTCCTTGAAAGCGAAAGTCGCTCAGCTGAGTCTGACTCTTGGCAGCCACGTGGACTGTAGCCCACCAGGCTCCTCTGTCCATGAGATTCTCCAGGTCACACTACTGGAGTGGGTAGCCGTTCCTTTCTCCAGGGGATCTTCCCAACCCAGGAACTGAACCCAGGTCTCTCATGTGTCTATACAAATTTAATGGTTAACTCAGTATTCTGTATTCTAAAAGGTCTTACATTGGTTTCTCAAGTTCTAGCCCCCATTTTCACTATGAAATACTTCATAAATGAGTCTATATGAATTACATACACGACTAATCCAACAACACAATTATGCTCACAGACCATCCACTCAGCCTGATGTGTGGTAGCTCCCCACATGTGGAAGCCCTCTGCCATCCTTCCCAAGCTCATTCTCCTTCCTGCTTCTAGGGGGAGGCATGACCCTGAAATTTATATTTCTCATGCCACTTTTTATAATAGTGAAAGTGAAAGTGAAGTCCCTCAGTTGTGTCCTACTCTTTGTGACCACATGGACTGTAGCCCACCAGGCTCCTCCGTCCATGGGATTCTCCAGGCAAGAATATTGGAGTGGTTGCCATTTCCTTCTCCAATAATAGTCAGTAGATAGTAGCAAATAAATAGATGAGAACAATAGAATGGGAAAGACTAGAGATCTCTAAGAAAGTGAGAGATACCAAATGAACGTTTCATGCAAAGATAGGACCAATAAAGGAGAGACATTGGGCAGACCTAACAAAATCAGAGGATTTTACGAAGTGGCAAGAATACCCAGAAGCACTATACAAAAAAGATCTTCATGGCCCAGATAAGCACAATGGTATGATCACTCACCTAGAGCCAGACATCCTGGAATGCAAAGTCAAAGGGGCCTTAGGAAGCATCAATATGAACAAAGCTAGTGGAGGTGATGGAATTCCAGTTGAGCTGTTTCAACTCCTAAAAGATGATGCTATGAAAGTGCTGCACTCAATATGCCAGCAAATTTGGAAAACTCAGCAGTGGCCACAGGACTGGAAAAGGTCAGTTTTCATTCTAATCCCCAAAAAAGGCAATGCCAAAGAATGCTCAAACTACTGCACAATTGCACTCATCTCACACGCTAGCAAAGTTATGCTCAAAATGCTCCAAGCCAGGCTTCAACAGTACATGAACTGAACTTCCAGATGTTTAAGCTCGATTTAGAAAAGGCAGAGGAACAAGGGATCAAATTGCCAACATCCACTGGATCATCAAAAAAGCAACAGAGTTCCAGGAAAACATCTACTTCTGCTTTATTGACTACATTAAAACCTTTGACTATGTGGACCATGGCAAACTGTGGAAAATTCTTCAAGAGACAGGAATACCAGACCACCTTTACCTGCCTCCTGAGAAATCTGTGTGCAGGCAAAGAAGCAGTTGCTTCTGTTAGACTTGGACATGGAAAAACAGACTGGCTCCAAATTGAGAAAGGAGTACATCAAAGCTGTATATTGTCATCCTGCTTGTTTAACTTATATGCAGAGTACATCATGAGAAATGCTGGGCTGGAAGAAGCACAAGCTGGCATCAAGATTGCCAGGAGAAATATCAATAACCTCAAATACACAGATAACACCACCCTTATGGTAGAAAGAAAAGAAGAACTAAAGAGCCTCTTGATGAAAATGAAAGAGGAGAGTGAAAAAGTTGACTTAAAACTCAACAGTAAAAGTTAAGATCATGGCATCTGGTCCCATCACTTTATGGCAAATAGATGGGGAAATAATGGAAACTGTGAGAGACTTTATTTGGGGGGGCTTCAAAATCACTGCAGATGGTGACTGCAGCCATGAAATTAAAGGACAGTTGCTCCTTGGAAGAAAAGTTATGACCAACCTAGGCAGCATATTAAAAAGCAGAGGCACTACTTTACCAACAAATGTTCATCTAGTCAAAGCTATAGCTTTTCAGGTAGTCATGTATGGCTATGAGAGTTGGACTATAAAGGAAGCTGAGTACCAAAGAATTGATGCTTTGGAACTGTGGTGTTGGAGAAGACTCTTGAGAGTCCTTTGGACTGCAGGGAGACCCAACCAGTCCATTCTAAAGGAAACCAGTCCTGAATATTCACTGGAAGGACTGATGCTGAAACTAAAACTCCAATACTTTGGCCACCTGATGGAAAAGACCCTGATGCTGGAAAAGATTAAAGGCAGAAGGAGAAGGGGCTGACAGAGGATGAGATCATTGGATGGCATCACAGACTCAATGGACATGAGCTTGAGCAAGCTCCAGGAGTTGGTGATGTACAGGGAAGCCTTGCATGCTGCAGTCCATGGGGTGGCAAAGAATTGGACATGAGTAAGCAATTGAAGTGAACTGAAGATAGTAATCCTTTAACATATGTATTTGTGTAGATTTGGAGCTGGTGGCTAAGACAGTAAAGAATCTGCTGGAAATGTGGGAGACCTGGGTACGATGTCTGGGTAGGGAAGATCCCTTAACCCTAACCCTAATCCTAACCCGAGTATGTTATACTTGGACTTTTATCAGCTATATGATGGGAAATGGGCTTCCCTAGTAGCTCAGTTGGTAAATAATTGGCATTCCATGCAGGAAACCTAGGGTTTGATCCATGGGTTGTTGGGGAGATGCCCTGGAGAAGGAAATGGCAACCCACTCCAGTAATTTTGCCTGGAGAAGCCCCATGGACAAAGGAGAGGGGTGGACTGCAGCTCATGGGGTCACAAAGAGTGAAACATGACTGAGTTACTAGGCACATTTGTGTAGGTTTATAGCTAAATAAAATGGGCTGGAGGTTTTTAAAAAAGTAGCTGTGGTCTTCAGTGACGAGTAGGAGGTTCAACAAGAGCCTCCTGTGAATGTCCCATTGGAGTGTCACTGGGGTTAATGATGAGTCAGTGAGGGGTGAGGTATGGGAAGTGTCCCCGTAGGGAGAACACAGAATGAGCCAAATTTGGGGCCATGGAGAAGGTAAGCCCCCAAGCTCAGCTGTTGTTGAGAACCACCCTGAGACCACTGGGCACCATCCTCTGAGGTCCCAGAGGTCTTCTCCTGGGTAGGTAGCCTTCATGGGAAGACCTCAGCATTGCTATATTTGGCAAAGACAATGAAGATGAACTGGTAAGATGTGCCAGTCAGTTAAGCCTAAACAGGTGCCCTTTAGGAAAAGAAATGTACACTAAACCTTCAAACTTGCTGTGCTTCTGCATAAGAGCAAGTCAGTCTCTGATTCTTGGCCTCACTGTTTTTATCTGGAAAATGGGCCAGTAGACAGATTTTGTAAGTTGTTTCCACTTGAATATTCCAGAATCCAAGGAAGTTTCTTGAGTGGAACTCTGGTGTGCTAAAAAGTCGGCATAGCTGTATTCAGTAACTAATAAAGTATTAGAGTTTAAACAGCTTAAAGGATATTAACACTCATATGAAATTCAGCAGTAGAAGGGGGACCAGTGGCTGGACCATGTGGTAGCAAGAGGGAATCACATGGTTTTTTTATTGGTTTAATACTGAAAAGTTGTAGACAAATGTAGGACACATTTTAGAATCTGGCAAATATAAGTGGTGAATCAAATAAAAACAGCACTTTTCTTCTGGTTTTCAAGATAAAGTGTTACTTGGTAGAGATATGAAATTTTTTGTTAATGGAAATTCAGCTGCTCCTGGCCAAGATGATTATTTTCAATATATTTAATGTGATCTTACATTCTCAGATAATGAACTTAAATTACATCTTACACTTTGCTGAGAGGGGAAATCTGTTTGCCTGTCAGTGATATACATTCTTGGTATTTGCCAGACAGCTTCTTATGGACAAATGATAATCGATTCAGATGGGGGAAATCACATTAAATAATTCTACCACTTAAATTGCAAGGAATTTATAGTAGTTTAGAATCAAGAAATACATTAGCACAAACATTAAATTATGATACAAACTCCATTTTACTTAATACTCATTAAAAACGTTCAGCTGTAGAGTCTCAAAACAACATCAACTTGGGATAAATAGAAATAATGAATGCCTGTTCTTATTCTTTCCACTTAAATGTACATTAGATTAAATTTCCATTCGACCACTCTATCAATAAATGCATAAATCCAGAGATCTCTCCTAGGGAAAGCCATTTAGTTGGATTATTTTTCTAATGGGACATGTATATTTGGGTAAAGAGGACAAGAAACACAAAGGCATATCTGTGTTTGCTCCTCAAAGAGGCTGATATATGAATGTCAGTGTGTCCCAGCTGAAGTCAGACTGGTCAAGTTCGTGTCCACTGGCATTACAGCCAGGACAGAGAGGTCACACTGGACTTATTTTAGGCAGTTTCATTATTTGTTGCTGTTGTGATACCTGTGGTTTCATTGTCGATATGCTTTTTAGTTTCTCATAATAACTTTCACTTAAAATCCTTTCAAGGTAAGAGCACGGGGTTTATTCATGTGTATGTACTCAGCTGAGTGATTCTGTGGGTGAGGGTGCTCTGTGCATGGAATTGTGTATATGAGACTGTATACATACCACTGCATGTTTATATTTTATTTGGAAGATTTAGATTTTTTATCATAACAGCTAAACATCAGTGCAGATTTTTATTTTTAGCTGTAAAATACACTTCCATACTACTCAGTGTTTTCAGAAAACATGCAACATCAAAAGTGCAGATGAGGCTCAGCCACCAAGGCATCTTAGGTTGGACCTAGCTGAAGCCATTCATGTGTAAATTTTCTTACTGGATTATAAAGTGATTTTTGTCCACCTGCATTTATTAAAAATCATAATCATTCTAATTCATTCTTCAGACAATAATATAGTTCCAAATATTTAATCCATTTAATGTTAAAGACATAGCTATAGTAGCTAGAGAGACGCCACAATGGAAATCCATTGTGAGCTGGAAAACACATACTGATATATCTGACTTTTAAAAATATTTTCCCAAAATCTTATTTAGCAGTTATTTGGTCATTCTATTCCAGAAATACAGTCTTTGGACCCCATGAACTGTGGCCCACCAGGCTCCTCTGTCCATGGAATTCTTCAGACAATAATACGGAAGTGGGTAGCCATTTGCTTCTCCAGGGGATCTTCCCAACCCAGGAATCAAACCAGGCTCTCCTCACTGCAGGTGGATTCTTCATGGTCTGAGCCACCAAGGAAGCTCAGAAGTACACAGACAATTGTAATTACCTTAGTTATTTAAAAGGCTACTTTTGAGTAATACAGGTCTATGATTTGTTCCACTGATTTGGAAGAAACAGTAATTCTTTTTAGCATCCATTCAGTATCAAGAAAAAACGTACATCCTGGGAAGTTAGAAGTCAGTAGATGGGATGGAGAGACCCTTGGTGTGCCTGTTCAGGTGTGTGTAGGTGCAGGATTAAAGCAATATCTCCAGTCCTGTCACTGACTGGCTGTGAGTGTGAAAGGAAGTCATCTCAGTCTTCTCATCCATTAAATGCTGCTAATTATGCCAACTTCTCTAGAACTTGCATTGAGCACTGAATGCCAGGGAAAAATTGAAGGCAGGAGGAGAAGGGGATGACAGAGGAGGAGGTGGTTGGATGGCATCACCAACACGATGGGCATGAATTTGAGCAAGCTCTGGGAGTTGGTGACGGACAGGGAAGCCTGGCGTGCTGCAGTCCATGGGGTCACAAAGAGTTGGACACGACTGAGCAGCTGAGCTGAGCTGAACTGATAAGCTGTAAGTGTGTGTGTGTGTGTGTGTGTGTGTGTGTGTGTGTGTGTGTGTGTGTGTGTGTGTGTTTATGGTTGGAGGGAGTAGACTGTGCAAGTTAAAAGCCTCCTCTGAAAGACAAGAGTGCCAGGAAGAAAAGCAGAGGCAAGAAGGTAACAAGTGCAGCAGAGGAAGCGGAGAGGACAGTGGCTTCTGCCCTCTTCTCCCCTTCCTCTTTAAAGTCTGGAGGAGAGGGCAGGGGAGGTGGGGGGCAATGGGGGCGAGTGGGGAGCAGGAGGAACACCATCCCAGAGAAGATGTGTGTTGAGGAGTCTGCAGACAAGTATGAGGCCAGCTTCCAAGAAACTGTATTCAGGAAAGACCAGATGATCAGTTTGATTCATTAAGCCCAAAGAACATAATTTACTGTAAGTCTCATTCATGGGAACAAAGTATCTGAACTGAGATTTGCATCTGAAAAGAAACTGATTTTAAGTGGGAGGTTTCTGAAATAATTAAGTTTCAGAGGCAACTGTGGTAATTCCATATCTGAGCCTCAAATCTTCACTTTCTCAGTGCTGAAACAGTAACTGCAGAAAAGGTTTAGACAGGGAGAATGAGGAGGTCCAGGATAACAATGGGCTTTGTAGTGAGATGTGTCAGTTCAGATCAGTTGCTCAGTCATGTCAAACTCTTTGCGACCCCATGGACTGCAGCACGCCAGGCTTTCCTGTCCATCACCAACTCCAGGAGTTTACTCAAACTCATGTCCATTAAGTTGGTGATGCCATCCAACCAGCTTATCCTCTGTCATCCCCTTCTCTTCCAGCCTTCAATCTTTCCCAACATCAGGGTCTTTTCAAATGAGTCAGCTCTGCATCAGATGGCCAAAGGACTGGAGTTTCAGCTTCAGCATCAGTCCTTCCAATGAATATTCAGTACTGGTCTCCTTTAGGATGGACTGGTTGGATCTCCTTGCAGTCCAAGGGACTCTCAAGAGTCTTCTCCAACACCACAGTTCAAAAACACCACTGAGATGTGTAAATGGTGGCAATCCATAACCACCTCTCTATCCGAGAAATTGACTCTCTTTATTTTGGAGACCCCAAAATATGATTGGGGAAGCCTCAGCATAAAGCTGCCGTTCAAATTCAAAGGCTATCTGGAGACAGAATTCTTTCTTATTTTGTTGATCTTTTCATAGAACTAATTTTGCTTTCTCCCTTTTTCCATGTGGTTTTTCTATTTCATTTATTTCCACTCTAATTTTAATTATATCCTTCCTTCTGCTTTATGTATGTTTAACTTATTGATTTGAGATTTTAAAAAATTTTTATATACACATTTAAAACTCTGCATTTCATTCTCACTGTTACTCCAGCTATAGCTTTTTTGTTTTGTCTTTGCTTTCATTTATTACCAAGGATTTTTGATTCCCTTTGTCATTTCTTTCTTTTTTTTTTTTTTTTGAATCATTGGTTACTTAGAAGTATGCTGCTTAATTCCCACTTATTTGCGAATTTCCTAAATTCCCTTTTTGAACAATTTCGCATCTGTTTATTTATTTTTGGCTGTGCTGGGTCTCTGGTGCTGCGCACAGACTTCCTCCTGCTGCGGCGAGTGGGGCCCACTCTCTAGTTGAGGGGCCAGGGCTTCTCCCTGTGATGCCTTCTCTTGTTGCAGAGTCCGGGCTCTAGGGCACACGAGCTTCAGTAGTGGCAACATGTGGGCTCAGGAGTTTCAGTTCATGAACTTAGCTGCCCTCGGGCATATGGAATCTTCTGGGACCAGCATGCTTCAGCATGTTCCAAACCCATGTTCCCAGCACTGGCAGGCAGATTCTTTACCACTGGATCACCAGGCAAGTCCCCTGCATTCCTTTTTGCAATTTATATTCAACTTCATGCCGTTGCGTCCAGGGGCATAATTTGTAGGATTCTATATCTGCTGAAGCTTGTTTCAGGATCTAATCTACTGTCAGTTCTGGAGAATGCCCCACATGCCCTTGTAAAAGCGCATGTATTCTGGTGCTGCTGACGGAAGCGCTCTATACGTGCTTGTCACATCTAACGTTTTACTCCACGGTGTGAGTCTTTCTTTATCTTCTGCCTAGTAGTTGTACCCATTTCCGAAAGTGAGGCATCACATTTTCCCACTATTACTGTTTTCAACCCAGAAGTACTTTGTTATGATTATTACTTTTTATATTTTCCTATATTTTAAAGAAGCCGAGAGAAAAATGAACACTTATATATGTGTAGTGTTCGTACATGAATCTTCTAATTTATTATTTCTGTTTCTCTTTTTAGTTATTCCTGTGTATTCAAGTTACCGAGTGATGACACTTCTTACTGCAATATAGCTTTGTTCTATGCACTGCCTTGGTATTTTTATTGTCAAATATATTAGTTTGTATTTATATTTTATTAAAAAAGAGTTCATTTTACTTTGGCCACCTGATGGGAAGAACTGATTCCTTAGAAAAGACCCTGATGCTAGCAAAGTTGGAAGGCAGGAGGAGAAGGGGATGACAGAAGATGAAATGGTTAGATGGCATCACTGACTTGATAGACATGAGTTTGAGCAAGCTCTGGGAGTTGGTGATGGACAGGGAGGCCTGGTGTTCTGCAGTCCATGAGGTTGCAAAGAGTTGGACACGACTGAGTGATTGAACAGAACTGAACTGATAATAGTTTACAGGACCAACAGTACAATTTTGTTTTATACAAAATTTTCCTTAAAGCAATTATATAGGTATTACTTTTGTAGTTAAAGAATGAGACTCTCCTATCTAAAAAGGATAGATGGCTATGGTTAATCCAGACAATGGAATATTAATCAGTGAAGGAAACCTAAATGCATGTTACTGAGTAAAAGAGCCAATCTGGAAAGGCCACATACTGTGTGATTTGAAGTCCATGACATCATGGAAAAGGCAAACTATGGAGGCAGTAGTTTCTAGGGACTGGGAGAGCGGGGGTGAGTAGGTAGAGCTAACTACTCCTTACGATACTAAATGGTGGATACTTATTATACAAATGTCCAGACCCATAAAATGTTCAACACCAAGAGTGAAGCCTAACGCAAACTATGGCTTCGGGTGATAATGAGACAGCAG
This sequence comes from Procapra przewalskii, assembly GCA_006410515.1. Classification (NCBI taxonomy): domain Eukaryota; kingdom Metazoa; phylum Chordata; class Mammalia; order Artiodactyla; family Bovidae; genus Procapra; species Procapra przewalskii. Next base: position 6,326,554 of record SJYF01000373.1, on the reverse strand, counting down.
TGCTGGTTTGCCAGTTGTAATGCATGTATCAACTGGAGGCGATTTAGTCGCTAAGTCATATCCAACTCTTTGTGACCCCATGAACTGTAGCCCACCAGGCTCTTCTTTCCCTGGGATTCCCAGGCAAGAATACTGGAGTGGGCTGCTGTTTCCTTCTCCAACCAAGTGGTAGAGGATGCTGATAGTGGCTGTGTCTGGTGAAAGAAGATTCTAATCCACATCAAAATTCCATGTGTAGCTCAGCCTCAGCCTCCTCCAGGGGAGATGGTCCTACCCCTAGCGTAAGTGAGAAAGTTATACCAAGCAGATGCTGTCTATGTTCACCTTCCTGGGTCACCCTGACCAGGAAGGGGTGCCCAACAGGCTCACAGTTCCATTTACATCAGCTTCATGATGCCAGGCAAGGTGGGAGTCCCATCCGTCTCTTTTCTATTGATGCCCTAAAGCAGAGTCTTAGTTCCCCAAATCTGCCTTTTAACAAAGTGGAATAAAACTATCATGCGACTGGTGTCTGGTGTGGGAGGAACTACACTAGCCACGTGGCACATTGGTTCATCTAATCCTTCCAAACCACCAGAAAGGAAACCCCATTTTACAGAAGAGGAAAGTTGATACAGCCTCACACTTCTTTCGAAGGGGGCTTTTAATTTTTTTTAATTATTTATTTTAATTGGAGGCTAACTACTTAACGATATTGTAGTGGGTTTTGCCATACATTCACATGAATCAGCCACGGGTGTACATGTGTCCCCCATCCTGAAGCCCCCTCCCACCTCCCTCCCCATCTCATCCTTCAGGGTCGTCCCAGTACATCAGCCCTGAGTACCCTGTCTCATGCATCGAACCTGGACTGGCGACCTGTTTCACAAATGATAATATACATGTTTCAATGCTATTCTCTCAAATCATCCATTCCACCCTTGCCTTCTCCCATAGAGTCCAAAAGTCTGTTCTTTACATTTGTGTCTCTTTTGCTGTCTCACGTATAGGGTCATTACAAGGGTCTTTTATAGAAATCCTGAGTCAGTCTTCCCTTCAGTATCACCTCCTCTTTCAGCACACTCCAATGCCCCTCATCCTGGGACTCCCTCCTGGTCCATCCTTGGGATTCTTGGAGGACTGACCTTGCTGTTCCTTGCTGTGTGCACATGGAGAAAATGCACAGCTCCTTCTCCAGGGCAGTGCGCACAGTGGCCCCGGCTCCATCAGTGGACCTTCATGTAAAGCATCCCCCGGCCTGGCTTTCAAGGCCAGCCACCTTTGCAGCTGCCCCTCACAATCCAGGGCTCCAGCCAACGGACTGGTTGGATCTCCTTGCAGTCCAAGGGACTCTCAAGAGTCTTCTCCAACACCACAGTTCAAAAGCATCAATTCTTCAGTGTTCATCTTTCTTCACAGTCCAACACTCACATCCATACATGACCACAGGAAAAACCATAGCCTTGACTAGACGAAGCTTTGTTGGCAAAGTAATGTCTCTGCTTTTCAATATACTATCTAGATTGGTCATAACTTTTCTTCCAAGGAGTAAGCATCTTTTAATTTTATGGCTGCAATCACCATCTGCAGTGATTTTGGAGCCCAAAAATATAAAGTCTGACACTGTTTCCACTGTTTCCCCATCTATTTCCCATGAAGTGATGGGACCAGATGCCATGATCTTCATTTTCTGAATGTTGAGCTTTAAATCAACTTTTCCACTCTCCTCTTTCACTTCATCAAGAGGCTTTTTAGATCCTCTCCACTTTCTGCAATAAGGGTGGTGTCATCTGCATATCTGAGGTTATTGATATTTCTCCCAGTGAGATATAAACTCTTCCCTTTTTTGAATTCCCACAGCATTTAACCTGCATACTCTACTGGTGTTTATGACTTTCTGTTTTGATTTTCTAGGCCACTCCACCTTCCCTTTACTGATGTTGAAGCTGAAACTCTGATGCAAAGAGCTGACTCATTGTGAAAGACCTTGATGCTGGGAAAGATTGAGGGCAGGAGGAGAAGGGGATGACAGGATGAGATGGCTGGATGGCATCACTGACTCAATGGACATGAGTTTGGGTGGACTCATGGAGTTGGTGATGGACAGGGAGGCCTGGCGTGCTGCAGTTCATGGGGTTGCAAAGAGTCGGACATGACTGAGCAGCTGAACTGAACTGAACTCTGCCTTTGGACCAAAAGTGCCTCACAGTCTGAGGCTATTGTGTTAAGTGTTTAGTGGCACCTGGCACAGTGCTGGATTTGGCTACAAGAAATGCTTTGAGTGGGCTGGATCTAGGGCATTTTGCTCCCAGAGCTCCATTAGCAGAGGATTACTGATCCCAGGCTCCCCTCTCCTCTGGCTCCTGGTTTGGTTGGGGTAATTGCAGAACAGGGGGGAAGGAAGAAACCAGGGTAATTTCCACCCTTTTCCTCTGTTCCATGCGTCATCTCTCACAGCTGGCCTTTCTAGATCCAGCTTCACTAAATAGACTGGTTATGTCTTAGCTGCTTCCAGGCAAACCCAGTTCCTGGGGTCCAGAAACCCCACCCCTCTGTGAGTGCCCTCGGCCCTTGTGGAGTTTTTTTTAGTTGTTTTACTATCTCCCATGGGCTTCTCCCATCTTCTATTTCCTGTGTAACTAAATATCTATACTTTTCAATGCTGAGATTTTTTTTTTCCTTGATCGGAGTCTGACTGATACTGATCTTTACACTGGGGATTTGGGGCATGTTTAAGGGGCCAGTGGGTAAGATGGCTGAGAGGGACTGTGGACTGTCTTGAGTGATCCACACTGTCATCACTCCTGCCTACACTCAGGAGACACCAGTCACCATCATGTCCACCTCACGGTCATCAGTGATTATCTGGTAACCCGCCAACTTTGTGCCCTGGGAAGCCATGTTTTTACCTCAAAATCACTGAGGAACATTAGACCATAAACTCCAAAGAGTCTGATTCTATTGTATGCTCTACTGGTACTTGGCAAAACACTGAGTTTGGCAAACACTCAAGGAACACTTTGTCATCTGGGGCTATTCTTGGGCATTTTTCCCCCAGCACAAACTGCTTAACGGAAGGATGTTTCATTCACACTGGCACTGGCAGCAAGTCCTTGAGAAATAAACACTCGGGACTCTATCTGACCTGGACTTGTGGTGATAAAGCTGAGCACACCCCAAAGATAGACAGAAGACATTAGCAGTGTCTCGGCCAGCCCAAACTGCTACAGCAGAATATCACAGCTAGGTGCCTTACACAATAGACATTTATTTCTCACATTTCTGGAGGCTCCGGCATCCAAGATGAAGGTACTGATAGATTCGGTGTCTGGTGTCTACTTTTGAACTGTGGTGTTGGAGAAGACTCTTGAGAGTCCCTTGGACTGCAAAGAGATTCAACCAGTCCATCCTAAAGGAGATCAGCCCTGGATGTTCGTTGGAAGGACTGATGTTGAAGCTGAAACTCCAATACTTTGGCCACCTGAAGCGAAGAGCTGACTCATTTACAAAACCCTGATGCTGGGAAAGATTGAAGGGGGGAGGAGAAGGGGATGACAGAGGATGAGATGGTTGGATGGCATCACCGACTCAGTGGACATGGGTTTCGGTGGACTCTGGGAGTTGGTGATGGACAGGGAGGCCAGGCGTGCTGCAGTTCATGGGATGGCAGAGTCAGACATGACTGAGCAACTGAAGTGAACTGAACTGAAGAGCCTACTCCCTGACTTGCAGACAGCCACCTTCTCCTGTTTTGTAACAGCATCAATTTCATCATGAATGCCCTACCTTCATGGCCCATTGACCTCCCAACGGCTCCACCTGCAGATACCATCATACTGAGGGCTCAGTGTCAATAGATGAGTTTGGAGGAGACACAGAAATTCAGCCCACAGCAAGCAGGATATTGGCTTTACACAGGCATCATGTCTGGTTTCTGTCTCCAAGCTTTCTTCTCCCAGCTCCTTCCCAACACTCACCCATCCATGAGGACAGTGGATGTGACAGTATTTCAGAACATTTTACTGTAATTTTTTTCAAAAATATGCAACAGTTATAACCAGGGCTTTGTCGAATTTCCCCTTTCTCTATCCTCTTTGTGAAAAGATCTTTTCTGTCCTTCTCATGACCTGTGGCCCCCTTAACTGCCGTGTCCTGCTCTTGGCTTCCAAATATATCATGCCAGCAACAAATTATGAAGCAAAACATTAGCCAAGAAACAAACCATGATAAGATGACAAAGGAGGCTATTTTTACATTAGGGAGGTCTTCCCTTTGCCAGTAGAAGTCATAAAATAAAAATAAATACAACTCAGCCCAGCATTTGAGTGCGCAAAGCCTACCCTCCCGGTAGGTCTCTTCTGAGATCACTGTGTGCTTGTCACTGCTTGAGGATTTACAAGTTGAACATGACCTTGTGAGCGATGACACACCAGCTTCACACAGACCACGGAATTTGAGTGTTTTCCCACAGTCGTTATGCTTTTCTCATCTCTGTCCCCACTAATGGAATGATGGTGCAAATTTGACTGTAAAAAAAATGTGCAGTGAAATTTTCATCTCTTTGTTTGTCCAAAACTTATTTTTTTTTGTCCTTGTGCCTTGTTTTGAAACAGCTTGCTCTGCCCAAACAGCTTGAACCAACAAGTCAGTTCATCCTGAAACTGCTCAGTATCTCTGTGGACCGATGCTCCTTATTTCTCTCCCTCATGGAGTCCACGTTTCCGGGGAAAGGATATTGAACTCAGCCAGTGTTGTGAGTCGGAAAGCGGGGTTTCCTTGTCTGACTTGCAGGGATGAGAGAAACAGGACAAGTGCCTCCTTCTCGCCTCTCCTCACAGAGCCTTGGCCGAAAGAGTGGGCTTCTCTTTGAGTCCTACTGTCCCAAGTGGGAGAAAGAATGTGTTTTTGAACAAGAGGAGAGTTTTACAGACTGAGTTATCCAAGTATACTCTTTAACATTTCTAAGGAGAATTTAGAAATTTACACATGATTATGTCAAACTCTTTCCTAAAACAGTATTGCCATGCTGTAATACTGCGGCCCACATATTCCAGAACTGAATTTTAATTATATTATATCCCCCTGTCTTATATCAAATCCTTCCATAGAACATATCTCTTTTTTCAGGAGAATAAATACTAGAAAAGCAACAGAGAAAATAATTTTTACCAAGTTTTCAGGTCTTACCTTGCTACCTTAATGCCTTATCCCCACATGAAAAGCACCCCCTGCCTCCTTCTAGGCTCCTAATTCTCAGTTTCCCTGGTGCCGGGGCTGAGTTAGTGTAACAACCTGGGCCATTGACATGCTTGTTTGTACAAAGGTGCGGAGCTAAGTGCTGCATCAAATTATCAGCTTCATCTTCACACCCATCATACGGTAGAGCTCTTGTTACCTTCATCTTACTGAGAAGACAACTGAACATACACACTATGTGAGACAGAAAGAATAAATAATAGAGTAGGTTTTAAAATGGACATACTTCACTATTCACAGTAGCCAAGACCTGGAAACAGCCTAAATGTCCATCAACAAGTGAGTGGAAAAAGAAGAGGTGGTTCATATATACAATGAGATGCTACTCAGTCATTAAAAAAAAGAGTGAAACAATGCCATTCACAACAACATGGATGCAGCTAAAGACTGTCATACCAAGTAAGTCAGAAAGAGAAAGGCAAATACCACACGATATCACTTGTATGTGGAACCTAAAATATGACACAAATGAGCTGATTTATGAAGCAGAAGCAGAATCACAACCTAGAGAGCACACTGGTGGTTGCCAAGGGGCAGGGGCTTAGGTGAGGCATGGACTGGGGTTAGCAGACATAAGCTTTTACATATAGAACAGATAAACAAGGTCCTACTGTATAGCATAGGGAATTATATTTAATATCTTATGATAAACCATAATGGAAATGAATATTTTAAGAAAGAATGTGTGTGTATATGTACATATATGGCTCTTTTGTGACCCCATGGACTGTGGCCCGCCAGGCTCCTCTGTCCATGGGATTCTCCAGGCAAGAAGACTGGAGTGGGCTGCTATTTCTTTCTCCAGATCTTCCTGTCCCAGGGATCAAACCTGGGTCTCCTGCATTAGCAGGTGGATTATTTACCACTGAACCACCAGGGAAGCCATGTACCATGTATATGTAGACACGTACACATGCATAACTGAATCACTTTGTTTTACAGTGGAAATGAGCACAACACTGTGAAACCACTATAATTTGATTAAAAGATTGATTAAAATTAACATGCTTTAGACCTAAACCTATTTTCATGGCACCCTACTAAAAGTTTTCTTCTTTGAAATGTATTCGCCTATTTTTATGTGCAGCCATTACTGTACTGTGAGTGTCCTGGGACCATAAAATCTATGGTATTTACAACTCCAGCACTGAGCAGAGGGTCTCTTGTGTAATAGATGTGTGCTAAGCTAATGAAGGGACATAAATAGATGATGATGAAGAGAGACAGCCACATCACCCAGCCCTGGACAGAGAACAGGACAACCTAAGACAATCAGATGATGCAGAAATCTTATCTGCAGTTTTATGGAAGCTATGAAAAGGCAGAGGCATGATTGAAAAGGCCCAGTGAGTGGGGCAAACAATAATGTATGGCTCAGAAGAGGAGAAGGACAGAGCGCTAGGAAGAGCAGGGATGCATGAGATGACCGGACTAGTGAAGTGTGCATAAGCTTAAGTTAAAAAAAAAAAAAAAAGGCAGGAGGAGATAGACCACAAAGACTACAGAAGAGAATGAACCCAATGCACCTGGCATATATTAAGGGCGCAGATTAATCAAAGAGGCTGAAGCAGAAATTTGGTGGAAAAATGGAAGTGAATGCTGGAGCCCTATTGTAAATGGTCCTGAATCTCCTGACATCTTATGAACCTGACAATCAAAGTGGATCCACGTGGCTACAGCAGGCTGGATACACATGAGTTTGGGAAAGGGAGGAGACAGCTGGGAGGGAAGCTGGAAGAATCCCAATGAAGTAAGGGTTAGTGAAGAAACAGCTGTAACAATCTAGGTATCAGGGTGAGTGTCTAGATGGTGGTGGGAGAAGCAGAAATTACGGAAGGATAAGAGAACAGGAGCTTTCTTTGTAGCTCAGTTGGTAAAGAATCTGCCTGCCATGCAGGAGACCCCGCTTTGATTCATGGATTGGGAAGATCCCCTGGAAAAAGGAATGGCAGCCCACTTCAGTATTCTTGCCTGAAGAATCCCATGGACAGAGGAGCCTGGCAGGCTACAGTCCATGGGGTTGCAAGGGTTGGGCATGACTTAGCAACCAAACCATCACCAAGAGAATTCTCTAGACATGTGGATGGGGAGTGCAGGGAAATGCTGAGTCAAAAGCGAAGTGAAGGCAAAGCCTGGTAGCTTGCGAACTCCTGACAAGAGGAAATGATCATGTGATTGACAGACACTGGGCTGGTGGGAGGAGCTGGGCTCAGCCTCAGTCACGTCATGTGAAAAGCCAGAGAGGATGGACCCACCAGCCAGACCCCTAGGACTAAGCTGGTCCCTGCTGGGGACCAAACCAGCTGGAGCCTGTGAACCTGTAGACTTGGAAAAACAAGAGAAACTAGAGAGTTATTTCTACCACAGAGATGTGCCCCTATGCATCCCTAGTGTTCAATGAATATTTAGGGAATGATTTCATAAATTCCATTATTTCTAAATTCAAAGTCTTTCAAAAAACAAAATCTGAATAAATCTGTCTTGATCGGGGCTGTTGGATTTCCCACTTTGTACAGTTTTGGTCATAAACACCAGAGGAACAGTCTTATCACCTGTAATTTCTCACACACGCTTTCCACGTGTGGGTGATCTATGGTGTGAAATAACACGCCCCATTCGTGTGTTATTCATCCCAGATGCCCAGGCACTGGGGACCTCCTGGCAAAAGGGGGCTGCCAGACCCCACCTTCCCACCACCCGCTCTGATCACTGTTATTCCCCTGGGACTCTCCACTTCCAAGTATGATGCATTTCCAAAAGACAGGAGGGAAAAGCAAATACGAGGCCACCAAAACATTTCTGCTTAAAGCAATGCTTTAAACAATGAAATTCAACAACTGAACTTTACAGAAAAAGAATGAATTGACTTTATCTGGTGAAGTTATTACCTGTAAAGGTTTATCGGACTAAAAGCCTTTATCAAAATGGCAGTGGTAAGGTTGAAATACTGAAAAAAAGCTAGGTGTTGTGGATACTTCGGGGCTAAAAATGACTCCACGGAGACACAGCCCTGAGGGACAGAGGCTCAGCCAAGTCACAGACTAAGCCTGACCTTCCCCGACTGGCCAGAGGGGCAAGCTCCTTAAAGGGACTGGGCCTCAGCCTAGGGCACCTCGGGCACCTGGGCCCCAGGGAGTCTGGGCCACAAGGAGGTTGAGAGACCATCCAACCCTCAGGTACAGCTTTCTCCATGTAAAAGGCTTAAACTGGCCCAGGACAGTCATTTTTGCACCAGAAAAGCGTCACAGATTCACTTTCTACTCTCTGGCTTTGGGTACACAGAGGCGAGGATTTTTCAGGTATGGATGTGAGAGCTGGACTGTGAAGAAGGCTGAGCGGTGAAGAATTGATGCTTTTGAACTGTGGTGTTGGAGAAGACTCTTGAGAGTCCCTTGGACTGCAAGGAGATCCAACCAGTCCATTCTGAA
>SJYF01000373.1:6301934-6312334 GCA_006410515.1 Procapra przewalskii | reverse complement strand
TGGTCCCACTAAGAATGTCAATCCCAGGTGTAGTTGATACTGCCCCTCTGTGGGATGCATGGAAGTGTGCAGAGCTGTTTTGGTTGATGTAATGTCTGAGTGGGATACAATGGGGTGGAGGGTGGGTTTACTAAAAGTGCTACAATATGGGAGATGATAATCAGCTTAATAAAATATGCATCTCCCCAAATGCCAATAGCACACCCACTGATTATCACTCTATCCTAACACTCCTACAAATTGAAGTCCCCCATCCACCTGAACAAATTGTGGTCCCCTCCCTTAGAACTAACGCCTCTCTTCCTCTGGGTCTCATATGAGGGTAATCTTTTCTAGACAGTAACATAAAACAGCTATCAAAAAATGCTAGCTCCTCAGCATAGAAAATAAGATCCACTCAAGGCTAAGCATCTCAAAATATGACGGCAGCCTGCTAGATTCTCCCAAAGGAGTAAATAACTAAATTAATTCTCTGCCCCAGTACTCCTGATAGATTCATGACACCACCCACTCTAAATTAAATCCTATGGCAACAGAACCAGTGTTGCTTCAAATTATAATTAGAGTGTGATCAGAATAGCTATGAAATCTCTGCCTAGGAAAGTCTAAGATAAAATAAGTTTTTTTTTTTTTTAAATTCCTAAATAATTGAAAAATTCAGGAGTCAGAGCTGGAGAATGAACTATTAACCTAATAGTCTCCGGGGATTATAAAGGGCCCTCCATTTTTTCTTTAACTTCTGCAGTTTGAGACAAGCTTTTGCCTCAACGTAGATTAAACTCAATTAATTCCCTGCTTGTTTCCTTTTGAATTAGTGGAGTTTAACACAGACCATAATTATTATTGGCTCTCTGTCTGTTCCATCTTAATTGATCTTAATGTCAACTCGGACCAAAGTTTGTTAACAATTGCTCTACCAACTTCAATCATTAAGAATGTTATCAATTATTAGTTTCATGAGTATCAAGTTCCAGTTTCACAATACATCCAAATGAGAAAGGCATTTCCCCAATCAATTCAAAATCCAAATTAGCTTTTGAAATGACACCCAGGACCACCTGAGCAAGCAGAATGCTAAATGTCCATCCCAAATGATCAAAGTCCCAGTTCTTCATCAATAGAATGTGTGACTGTAAGAAAGGTCTGCCAAATGGACCTTGATGATCAGAAGCATGGCTACTCTTTCCACACATGTAATACTGAGAAGGAAGCTCAGCTCCTTACCAGTCTGAGTAGGGATCTCTTTTGGATTAATTTATGAGCAAATTCTGTTTTCCCCCATGAAACTCTAGAGAGTGTACCAAGTTAGATTTTAGGCAGATTTTCCATAAATAAAAATTGTGTTCTGGTACTTCACATGTCCACTTTTTTTCCCCCAACCCACCCCACCCTCTTGGACAAGCCCTCAGTCATGGGTCTGGCTGTGCTTCCCTGGTGGCTTAGAGGGCAAAGCATCTGCCTGCAATGCAGGAGACCTGGGTTCAATCCCTAGGTCAGGAAGATCCCTGTGGAAGAAAATGTCAACCCACTCCAGGACTCTTGCCTTGAAATATCCCATGGACAGAGAAGTCTGGTAGACTACAGTCCATGGGATCGCAGAGTCACACACGACTGAGTGACTTCACTTCATTTCACAGTAAAATTAGGTAAAATAGGGCCGGCTCCAACTTTAATCTTGGCAATAATCCACACAACAATGGCCTAAATTACATTAGTAAGATTACAGAACTGAAACAGTGAAGGACTCAGGGCATGGAGAAGAGGAGACTTGGAGGAGGGTGACAAGCCTCTATGGGAACCCCAGGATAGCCTGACCTAACACATGTGTGTGATATTCCTTAGAAATACAAACCTCAACACCATCAGTCAGCAGCCATATATGAAACAGCTAATGGGATAAAGCAGGAAATGGATTCTATCTAATCTCGTTCAGAATCAATTAGAGGTAAGCCGAGCAGTGGCTGGCAGGAGCATAATTTTTTGGCAGTCCCCTTTTAAGGGGGTAACAGAACTTCTGAATTTCTGTAGCTCAAGAAAGGCTTCCCAGGTGGCACAGGGGTGAAGAATCTGCCTTGTCTGCCAATGGAGGAGATGCGAGAGATGTGGGCTTGGTCCCTGGGTCAGGAAGATCCCCTGGAGTAGGAAACGGCAACCCATTCTAGTATTCTTGCCTGGGAAATCTCAGGGACAGAGGAGGTTGGCAGGCTATAGTCCATGGAGTTGCAAAGAGTCAAACATGACTGAGCACATAGCTCAGGAAAAGAAGAAGAAAAGAAAGAATGCCTGAGCGTGTGGGGTGTTTAAATTTGAATTTATAAGTTTAAATCTCCTAGATTTAGATTTGCAATATTTTCTATTTTCATCGAGCAGAAAGGCTGCAGGTTTTGTGTAGCCTAGCCCTTACCATCTCAGGAGAATAATTCTATTTGTTTAGTCCTGTGTTAAATTCCCAATTTGAGAAAGATTAGAGTCAATCTTAACTGTGATTCATAATTCATTTGGTCTGTGTACTCAGGCACTTTGGGGAGGAATCTTTGAAATGCTCTCAATTTCATACCTATTATACCGAGCAATGGAATATTGCCAGCCAGATCAGTTAACAAAGGATGTCATGGCCATCAGTGATGACAGTGAGCTGATAAGCCGTGAGAGCGCTCAGGAGGTAAACAAAGATTCCCTGCCTTCTAGCAGCCATCAGACTGCAGCCTCTCCCACAGTGAGCCCTGAGGAAGCTCAGGATGTGAAAGCTCAGGACACTGGCCCCAGACAGCTGAGGGACCTATCACAGGAGTGATCTCAGGGGGCCCAGACTCTTGCATCTTCCCATACATAGGAAAGCACTAAATTCCTTGACTTGAGATATCTGTGGGTTTTTTAAAATTAACAATAATCTTTTTATATTCAGACTAGATACCCCTTGTTGCAAAACTATATCTCCTAGCTCCCCACCTTGCCTAGGCATAGCGATTCACTCAGTGTCCCTTGAGATGCCCACTTTCTGTCTTGAAGCATGAAAAGTTCCTGCCAAATAAAACATAACTCTCGACTTTTAGCTTATGCCTACTATTTAAGTCGACAATACACACACACTTTGCCTCTCCTCTTTTTTCCCTCTCTCCCCTCATCCAATATGTGAAATGGCTTTATGTTAGAGGTAGAGAATCTAATGGAGATAGATATCTGCTGCTGCTGCTCAGTCACTTCAGTCATGTCCGATTCTGTGCGACCCCATGGACAGCAGCCCACCAGGCTCCCCTGTCCCTGGGACTCTCCAGGCAAGAACACTGGAGTGGGCTGCCATTTCCTTCTCCAATGCATGAAAGTGAAAAGTGAAAGGGAAGTCACTCAGTCATGTTCGACTCTCAGTGACCCCATGGACAGCAGCCCACCAGGCTCCCCCGTCCATAGGATTTTCCAGGTAAGAGTACTGGAGTGGGGTGCTATTGCCTTCTCCAATGGAAATGTCTAAGGATACATAAATAGGACAGCATAAAACATAAATTATTCTATGATGAAAGTGAAAATGGCTCAGTTGTGTCTAATCCTCTGTGACCCCATGGACTGTAACCCTCCAGGCTCCTCTGCCTGTGGAATTCTCCAGGCAAGAATACTGGATCCCTTCTCCAGGGGATCTTCCTGACCCAGGGATTAAACTCAGGATTCCTGCATTTCAGGTAGATTCTTCACTATCTGATCCACCAAGGGTGATAATGATTAAGATAATAATAGCCATTTGTGGAGTTAGGAAACTAGAGAGCACTGAAAGGTGTTACCTGCAGGCACATGACTGGTTGTGTTTGCCAAATCGAGCAGGTCCCTGTTGGGTTCCTGGGGACAATGACTTTCTATGTCCTCTAGTTTCTTGATTATAGGGAACAGCCTTCATTCATCCTCCCTGAATTCCAAGGGGGCAGGTTCAAGAGAGGGGATGAGGATGCAAGACCAGGGAGAAACCGTTAAGAAAAACGTTAGTGCAGCCTTGGGACAAGGGACTGGTTCTCCATCAATAAGCACAGCGATATCTTTGAGCTGTTTTGAAGATATTGAGACCCTCACCAGGTGGGAGAAGTTACCAGTTAATGAAACTATGCTGCCCACAAGCACATATAGCCCAGATTGATAGGAACAAGAAGGTTGATAATATTTCACTTTAGTTGCTCAGTTGTGTCTGACTCTGAGATTCCATGGACTGCAGCACACCAGGCTTCCCTGTCCTTCACTATCTCCCAGAGTTTGTTCAAACTCATGTCTGTTGAGTCAGTGATGCCATCCAACCATCTCATCCTCTGTTGTACCCTTCTCCTTCTGCCTTCAATCTTTCCCAGAATCAGGGTCTTTTCCAGTGAGTCAGTTGCAGACTACCAGTTACCTCACTACTAACCAGTCAGAAGGATGTCCATAAGCTGATCACGCCCTCTTTAAAACATTACTATAAAACTTCTCAATACCCCCTCCAAGTTGGGGCACATAGTTTTGAGGCCATTAGCCCGCTGTGGCCCCCTTTACCTGGAAAATCAATAAGTCTGTTTTTTTCTGTTTGTTAGCTCTCTCAGTCCTGTCCAGCTTTTTGTGACCCCATGGACTGCAGCCCACTAGGCTCTTCTGTCCACAGGATTTCCCAGGCAAGAATACTGGAGTGGTTGCCATTCTACTTCATCCAAAACTGTGTCTTCAAGATTTGATTTGATGGTGTTGCACACCAGATTCGGCTTCAGCTGGGGTCAGGGTAAATTCCAGATGGCTGAACACATGCACAAATGCTTTTTAATTTAGATTCTGATATAGGGTTTGAATTTTAATATGTTAAAAAGGATTTTGAATCTCAGGTTGTTTTTTAGAAGGTTGTGATTTCCTGTGGGCTTGTTATTGAAAACGCCATTTTTGAATGTCCGTGAACCGAGTCACAGACTTCCAAGTCTTTCAAAGTTTGTTAGGAACAGAAGCAATGCAGCCCAGGGGAAGGGACAGATAATGTGATTATAGGCAATGACCCCCAATGCTGCGTATCCTCTCCAGGCCATGTGAAGAGGTTGGCAATGTCCCAGGGCTCCTCCTTGTCCCCCTGCAGTTTCTTATCAATGGAATTCTGTCTCTAAGGTGTCCATCTGAAGAGAGGGGGTGGTCTGTCAGTCTCTCCAGGCAGTGGAATACACTGCTCTCCCAGCAGGAAGCCCCACTGGGGCAGTCACCACCACAGCCCCCCTGCATATGGGAGGAGGTTGTGTTCTAGGGGTCCTTCCTTAAATAAGCCTTTTCTTTCTAAAGAAATCTTTATTCAGTTTGTTACAGTGTTGCTTCTGTTTTGTTTTGGTCTTTTGGTCCTGAGGCATATCAGATCCCTGACCTTGGATTGAACCCACACCGCTTGCTCTGGAAGGGGAAGTTCTACCCTTTGCATGGCCAGGGAAGTCCTGCCTTTTCCTTTCTTGTCCTACGGAAGGCTATTGCCTAAGGTGCTGCACAAGGAAAAGAGCCTGGTGTCCAGTGGATATGGAAAACCATGAAAGGGCTTGTTTCCTCTCACAAGCTGAAAGCCTATTCATTGATTCAACCTTCTGTTTAGACTTATAATGAATAACTTGCTTTAATGATTTCCCAAATGTGTTTGATACTTTAAGGGGTGCTAATGCTATGAATACGCTGGTAAAATAGGACTTTATAGAACAGATATGGGGAAATAGGCTGTAAATGAAGGCATCTGGTTGAATGCATTCATAAAACTAGTCTTACTGAGTAAAATATAATCCAGGGGAAAAGATATGAAAGAATTTTTACTCATGCTTTTAACACCCCAAAATATCACAAATTGCATTGTTGGGAATAACTTAGTATTTATTCTATTTGACCTGTTTTTGAACTGGATGAAGTGACTCTTTCTTCCTCATTTCTCCCAGATGTAACTGTGCTGGAGAATATCTTCTCAAGGTTCTGAGACAGAGTTTGATGATTGGTATGTGTCTTGGCAGTCTTTCAAAACTAGTGGTGATTCTTTGTTATTCATGTGTTGCTGAGAGTTTACATTGAGTGAGTTTCCAAACAGGACACATCAGAAGCAAATTATGGAAAATTGAATAGAAAAGAGAGGCAGTACACTGCAAAGGTCAAAAATATTTGTGGATTTTTTGGTGTTTTGAAAACAATTGAAGCATACTGCATATTTTGGAGGACCTCTCCCTGGTTGATAAAGAGGAAAGATGTTGAAGATGATTTTCTTGAAAATAAGTTCAGTGTTTACAGTTAAAGAAGCACAGATCCTGCCCATGACCCATGATGGGAATGGTCGTTCATGATCCACTCTAACAGCTGTGCACTGGTGTTGGCAGATCAGATCGTGTCTTTATTCTGCTCTGTTTCACTGTAGTAGGATTTAGTTTAGTTCATTTGCTCAGTTGTGTGTGACTCTTTGCGACCCCATGGATTGCAGCATGCCAGGCTTCCCTGTTCATCACCAACTCCCAGAGCTTGCTCAAACTCATGTCTGTTGAGTCGGTGATGCTTTTATGTGGATAAAGAATGAGATGGTTAGATAGTATCACTGACTCAATGGACACGAATTTCAGCAAACTCGGAGACAGGGAAGCCTGGCATGCTACAATCCACGGGGTTGCAAAAACTAACACAAAACTTAGCAACTGAACCATATAATGTGAAAAGAGCAGTGCAGTGCCTTTCCTGGGGGTGGAATGTGCATCTCCAGCAAACTGCTGTTAAACTTGGCCTTGTGACCTACATTAGCCAAGGGCACATTACTGGATTTGATCAAACAGAAGCTTTACATGTGCTTGTGAAGTTGGCTTCAGTCTTGTGCTCAAGTGGCCCCTGACTTTTCAGCCTGTGCTCCTGGATGAAGACCTGGAGAGCATACCTGAAACTTCTGGAGACCTGGAACGTATCACCCAGTTGAGCTCAGCCCAGACCAGGGTAATCATAGCCGATCTGCAGACACAGGACCCTTGGAATTTGTTATCGTTTCTTACAGAGAAAAAATTGACTAATACAATGGCTAAATTTTTGAGAATTAAGTTACACAAAAACCAAAATTTCTGGCAGAAGTGTACATGGAAAATTTGAATTTCATAAATAACTTTTTATGATATTTCCAAAGTTTGTAATGCCATTTGGAAGAACACAAGCATAAATAAATATCTGATACTTTACTAAGGAAAGAGTGAAAAAGGAAGAAATGATGAATAAAAAAGTTTTATCCTATATGTATCTTTAAGAACTAACATTTAAATAATATCAAACTGAAATTAACCAGTTTCAAGGAAATGTGAGTAAAAATTTTGGTTTAATAATTATTTAAAATTCAAATATTTCAAAATATATGTAACTTTCACATATATGTTTTCAGAAAATTAAGTTTTTACAAATTATTTAAAAATCCATGCTCTAAAAATAAATTAGGTATGAAAAAACCTAAGCCTGGTATATTTCAACCTGGAGTCAGCCAACAGGGCAACAGAAGGTGCAGGTATGATAATTTCATTAATGATGAAGATAGAATAGAAAACGTAAGCCAGGATGAAGCCCTAGAGTTTAAAGTGGAAAAGAAGAAGCTTGCAAAGGAGGTTGAGAATGAGCACTAAGAGAGAAAATACACAGACACACACACAATCAGGGAGGATGGAGTCCTTATCACCCAGATGCTAAAGGACAAAGTGTGTTGAGAGGAAAATTAGATCACTGACTCCAGCCCTGCAGTGGGCTGAGGAAAACAGTGATGATGGGCAGTGGCATTTCATGGTGTGCTTGGTCTAGAGTCCCGGGCAGGTCAGCTTCATGGAGTTTTGGGAACATATGCTCTACTGCCATGGAGAAGGAAATGGCAACCCACTCCAGTATTCTTGCCTGGAGAATCCCAGGGACAAAGGAACCTGGTGGGCTGCCATCTATGGGGTCGTACAGAGTTGAACGTGACTGAAGCGACTTAGCAGCAGTTGCAACTCTACTGTCAAAACTGAGCCATGAATAACGGAAAGTGAAGCCAAGTCAATGTATGTAGAACCCAGCACAGCATCTGAAAACCAAAGAAAAGGCTTTGGGACAGTAGGCAGAGCAGGAGAGCAGGATTGCAGGAAAATGTTTCTGAGGCAGGAAATGGGGAGAGGTTAAAGACAGATGCAAAGACCTCCCTGGTGGTCCAGTGGTTAAGAATCTGCATTACACTGCAGGGGACTAAGGTTCAGCCCCTGGTCAGGGAACTCAGATTTCACACACCATGGAGCAACTAAATCTGTGAGCCAAAACTACTGAAGCCTTTGCACTGAAACTAGAGAGTCCATGCATTGCAACAACAATTCCTTGCAACTAAGACCCGATGCAGCAAAAAAAAAAAAAAAAAAAGAATAAATTTTGAATTATTATTGAGTTAATATGATTTGAATTATTATTGAATTATTCCAGAATTGGAATAATTAATGGGGTGATGTTCTGAAGGAGCATAAGGGGTGTACATCACAAGCACAATGTGGATGACAGTACATGGTCAAAAGCAGAACCTCCTCCACTGAGCAGGAGGTTAGGAGTGATGAGAGCAGGTACCAGAAAGTGGAGTTGGGGTGAGTGTAGCTGCAGAAGGAGTTTGGTACAGTCTTGGTAATTGCTATACTTCCTTAGTGAAGTTGGAGAGTTTTATGAATGGCGTTGGGGGTAAGTGTAAGAGTATAAAAAGTGTAAAATGATGATTGACTCTTAGAACATTATAAAATAAGGGACAGTAAAGGGAGATGATGAGGGATATTCAGGAGGATTGCTGGGCAGCACTGAGAAAACTCAGTGGCTAGACAGTGCAACCTTTTAAAACATCTAATCTGTAGTCTAATCCGAAAAGTCTAATCCAACAACATAAGACAAGACTCTACACATGGACATCAGCAGATGATAAACCCCAAAATCAGAGTGATTATATTCTTCGCAGCCAAAGATGGAGAAGCTCTATACAGTCAGCCAAAACAGGACGGGGAGTTGACTGTGGCCATATCATGAACTCCTTATTGACAAATTCAGACTTAACTTGAAGAAAGTAGGGAAAACCACTAGACCATGCAGGTACGACCAAAATAAAATCCCTTATGATTATACAGAAGAAGTGAGAAATAGATTTAAGAGACTAGATCTGATAGACAGAGTGCCCAATGAACTATGGAAGGAGGTTCATGACATTATACAGGAGACAGGGATCAAGACCATCTCCATGAAAAAGAAATGCAAAAAAAGCAGAATGGCTCTCTGAGGAGGCATTACAAATAGCTGTGGAAAGATGAGAAGTGAAAAGCAAAGGAGAAAAAGAAAGATATAAGCATCTGAATGCAGAGTTCCAAAGAATAGCAAGGAGATATAGGAAAGCCTTCCTCAGTGATCAATGCAAAGAAATAGAGGGGGAAAAAAAAGAATGGGAAAGACTAGAGATCTCTTCAAGAAAATTAGAGATACCAAGGGAACATGTCATGCAAAGATGGGGGATAAAGGACAGAAATAGTATGGACCTAACAGAAGCAGAAGATATTAAGAAGAGGTGACAGAAATACACAAAAGAACTGTACAAAAAACATCTTCATGACCCAGATAACCAAAATGGTGCCATCACTCACCAGTATCCTGGAATGTGAAGTCAAGTGGGCCTTAGGAAGCATTATTATGAACAAAGCTAGTGGAGGTGATGGAATTCCAGTGGAGTTGTTTCAAATCCTGAAAGATGATGCTGTGAAAGTGCTGCACTCAATATGCCAGCAAATTTGGAAAACTCAGCAGTGGCCACAGGGCTGGAAAATGTTAGTTTTGATTCCAATCCCAAAGAAAGGCAATGCCAAAGAATGCTCAAGCTACCACACAGTTGCACTCATCTCACACGCTAGTAAAGGAATGCTCAAAATTCTCCAAGCCAGGCTTCAGCAATATGTAAACCGTGAACTCCCTGATGTTCAAGTAGGTTTTAAAAAAGGCAGAGGAACAAGAGATCAAATTGGCAACATCCACTGGATCATGGAAAAAGCAAGAGAGTTCCAGAAAAACATCTATTTCTGCTTTCTTGACTATGCCAAAGCCTTTGACTGTGTGGATTACAATAAACTGTGCAAAATTCTGAAAGAGATGAGAATACCAGATCACCTGATCTGCCTCTTGAGAAACCTATATGCAGGTCAGGAAACAACAGTTAGAACTGGACATGTAAAACAGACTGGTTCCAAATAGGAAAAGGAGTACGTCAAGGCTGTATATTGTCACCCTGCTTATTTAACTACTATGCAGAGTACATCATGAGAAATGCTGGGCTGAAAGAAGCATAAGCTGGAATCAAGATTGCTGGGAGAAATATCAATAACCTCAGATATGCAGATGACACCACTCTTATGGCAGAAAGTGAAGAGGAACTAAAAAGCCTCTTGATGAAAGTGAAA
>SJYF01000373.1:6258393-6282426 GCA_006410515.1 Procapra przewalskii | reverse complement strand
GAACTATGGAATGAGGTTCGTGACATTGTATAGGAGACAGGGATCAAGACTATCCCCATGGAAAAGAAATGCAAAAAAGCAAAATGGCTATCTGGGGAGGCCTTACAAATAGCTGCGAAAAGAAGAGAAGCAAAGAGCAAAGGAGAAAGGAAAGATATAAGCATCTGAATGCAGAGTTCCAAAGAATAGCAAGAAGAGATAAGAAAGCCTTCTTCAGCGATTAATGCAAAGAAATAGAGGAAAAGAACAGAATGGGAAAGACTAGAGATCTCTTCAAGAAAATTAGAGATACCAAGGGAACATTTCATGAAAAGATGGGCTCGATAAAGGATAGAAATGGTATGGACCTACCAGAAGCAGCAGATATTAAGAAGAGGTGGCAAGAATACACAGAAGAACTGTACAAAAAAGATCTTCACAACCCAGAAAATCATGATGGTGTGATCACTCATCTAGAATCAGACATCCGGGAATGTGAAGTCAAGTGGGCCTTAGAAAGCATCACTACGAATAAAGCTAGTGGAGGTGATGGAATTCCAGTGGAGCTATTTCAAACCCTGAAAGATGATGCTGTGAAAGTGCTGCACTCAATATGCCAGCAAATATGGAAAACTCAGCAGTGGCCACAAGACTGGAAAAGGTCAGTTTCCATTCTAATCTCAAAGAAAGGAAAAGCAAAAAATGCTCAAACTACTGCACAATTGCACTCATCTCATATGCTAGTAAAGTAGTGTTCAAAATTCTCCAAGACAGGCTTCAACAATATGTGAACCATGAACTTCCTGATATTCAAGCTGGTTAGAAAAGGCAGAGGAACCAGAGATCAAATTGCCAACATCCACTGGATCATGGAAAAAGCAAGAGAGTTCCAGAAAAACATCTATTTCTCCTTTATTGACTATGCCAAAGCTTTTGACTGTGTGGATCATAATAAACTGTGGAAAATTCTTCAAGAGATGGGAATACCTGACCACCTGACTTGCCTTTTGAGAAATCTGTATGCAGTTCAGGAAGCAACAGTTAGAACTGGACATGTAAAACAGACTGGTTCCAAACAGGAAAAGGAATATGTCAAGGCTGTATATTGTCACCCTGCTTATTTAACTTCTATACAGAGTACATCATGAGAAATGCTGGACTGGGAGACACACGGGCTGGAATCAAGATTGCTGGGAGAAATATCAATAACCTCAGATATGCAGATGACACCACTCTTATGGCAGAAAGTGAAGAGGAGCTAAAAAGCCTCTTGATGAAAGTGAAAGAGGAGAGCGAAAAAGTTGGCTTAAAGCTCAACATTCAGAAAACGAAGATAATGGCATCCGGTCCCATCACTTCATGGGAAATAAATGGGGAAACAGTGGAAACAGTGTCAGACTTTATTTTGGGGGGCTCCAAAATCACTGCAGATGGTAACTGCAGCCATGAAATTAAAAGACGCTTACTCTTTTGAAGAAAAGTTATGATCAACCTAGACAGCATATTCAAAAGCAGAGACATTACTTTGCCTACTAAGGACCGTCTAGTCAAGGCTATGGTTTTTCCTGTGGTCAGGCATGGTTGTGAGAGTTGGACTGTGAAGAAGGCTGAGCGCCGAAGAATTGATACTTTTGAACTGTGGTGTTGGAGAAGACTCTTGAGAGTCCCTTGGACTGCAAGGATATCCAGCCAGTCCATTCTGAAGGAGATCAGCCCTGGGATTTCTTTGGAAGGAATGATGCTAAAGCTGAAACTCCAGTACTTTGGCCACCACATAAGAAGAGTTGACTCATTGGAAAAGACTCTGATCCTGGGAGGGATTGGGAGCAGGAGAAAGGGGACGACCGAGGATGAGATGGCTGGATGGCATCACGGGCTCGATGGACATGAGTCTGAATGAACTCCGGGAGTTGGTGATGGACATGGAGGCCTGGCATGGGGTCCCAAAAAGTTGGACACGACTGAGCGACTGAACTGAACTGAACTGAACATATATTGCCTCTTCTTTTTTCCATTCGTTTTTTTAGATATACCCTTAATAGTTTGCTTTAATGTCATGGCTATTGTAAATAGTGCTAATACGAGCATTGGGGAGCATGAAATTTTTTGAAACTGTTTTCTCTGGATGGAAAAAAAAATCTCTTCAGTAAGTGGTGCTGGGAATTTGAATTTTGGAATCTTTGAATTTGCTGAAATTTGAGCAAGAGAAAGGCTGACTACATAATAAGACTGATCTTTTGAAAATTGGTGAAATTATTTGAGGGCTAGTTCCTACTAGGAAAATGAACTAACTTACCACCCAAAGATTTTTATTTTGAAAGATAAATTTTATGGAAATTAGACAAAAATTAATTTCCCCATACAAAGGTATTATCTACCTATTCTATCTTTCCATGTGCCTTGAAGATACTGAGTACATTACATGTATTACCTCATTCACTTTCTCATCATGTATACACATATTCTTTTTCCTGCAGGTGAGGAAGAAGCTTTTCTACAGGTGAAGCTTAAAGAAGATAACTGCCTTGCTCACTCAAACTTTTGGCAAATAGCCTATAGTGTGATCTGTGCTTGGCTGTATTTATCTTTGGTGTCTTAGTTGCTTTTCTTCATTTGCTTCAAAAATTGAAAATGTCAAAAAGCATAAGAAAAAAATGCATAATCTCAGAGGTTAAAATTGAGCATTTATACCCAATTCAGTGAAAAAACAAATTGGCTGGTAGGTTTTGTTACCTATCTTCAGTACCAAGACCATGGCTAGATAAGGGTTCTCTAATATTCAGTTTCCAAGAATAAAAGTATACCATATTAGCATGAGTAAAATAAACTATTCAATTCCAGTTCACCCTGTTTCCATCTCAACTCACCAAATATGCATCTCTTGTCCTATAATCCACTTATATAGAGGCACTCATCAATTATCTGTTGATAGCATCATCATAACAATTATTATACGAATGGTGTTCTCTTATTCATGTATGATGTATGTGGCGATGTGGATAAATTTATTCTAAACCTCCCTTGTAGCTCAGATGGCAAAAAATAAAGTAAAATAAAATCTGCTTGCAAAATCTGCAGTTGATCCCTGGGTCAGGAAGATCCCCTGAAGAAGGAAATGGGAACCCACTCCAGTGTTCTTGCCTGGAGAATCCCATGGACAGAGGAGTCTGGCAGGCTACAGTCCATGGGGTCACAAAGAGTTAGACACGACTGAGCAACTAACACATTCTGAGCCTTGTCGTCCCTATTTTTAAAAGATGGCTAGTAATACCACCACAAAGATAATTTCAGAAAGTTTGTGGGAAGCGCCTAGA
This sequence comes from Procapra przewalskii, assembly GCA_006410515.1. Lineage (NCBI taxonomy): Eukaryota > Metazoa > Chordata > Mammalia > Artiodactyla > Bovidae > Procapra > Procapra przewalskii. The sequence continues at coordinate 6,279,133 of SJYF01000373.1, read as the reverse complement.
ATAGAGCCCAGCACATGGAAGGAAAATGATGAAAAGAGGTGGGCAGCACTGCATCATCTCTGAGATTATTTTGCAATGATCATTATGCATATCTCATCAATCTAAATTCTATTCCTATGGGGCCTTTAATACAAGTGTAAATGCAATAGATATTTAATAATGGAACTCAATACATATTCATTAGTGGATCAACTTCCAAGAACAGAGGCTGAAGAGCAAAAATTACCAGGAGCTTTTGGCAGAAGCTGTACTCTCTATGCCACTGAAGAAATCTTTCTGTCTGTCTCAGGTTGACACTTGTGGTTTTTGGACATGGCACATTCCTAGACTGATTATGGACTCTTGTCTGACAAGAGCAATCACAGAATTTTTGTGCTAAAGAAAGCTTTATCTCTCAGAGACTCCAAAAATACAAATCAAAACCTGAATTCAGATGATTGTTTACAGATGTGTGACATTTAATCATTTATCCCAAGTAATGTGAGATTGAAATGAAAAGACACCCAAAAAACAAGCTGTTTGTAGGACTAGTGATTCAAGATTAGTGTCCAAAAGAGAGAAGGTGGAGGATTTGTGCTCAGAAAGAAAGGAAGTCTCCCAGAATTGTGCCAAGCATTTTTTGTGGCGAGTCCAGAGGTCGGCATGCTCACCTCTAGGCCTCAGCTTTGGCTTTACCGGCTGTTTCACATAGTTTCATTTAACTGCAACTTGCTGCGCAGGTGGAATTCTCCAAGATCTTTGTGAGGAGTGGGCTAAGACATTCTATCATTGTTGGTCAGTCACTAGGTCATGTTCAACTCTGTGACCCCATGAAGCAACCAGGCTTCCCTGGCCTTCACTACCTCCCAGAGTCTGCTCAAACTCATGTCCACTGAGTCAGTGACGCCATCCAACCATCTCATCCTCTGTTGTGTCATATAATAAAATAAAAGGATTTCCAGCTGTCACTCTATGCATACTTTCTACTTTATCTTCGAGTAGTTGTCTTGATTGAAATCACCACTGCAGTTTTAGAATTAAGCAGATTTTCATACTGAGGTTTCAGTCTTACCTTACAGATCTTAGAAAATTCAACCATTATAGCACTTCTTTCCTGGTGTTTTGGTTTTGACTGTTTACTTCATCCAGCCTTAGAAACATTTTTTTTTTTTTTTTGTAAATGGATACAAAGGTTAAGAATCAAAAATAGCTCTCTTGTCAACTGTGATATAGTGGAGAACGTTTGATCTTTAATATTATGTCTTTATAAGATAAATGAGCTACAGAAGCCAGAGAACACCTTCATGATACTCTTAAAGTCTTAAAAATTTCTGCAAAAATACTACTTAATGTATGTTCTTACTGGATAAGATGTCTTCAGGAGCATTTATTTTGATGAGGAGAATGAGGAAGTCATAAACAGGGGCTGGAGCAGGGGAGAGATTCATTCCCAATACAAGGGCAATGGAATTAGAGTGAATGAAGGGAGAAGAAGGGAGAGAAGAAATCTGGTGGGACTCTCAACAGGCAGGCCGAAGGACATGGGCTGGAGAAGGAAAAGTCCCGTCTGACACTAAAGGAAGGCCTGATTTCCAGAGGCTCCCCCACCCTGGGGATGGGAGATAAACTGGTAAGCAAGTCTGTGAAAGTCAAAGTGTGAATGTTAGTCTCTTAGGTGTGTCTGACTCTTTGTGACTCCATGGATTGTAGCCCACCAGGCTCCTCTGTCCATGGGATTCTCCAGGCAAGAATACTGGAGTGGGTTGCCATTTCCTTCTCCGGGGGATTATCCCAGGGATTGATTCCAGGTCTCCTGTATTGCGGGCAGATTCTTTACTGTCTGAGCTACCAGGGAAGCCCAAGGAGGCATATAGTTCACTATTAATGGTATTGCTCAGCTCTGAGGCTAAGCTCAAAAGTTGTTGATAAATTTGTCTCTAAAGTGATTAACATTTCAAGCTGGGAAATCTAAGGTCAGAGACAGCAGTGGCCTGTGGGAGTACTGTGTCTGAAACTAAGACCTCTGAGCCACAAGCTGGACCCAGGGCCTAGGCATTCAGCCAGTTCCTTGGGGCACATGTAGAGACTGAGCCCCATTCCTCCAAACCTGAAATACCCATGAGTTCCCGAGGGGAGCCTACCATGTGCAACAACTACACACACAAGACTTTTGAAGAATTTCCAAAGATGACAAGTCAGGACTGTCAGGATTCCCTAAGTGCCAAGAGGAGGGAGTCACTGCCCCCATTCTTAAAGGGACAGGACAGAGAACAACACTCCACTTGAGTCTTAACAATATGAAATTATAAAGCCAGACACTTTGATCTTCTTCAGTGGTCCACATCTATGCCAATTGCTTCATTTATCACAGCTGTGTTCTTACTTACAGTTTTGCATTGGGAACACACTGCTGAAAAACCTTATTGAGAGACCATTACCCTGAAAGAAGAACATGGATTCTAGATCTGTGTTAACAGAAGACTTTGAAGATCACATTAACAGAAGCACACGGCTCTGCAGAAAGTGGGAGGCTGAGGAAGAAACTTTTCCACCCACTTCAGGCAGGGCTACCCCAAACAAGAACTTTATGTCTGTATTTCTGGGAAAAGTTTGCACGGGTAGGTGTTGCTCCAATCATGTCTGACTCTTTGCGACCCTATGGACTGTAATCCTCCAAGCTCCTCTGTCCATGGCATTCTCCAGGCAAGAATACTGGATTGGATTGCCATGCTGTCCTCCAAGGGATCTTTCTGACCCAGAGATTGAACCTGTGTCTCTTACATCTACCTGCATTGGCAGGTAGGTTCTTTAATGCTAGCACAACCTCAGAAGCACCCTGGAAAAAGGTTAGCTCACCCCAACTGATGAAGCATGGAGACAGTTATCTCAATTACAAATATTTCAAACTCTAGAGAAAAACAGAATGACAATTTAATCGTTCAAGTAGGGTTAGAGCTGCTGGAATTATAAATTTTCTCAGAACACCCTTTTGGATGGGTATGTTCATCCAGGAGGAAAAAAAATGTAAATTTTAAGATTGTTTGATGGACACAGTTAGAATGGAGGGAATAGGAAAAAAAGAATGGAGGCAGTGACATTCTTAAGGGATGTTTCCACTAGTCAAGGAAAACTTAAGTGGTATTTATCTGTCCACATAACCAATAAAAATTATTACTATGGTCAAATCCCCATTTATTGGGGTAAATGGACTGGGTAAATCTAAGAAGATATTGTATACTCTCTTTCTAAAATCTATTCAATTCTCTGCATAAGATGTTACAACAAATATTTTAAATTGTGAAAAAGTGTGGCAGATACACTCTACAGTGATCCTCAAGAAAATATGCCCTCCTCTTGAGTGTGGCAGAAACTGTGCCTTGAAACTATTAAAGTCACTCAGTAGTGTCCAGCTCTTTGCAACCACATAAATTATATACAGTTCAGTTTTGTCCGACTCCTCGCGACCCCATGAATCACAGCACGCCAGGCCTCCCTGTTCATTACCATCTCTTGTAGTTCACTCAGACTCATGTCCATCAAGTCCGTGATGCCATCCAGCCATCTCATCTTCCGTCGTCCTCTTCTCCTCCTGCCCCCAATCCCTCCCAGCATCAGAGTCTTTTCCAATGAGACAACTCTCCACATGAGGTGGCCAAAGTACTGGAGTTTCAGCTTTAGCATCACTCCTTCCAAAGAAATCCCAGGGCTGATCTCCTTCAGAATGGACTGGTTGGATCTCCTTGCAGTCCAAGGGGCTCTCAAGAGTCTTCTCCAACACCACAGTTCAAAAGCATCAATTCTTCAGTGCTCAGCCCTCTTCACAATCCAACTCTCACATCTATACATGATCACAGGAAAAACCATAGCCTTAACTAGACAGACCTTCTTTGGCAAAGTAATGTCTCTGCTTTTGAATATACTATCTAGATTGGTCATAGCTTTTCTTCCAAGGAGTAAGCATGTTCTAATTTCATGGCTGCAATCACCATCTGCAGTGATTTTGGAACCCTCCAAAATAAAGTCTGACATTGTTTCCACTGTTTCTCCATCTATTTCCCATGAAGTGATGGGACCGGATGCCATGATCTTCGTTTTCTGAATGTTGAACTTTAAGCCAACTTTTTCACTCTCCTCTTTCACTTTCATCAAGAGGCTTTTTAGGTCCTCTTCACTTTCTGCCATAAGGGTGGTGTCATCTGCATATCTGAGGTTATTGATATTTTTCCTGGAAATCTTGGTTCCACCTTGTGTTTCTTCCAGTCCAAGGTTTCTCATGATGTACTCTGCATAGAAGTTAAATAAGCAGGGTGACAATATACAGCCTTGATGTACTCCTTTTCCTATTTGGAACCAGTCTGTTTTACATGTCCAGTTCTAACTGTTGCTTCCTGACCTCTTGAGGCAGGTTAGGTGGTCTGGTATTCCCATCTCTCTCAGAATTTTGCACAGTTTATTGTGATCCATACAGTCAAAGGCTTTGGCATAGTCAATAAAGCAGAAATAGATGTTTTTCTGGAACTCTCTTGCTTTTTCCATGATCCAGCAGATGTTGGCAATTTGATCTCTGGTTACTCTGCCTTTACTAAAACCAGTTTGAACATCAGGGAGTTCACGGTTCACGTATTGCTGAAGCCTGGCTTGGAAAATTTTGAGTATTACTTTACTAGCATGTGAGATGAGTGCAGTCCATGGAATTCTATATATAGTCCATGGAATTCTCCAGCCCGAATACTGGAATGGGTAGCCATTCCTTTCTCCAGGGGATCTTCCCAAGCCAGGGATCGAACCCAGGTCTCCTGCATTGCAGGTGGAATCTTTACCAGCTGAGCACCAGAGAAACCTAAGGATACTGGAGTGGGCTGCCACTTCCTTCTCTAGGGGACCTTCCTGACCCAGGAATTGAACCAGGGTCTCCTGCATTGCAGGCTAATTCATCACCAGCTGTTCTAACCCATAGAAGAAGACGCATGGGAGGAATGTCAGTTCTTGGATTAGGCTGTGTTCTTTGGCAAAAGGAATTGTTTTCACACCCTTCGTTAAGTTATATTGTAAAGCGAAAGTGATGGGATTTTGTAGATAATAAGATGATAAATTAGCTGATTCTTTGAATTAGGCTTCAAAGAATTGAAGTTGGCTTCCCTGGTGGCTCAGACAGTAAAGCATCTGCCTGCAATGTGGGAGACTGGGTTCGATCCCTAAATTGGGAAGATTCCCTGTAGAAGGAAGTGGCAGCCCACTCCAGTACTCTTGCTTGGAAAATCCCATGAATGGAAGAACCTGGTAGGCTACAGTCCATGGTGTCACAAAGAGTTGGACACAACAGAGCAACTTCAATTTGAATTAAGCAAAAGGGAATTTATCTTGAGTGGGACTTAATCAGGTGAAAACCCTTAAAAGACAACTGGAGAGCCTATAAGGAAATGGATCTTATAAGGAAAGGCTTCTTCTGGCCTGAAAGAAGCAAACTTCCATGTTACACTTCCTATGGAGAGACTCATGAGGCAGAAAACCACAGGTGGCTGCTAGACTCTGGGGGCAGCTTCCATTCAGTAGGAAGCCAGGGTCTTCAGTCATTCAATCCAAGATGAGTTCTGTCCACCTGAATAAACTGGACATGGGTTCTTCCATAGCCAAGTTCCAGATGAGAATTCAACCTAACAGACATCAAATTGTAACCTGAATTGACCCAGGGAAGATGATCCAGTAAGCCTGTAGTAACTGGTTACACATGATTAGAAAATTAGTACGAGAATGCTATACATTTTGAAAACCATCTCATCTTACTGATTTAATGACAAGATACTCTAGTTTAATGAATAGAATTTAAATCACCTCTCAGGGAAGTTTCTTGTACCTTTAGCTGATCTTCTGCCCAAGTGTAAAGTTCTACTTGTAAACAAAATTCTACTTGTTTCCTCTCAACCAAATTGAGTCTCCCAAATTAAGGAGTACCTTTTGAATGCCCCAACTATACTAAATTTAGAATAAATTTTGCTAAAAATATAATGACTATATTTTCAGAGTAAAACTAATATAACAGTGCAGCAACCAATGGTTGGTTAATTATGATACTACTGCCAAGACGGCTCAACAGTTCATCAAAATTTTTTCTCAGGGTCATTGCTGTCTTTTCCCCTCTTACTCTCTGCTCATTTGCAGCACTATCATCTATTTTTCATTCAGATAAGGCGTGGATTGATTCTGAAGTGTTGGGATAAACAAAATGCAATAATGAGGTTCTCGAAGTAGCAGAACAAACTTCTGTAGGATTGATATATGGTTCACCACATGCATCTGAACCCAGTAATTACCAGCTAACCAATAGTAGGTCCTTCATTATAGATTTCTGCCAGAAACCCTGAGATCAAAAAGGACTCAGAGGTAACACCCGCTAGTTGCATACATTCTTCATAATTGAATTGTCCAGAAATAACCACTATCCCATCATTTGTCTTCACACATTAACTAGCCTAGAAGCATCCTTAGGGGTTTCTTGGGATGAATGCAGATTATACTTCTCAGTAAATAACTGTGAAGAAACCTAAGCAATTGTAGGTTAAATTAATCTTTGCCCAATAGAGACAACTGTACTGTTCAGTGGTAAATGAGTTGTGGAATTCAGCTTATTATATTAACAACAACAACAAAACCCCATTCATTGGGTTTTGAAATAGCAAGAAATAACAACCGTCTACTTGCCTCTCTCTCTTTTTATCTTAAATAAATATAGTGGTTAAATTATAACCCCTTTATTGAAAGGGGCTAAACTGGAGGGTGTAGCTTATGTGAGAGAACACTGAATTCCAGAGTTAGTTAGATGTTCTCGTTGAGTTTCAGTTAATGCTGGACAATGGTGGCCTCATCTGATTTCTTTCCAAAGTAGAGGAATGATCCCAACTGAGCATGCGTGGTTCCTTTCCGGAATTGACCAGAGTTCCTCCTTTCCCTCCAGATGGAATGCCGAAATGGTGGTGACAGGATTATAGCACTTCTGTCTTTCACAGGAAGAAAACCAGCTACCCAGCAATCCACTTCTGCTTCAGTTCAGTTGCTGAGTTGTGTCCGACTCTTTGTGACCCTATGGACTGCAGCGTGCCAGGCCTCTCTGTCCATCACCAACTCCTGGGTTTACTCAAACTCCTTTGAGTGGTAATGCCATCCAACCATCTCATCTTCTGTTGTCCCCTTCTCCTCCTGCCTTCAATCTTTCCCAGCATCAAGGTCTTTTCAAATGAGTCAGCTCTTTGCAGCAGGTGGCCAAAGTCTTGGAGTTTCAGCTTCAGCATCAATCTTTCCAATGAATATTCAGGACTGATTTCCTTTAGGATGGACTGGTTGGATATCCTTGCAGTTCAAAGGACTCTCAAGAGTCTTCTCCAACACCACAGTTCAAAAGCATCAGTTCTTTGATGCTCAGCTTTCTTTATAGTCCAACTCTCACATCCATACACGACTACTGGATAAACCATAGCTCTGCCTAGATGGACCTTTGTTGGCAAAGTAATGTCTCTACTTTTTAATATGCTCTCTAGATTGGTCATAACTTTTCTTCCAAGGAGCAAGCATCTTAATTTCATGGCTGCAGTCACAATCTGCAGTGATTTTGGAGCCCAAAAAAATAAAGTCTGTCACTGTCTCCACTATTTCCTCTTCTGTTTCTCATGAAGTGATGGGACCAGATGCCATGATCTTAGTTTTCTGAATGTTGAGTTTTAAGCCAACTTTTTCACTTCTGCTTGGATCACATCTACTAAACTTTCAGAAAAGTGAAACTTAAACTTAGTACTCCACAGAAAACTTTCATATCAGTTTGCAGAACTGACTAAAAGATCTTGCTCTATGCCTGATATCATAAAGCTGAGAGAGATAATGACTGATATGAGAGATTTGTTACAAATAAATTATGTATGGTGTGCAGTCAAAAGAAGGCATTGGCACTTCTTAGCTAAAAATCATAAGTTAATCATCCAAAGCAGAGGACCGAGTGGCAGTTAAGTCTTCAGAGAACACAGAAACCTGTGAACAGAATGCCAAATGACATCTGGGAGAAAGACCCGACTCCCACTGAGTAGACCCTGTATGGTTTTGTTGAGACCTATCTCTGTTGAACTGCCAAATAAGCACCAGGTCACCAGGCCATGAGCAAAGTTCTTCCTCTGGACCTGACTGACCCTAGAACCTTCCAGAACACAGAACATCAGGAAACTACACGTCTCCTGGGAGAGCCCTGTCTGCTTCCATGCAGACCAAGAATCCTCTCTCTCCCCTCCAGGCATCCACTCCATCTGGGAAAGTTCTAGACATACTATAGAGGGGGGCTTATAGGAGTGATCTGGATGTAAGGAAGGGCAGGGTGCTTATTTGCAAATATCCTCTGGTTTTTATATTTTATTTTTTTATTTATAATATAAAATGTACCATTTTAGCCATACATAACTGTACAGTTCAGTGGCAGCAGGCACATTCACAATATTGTGCAACTCTCACCATCATCCAGCTCCCACATTTTTCACCTTCAACACTAACTTCCCATCCTGCCTCCCCACTCCCGGCATCTACCACTGTAATTTCCTGCTCTCTGAATTTGACTGCTCTGGGTACCTTGGACAAGTGGAACTGAATTATCTGTCTGCATGTAACATATTATGTCTCATTAGAAAAGACCCTGATGCTAGGAAAGATCGAAGGCAGGAGGGGAAGCGGACAACAGAGGATGAGGATGACATCACTGACGCAATGGACATGAGTCTGAGCATGCTCCGGGAGATGGTGAAGGACAGGGAAGCCTGACGTGCTGCAGTTCATGGAGTCACAAAGAGTTGGTCATGACTGAGCGACTGAGCAACAAATGCATATTGGAATACATTTTTAAGATTAACTTATGTCTTGTGTATAGATATTTGTATATTTTATATGCTGTCATGTCTTGGGTTGGGAGTATGAGATCATGAAGCCATTCAAATCTCACAAAGCCACACCCATCACCCCATCTCTGCCTCTTCCAACACAATAGTTTAGATTCAGGGATTGCCTGTCCATCCCATATCACATGGTAGAATGTCTCCTCCCCTCTCCTGAAGCAATAACAATAGTCATTAATCTGAATTTGTGTGAACTCACACCCTGGAAGGTGGGTTGTAGAGCCTTGTCCATACATTTTCCCCATAACTCCCCTAGACCAGCCACACTGGCAGCCATGTTTGCACCACAGTCTTAAAATTCGATGGTGCTATGTCCTTAGAATCATGGAGGCTTGGTGTGATATATAGTAGCATGACACATAGCTGGCACATAGCTGGCAACTGCTGCCGGCAAGCAGACAGGTAGGATCAAACTAGTGTTGAAGGAAGAAAGTGAAAGTGTTAGTCACTCAGTCATGTCTGACCCTTTGCATTCCCATGGACTGTAACCCACCAGACTCCTCTGTCCATGGAATTCTCCAGGTTAGAATACTGGCTGCTGCTGCTTAGTCACTCAGTTGTGTCCAACACTTTGCAATCCCAAGGACTGTAGCCCGGCTCCTCTGTCCATGGGATCCTCCAGGCAAGAATACTGGAGTGGGTTGCCATTTCCTTCTCCAGGGGATCTTCCTGACCAAGAGGCTGAACCCAGGTCTTCTGAATTGCAGATGGATTCTTTACCACCTGAGCCACCAGGGAAGTGTTGAAGGCAGCTCTCAATTTCTGGGCCCAGAGGCTCCAGAGGTAAACTCATTTGTGGTCCCCAAGAAATGGTCCTGGGGGTGGTTCCTGAAGCAGGAGTGGTAATGCTCTGCGTGCTTCTGTTTAAACTGGGAATTTGGCGACATTGCCTCAGGCTCACTGGCTTAGTGCCCCTCTGTTCACTGGGAAGGAGGAATGTTCACAAACATGAACACATACATAGTTTCTATTAAAAACAGCACAGCACAGTGTGGAGGAAGTTTACAAATCGTTAGCCTTGTTTACCCTGTCAGCCTATGCAATTCATCTGGAGTAATTCATCTGACAGAGAAAATTAGCCAGAAGACATTAGTAATGTGAAGAAGCAGATTAAGCTACCCCCAAAAAAGAAAAGAAAATACATTTGAGATGTACAAACAAATATATCCTGTGGATTCAGTACATTTATAAATACAACTAGCTACTTAATTTATGGAGCTATTGCAAAAATAAAATATGAGTGTCCTTGTTCAAAAAGCAGGGGAAAATCACAAAAGTAGACAAATATAAGCCCTTTTTATTCAGAAATATTTTATTATTAATACAATTCATGTGAGTAATTTTATATAAGAACAACAAAATAAACATAAATTGCAAAAATATTCTGGTATAGTAATTTTATAAAATGGATAGATAATAATCATACTTCATTTATATGATAGTTTAACCACACAGACAATTTATCTGGCTCACTTTTCTGAAAATTCCTTTGCTAGCTCATCAAAATAAGTATCCCCAAATACCTAATTTTCTATTGACATGATTGCCAGCAACGTCACTTGCTCTTGGCAAATGCAAGATCACAAATAATTTTATTTCAAGGAGAATCTTTTGTTGATGCGTCTATTCCTGAAGACTGCTATATAGCTCTGTAAACTTTAAATTTCTGATAAATTATTTCAAGATATAATGTTTAGTATAACTAAGGATGATGATTCCTAACAATTTTTATAAAATATTATGACCCTTATGTTTGAATTGAAATTTCTGTGTGTAGTTTTTTAATTCAACACTATAGATTCCAAAAGTTTTAAGTTCAAGGCAGGACTGAGCAGAAAGTGCACAGAGCGTTTGCATAGACCCTTCCCCCTGCATGCACAGCCTCTCCTGCTACATACATCTCCCACCAAATGGTACACTGATTACAGTCTGTGAACCTACGTTGACACATCGTTATTACCCAGAGTCCATACTTAACATTGGGGTTTACTCTTGGTGTTGTATATTCTATGGGCCTGGACAAGTGTGTAACATGGGTCCACTTTTATAACATCATACAGAATTATCTTGATGCCCTACAAATACTCTGTGTCCTATTTCTCTTTTTCCATCTCCCTCCCTTCCTTCCTTGGACCTCTGGAAACAATGGATCTATTATTTGTCTCTGTATTTTTTGCTTTTTCCGGAATATCATGAAGTTGAAATCAGAAAGCCTTTTCAGATTGGCTTCTTTCACTTTGTAATAGGCACTGGGAGTCCCTCCCAGGCTTTTTATGGTTTAATAGTTCATTTCCTTTTAGCATGAAGTAACATTCCATTGTTTAAATGTACCATGGTTTTTTATCCATTCATCTACTGAAGGATATCTTGGTTAATTCCAAGTCTTAGTGACTATGAATAAAGCTGCTATAAACATCTGTGTTCAGGTTCTTACGTGCACTGATTTAATTTTAAATGTAAATTTCCATGATCATGTTTTAATGTTTCCTCTGGCATTTCCTGTAACTTGTGGATGAAATATAAGAACCCAGAAGCAGATTCATGATTTGCACACAATTCAAAACACCTGTTTGTGCAATGACTGTATCTTCAGTAACACAGCAATTAATTTTAAAATGATCTTCCTTATCAATAATAGGCTCATCTAAGGGCTCATACAGCAATAGCATTATTTACCATCCCATTTGATGATCCTTAAATTTGATTTATACTTTGAAGCCTGTGGGTATTTGCTTTGCAGGTTTGCAGCAGTTTTCCAAACAAGACAGTCTAACTCTGAAGATTTCTAATAACTCCCTGATATGCTTTATCACAAAGGCCATATGTATGCTTTTATTTTGTAATAAAATAGAATTATGTTGGCTCCAGCAGCTTCTATCTCAGGCTGAAGAGGTAATATTTGTGCAGGTGCTACAGGCTGGGGCTCCACCACAGATCTTAGCTCTGCACCCACTGGGGGTATCCCTGTCTCCCTCGGCTGTCACTGCTGCCACCAAAGCTACCATTTTAACTGCCACCTCCAGGCACATGCACCTCCTTCTTCTGCTCTTGTCTCTTTGTTCAGCTCCTTGTCACTATCTCCCCTCTCTGCTCTTTGCAGGCAGCGTGGACTTAGGGAATGGGCCCCCTATCCTTTCTGCTCAAATGCCCTCAAAGTAAAAGTTAGACTACTTCTCTCCAAGGGGAAAATTAGAGGTCTGCGGACTCTGACCACAAAAGTCAACTCAGAATCATTGCCCTTGTCCTCATAGGAAGCTCAGTCCATTAGCCCATTTCCCTTCATTCTTCTCCAACCTCCAGCAGCCTATGGTTGACGCTAACACCAATGTTTAAACCCCACTATTCCCTGTTTCAGGCTTACCTGATAGCAAAGACCTGGGAGACCTGGGTTTGATCCCCAGGATGAGAAAATCCCCTGGAGAAGGAAATGGCAACCCACTCCAGTACTCTTGCCTGGAAAATTCCATGGATGGAGGGGCCATGGTAGTCTACAGTTCATGGGATCACAAAGAGTCGGACATGACTGAGCTATTTCACTGGTTCACTGGTGCCGGGGTCCAACCCCAGTGGATCCAGGGTGATTCGAAGGTGGGGATGGAGTAGGAATCCTAGGAAAAACTTATTTAATTATAGATAGAGAGGGACTAGGAATTTAGCAGAGAAAAAGAGGCCGAATAACTTGGTTAACACAGGGTACCAATCACCACCTATGTAGGCTGCAGGCGTCTTCCCGTTCTCCTGAAGGAGAGGAAGCATTGAGGCCACCCCGGTCTAATCTTAGAAGCCCAGGCAAGATTAGTAGGCTTGGTGAGTCCTATGTACTAGATGGGAATTCGGCCAGAAAATAGTAGGAGAGAGAGAAAGGAGCTGAATAACTTGGTTTACGTGGGGTACCAATAAAATTCCGGACAAGGAATTTGCACCATCTGCATGGCGGGCACCCACGCTCCAGATAGGAATTCAACCAAAAATTTGGGGAGCAGAAAAGAATGACATGAGGGAATCAGTCTTTCCAGAACTGATCCCATTTCTTTATTTTTCCGATTTTCTTATATACTTTTTGTTACATATAGGGATGAATACAGAGTCATGTGGGGGTCAGCAGTCCTGACCTTTATCAAAATCAGGTGCTTTACATTAAAAAAAAAAAAGGTCTTAGGGGTTTTACATCATCTTTAAGCCATTTCTGCCTGCTGACATTTACAACTCTTTCTTTCTGATAACCAGAAAACTTATTTGTTCCAAGCGTGTTTTTTCTTAAACCAGGCACCACCCTCCAAATAAAGTTGCATTCCTATAGGGTGAGGGTGTAGTGAGTTACAAACCCAAGGTTAACATGATTAATCTTAAAGGTTAATACTTATTTCTCCTATATGCTTAAAGGTTAATATGTATTTCTCCCATATGCTAGTTATATTTCTTATAAGGGCAGAGAATATGGAGATTTAGCAGCAAACATCAGTCCAACAAATGAAAATCCTTTCACCAATGTTCCTCTTAAGATATAATTAGTCTTAAGATAGTGATAAGGTTACATTTTTACATAGCAAGGACACAATGATTCATAATAAAGTACAGTGATCTATAACAAAAGAGAAAATTCATTAACTCAAAAAGTCTAATATTGCTAGCATCAAAAACTACTATATTTCCTTTTCTATATTCCAAATACGTTGATTAATATATTCACAGGTACCTAAGGATATGGAGGCCTGGAGGCAATCAAATGAAAAAAGCCCTATGCTAATACTCCAACCTCTCTGTGCTGTTTATAGTTGAGAGGTTGTCACACAAGCTAGTCTGTCAGCAGAGAGGTTTGACCTGAGCCACCCTTGTCACACCCAAGGAAGGGAATTAGCAGTAATTATTGGCATGACAAATGAAAAAACTCTTCACCAATATAATTCCTAATCAACCCACTAATACTATACTAATAATCTTCTAACTTCCCAAAGAGTCTGTATTCAGAAAGTTTTAAAGCATCCCATGCCTCTCACAGTTGGGAGGCTGTAAACAATCACATGCGGCCAGACAACCTGATCAGGCAGGCTAGAGAACCTTCAGAGTTTGTAAGTTGAAACACTCTTGTCACGCCCAGGAATTTTTATTAACTGGGGCTGCAAGTTAACTCCTTCTCCGAGAAAAATGGTTATGGGGGAGAGCTCCCCGTAGGTGAGAGTATGGGACAGACTCTGGTTTTGGGGTTAGATGCTAGGGAGCAGGGGAATTTCCTGAGGCTTGATCACACCTTTGCGTATGCAGAAGCCCCCTTCCTCATGACCTTTGCCATGGGCGGAGTTCCTCATGCTGGCCCCCAACACACTGGATGCTCCATTTCTCTTTCCCAGGGTGATGAGCTGCTCTGCCTATTCAAGGTTGTCAGCCGTGTGAGCCCCCAAATCCTTTCCCACCTCTCCAATGTGTGCACCTGGTGCTTTCAGAACACAGGATCTCCATCACTTAACAGGCAATGCCCTGGGCACCTCTATGCTCTACACATGCTGGTCCAGCTTCCCAAAGGCCCTTGAGATGTCTCATCCTCCTAAGGAACCAAACTGAACTTACCTCTTCCAGGAAATCTTTCCCAAGGGCTCTGATTTCTTTCACTTCTTCTCATGGTATATTTAAAATTCTCCTCTCCATAGGACTGAGACAGAATTGCAGCTGCTGTTGTGTTGACAATCACACCCTAGCAGCAGAAGTCATATTGCACATAGACTCACACTTGGAGTAATCAAACTTCTCAATGTTCATGCAGACATGTGAAATCCAGATTAAACCCACTAATCCCACCATGTTAGAGTAGCTGTGTGGGACCAAGGTAAATTGGTCCTACAGATGAAGCCCAAGGGCTATATTTACAGATTTCTATTGAGAAAATTTGACTGATGGAAGTTTCCATAGCAGAGTCAATCCTTACATATTTAATTCCCTATGCCTCATTTCTCTTCCACTGTATGCCTTCCTGGACCTCCCCTTTTAGAACATCCTCACTCAATTCAACTTCAAAGAGTAGTCCTTAAAAGTTACCTTTCCTGTCCAGGTGGTGCTGTGGTAAAGAATCCACCTACCAATGCAGGAGACACAAGAGATGTGGGTTTGATCCCTGGGTCAGGAAGTTCCTCTGGAAAAGGAAAGGGAAACCCACTCCAGTATAATTCCTTGGAAAATCCCATGGACAGAGGAGCCTGGAGGGCTGTCGTCCAGAGAGTTGCAAACAGTCGGACGTGACTGAGCACACACACACACAAACTCTCCTGAACTACCCCTTTTAGAACATTTTGACTCCAAAGAATAGTCCTTAAAAACTACCTTTTCTGTCCAATTGTGCTAAACATTTCCACTTTGATTTCAGGGGCATGTGTGGCTGAGAAGGTAATAGATGGAGAAGACAGATAGTGGTACTTCAATACATGAGTAATTTTACAGCACGCTAGCAAAATGCAGCCTCTTTGCTATATTCAGGGTTTAAAATGTTAGCTAAGACCCTAGAGTAAATAAGAAACACGCTGGGAGCGGATCCTGTAAACCTTCGCTCCCTTGAAGCAGTTATTAAAATGTGCCTCCTGGTGGCGGATTACCAATGTTTGTGTGCACATTGCAGATAAATATAGGTCAGTCAATAAGAGCCTTCCACATAATTAAGTTTGCTTGTCTGAAGTCTCTTGGGATATCAAAATCTTTAAGAGCAATAATTTTGTTGTTGGCTCGCAGCAGTAAGGAGAGATAGGAAATGTTATGAATATAAAACATAAAAATGTAAAATGACAAACAAGGGGCTTGGTGACCTTATTATGATGGAATGAGTTGACTTAAAGCAATTTCTGCATCAGCCAGTTTTTTCTGTCATGGGAAAATGGCATCTGTATAAAAAGATTGTAATTTTCTTGAGATTTTTCTGAAAATTTTCAAAAACAAGGCATTGAAAGATATTTGAGTATCCAAACATCCCCCACCTAAATTTTACCATTATCATTTATTATAAAAGCTCTATCACATATTGATGTTGATTACTTAATCATTTTAAAAGGCACTTCAAAGTAAACTGCAGACATCAGAATACAACTTTTTAAATGCTTAAACATTGACTAGAACATGCCATTGACTAGATTTTAACATTTGTTCATAGATACTATGTAAAATTTGCACACAATGAAAGGCACAAGTAATAATTGTACATTTGAAGTCTTTCCAAATGTGTCCACTGTAATTCCAAATGTAAATGCTAACAAAATATAAAATATTAATCACCACAGGAATTAAGAATATAGGAATTTCACTATATCTCTTCTCAGTCAATACTCATTTCTACNNGCAATCATTGTTCAGATTTGTTTTCCAAGATAAGCTTTGCTTAAGTAGAATTTTATATAATGTAATAAAACCATATATTCTATTATGTGTAAAGGTTTCTGCCCAGCATGTTTTTGTGATCTATCCATGTTCTTGCATAGATCACATATTTGTTCCTATTTATTGTATAGTTCCACTATAGGAGTGTACCAAGGTTTATTTATTCACTCATCTATCAATGAATATCAGGAATGTTTTCCAATTTTTAACTATTGTAAATAAAGCTGCTATGAGCATTCCTGGGCAATCTTCCTGTAAACATATTTTCTTTTCTCATAAATAAATAAATATGACTAGAATTCTGGGTCATAGAAAAGGTATATGTTTGACTTTTTAAGAAGCCATCAGAATATTTTCTGTGACAGAGTGTTTCAAAGCTTTTGCTCCATGTTACATTCCTGCTAACAGTGCATGAGTGTTCCAGCGGTCCTATTCCTCGTCACACTTGGCGTTTTCAGTTCAGTTCAGTTCAGCCGCTCAGTCGTGTCCAGCTCTTTGCGGCCCCATGAATCACAGCTCACCAGGACTCCCTGTCCATCACCAACTCCTGGAGTTCACTCAAGCTCATGTCCATCGAGTTGGTGATGCCATCCAGCCATCTCATCCTCTGTCACCCCCTTCTCCTCCTGCCCCCAATCCCTCCCAGCATCAGAGTCTTTTCCAATGAGTCCACTCTTAGCATGAGGTGGACAAAGTATTGGAGTTTCAGCTTCAGCATCAGTCCCTCCAATGAACACCCAGGACTGATCTCCTTCAGGATGGACTGGTTGGATCTTCTTGCAATCCAAAGGACTCTCAAGAGTCTGCTCCAACACCACAGTTCAAAAACATCAATTCTTTGGTGCTCAGCTTTCTTCACAGTCCAACTCTCACATCCATACAGGACCACTGGAAAAACCATAGCCTTGACTAGACGGACCTTTGTTGGCAAAGTAATATCTCTACTTTTTAGAGTCTTTTAAATATTACCCATTTTGGTGGCCCCTTTTCAGTGTGAGTTTAAATTTCATTATGGATTAAATTTAGATTTCCCCAACAACAAATAAGATTGATAATTTTAAAATATATTTTGTGGCTATTCATAAGCACTGCTTTATGGAATTTCTATAAATATCTTTGGTCCATTTTTTGTTAATGTCCAATTGAAGTAAGAGTTTCATCTTGTGTTATGCTTGATCATAGGGAGACAATCATTCAATAATTAATCATTAAATATGATGCTAGTTGTAAGGTTCTTTAGATGCTCTTTATAAGATTTAGAATGTTCTCTTCTATTTCAATTTGGCTGAGAGATTTCCTCATAAACAATCATAGGATTTGTCAAATTATTTTTATTATACATTGAAAGCTTGGTTTTTCCTCACTTATTCTCATAAGATAGTGAAATCAGTAGTTGATTTTAAATCAGTTTTAGTTTTTAGAACAACTTTAGATTTACATAAAGTGGAGAAGATACTACAGCATTACAGAGTGCTCCCGCGTCCCCTGCATCAGTATCCTCTGTCATTAATACCTTAATGAGTATAGTTCACTTGTTACAATTAATGAACCAATGTTGACATTTTACTTTTAACTAAAGCCCACATTTTATTCATATTTTCTCAGTGTTTACCTTTTTCTGTTTTAGGATCCTCTACAGGCGACCACATTGTGTTTAGCTGTCATTTCTCCTGGGACTCCTCTTGGCTGTAAAAGTTTTCAAATTGCTGTTGTCATTGACGACTTTGACCATTTTGAAGAGTACTGGTGAGGTATTAGAGAATATCCCTGTATTCAATTTTTAATTTTTTTTTAATTTTACTTTTCCTACATTACAATACTGTATTGGTTTTGCCATACATTGACATGAATTGGCCCCAGGTATACACGATCTCCCAATGCCGAAGCCCCCTCCCACCTCCCACCCCATATCATCTCCCTGGATCATCCCGTGCACCAGCCCCAAGCATCCTGTATCCTGTATTGAACATAGACTGGCGCTTCATTTCTTATATGATAGTCTACATGTTTCAATGCTATTCTCCCGAATCATCCCCTCCTCTCCCTCTCCCTCTCCCTCGCCCTCGCCCTCGCCCTCAGAGGCCAAAAGTCCGTTCTATACCTCTGTGTCTCTTTCGTTGTCTCACATACAGGGTCATCATTACTATCTTTCTAAATTTCATATATATGTATCAGTATGGAACTCATTGTGTTCACTGAGTTTTCTCTACTTTTCTGTTTTTATTTTCAAAAGTTTCTTATTTATTTATTTTATTCTTGTTCTTCTTTTTTATTAAGTTAACTGATTTCAGATTCTTTCCATTTCTAAGTGCTTCAGTTCAGTTCAGTCGCTCAGTCGTGTCTGACTCTTTGCGACCCCATAAATCTCAGAACACCAGGCCTCCCTGTCCATCACCAACTCCCGGAGTTCACTCAGACTCATGTCCATTGAGTCAGTGATGCCATTCAGCCATCTCATCCTCAGTCGTCCCCTTCTCCTCTTGCCCCCAATCCCTCCCAGCATCAGAGTCTTTTCCAATGAGTCAACTCTTCACATGAGGAGGCCAAAGTACTGGAGTTTCAGCTTCAGCATCATTCCTTCCAAAGAAATCCCAGGGCTGATCTCCTTCAAAATGGACTGGTTGGATCTCCTTGCAGTCCAAGGGACTCTCAAGANNNTCTCCAACACCACAGCTCAAAAGCATCAATTCTTTGGCACTCAGCTTTCTTCACAGTCCAACTCTCACATCCATACATGACCACAGGAAAAACCATAGCCTTGACTAGACGGACTTTTGTTGGCAAAGTAATCTCTCTGCTTTTGAATATACTATCTAGGTTGGTCATAACTTTCCTTCCAAGGAGTAAGCGTCTTCTAATTTCATGGCTGCAGTCACCAACTGCAGTGATTTTGGAGCCCAAAAAAATAAAGTCTGACACTGTTTGCACTGTTTCCCCATCTATTTGCCATGAAACGATGGGACCGGATGCCATGATCTTCGTTTTCTGAATGTTGAGCTTTAAGCCAACTTTTTTGCTTTCCTCTTTCACTTTCATCAAGAGGCTTTTTAGTTCCTCTTCACTTTCTGCCATAAGGGTGGTGTCATCTGCATATCTGAGGTTATTGATATTTTTCCCGGCAATCTGATTCCAGCTTGTGTTTCTTCCAGTCCAGTGTTTCTCATGATATACTCTGCATATAAGTTAAATAAGCAGGGTGACAATATGCAGCCTTGACGCACTCCTTTTCCTATTTGGAACCAGTCTGTTGTTCCATGTCCAGCTCTAACTGTTGCTTCCTGACCTGCATACAGATTTCTCAAGAGGCAGGTCAGGTGGTCTGGTATCTAAGTGCTTAGATTTCATTTTTAGCACAACTTTATTTCATTTCCACATTTTAAAATATGCTGTATATTTATTTTCATTTGGTTGAATGCTGCTGCTGCTAAGTCACTTCAGTTGTGTCTGACTGTGCGACCCCATAGATGGCAGCCCACCTGGCTCCCCAATCCCTGGGATTCTCCAGGCACGAACACTGGAGTGTGTTGCCATTTCCTTCTCCAATGCATGAAAGTGAAAAGTGAAAGGAAGTTTTTCAGTTATGTCCAACTCTTAGTGATCCCATGGACTGACTCCTCCGTCCATGGGATTTTCCAGGCAAGAGTACTGGAATGGGGTGCCATATATTTTTAAAATTTCCTTTAAGACTTCTTTGGACCATGAATTATTAAATGTACATATATATATATATATATATTTAACTAAAGCATTTGATGGTTTTCCTCTCATCTTTCTGTGACTGATCTCTAATTACATTACTTATATATCATACTTTTATTACCTATTTTCATATATTTAATGACCCAGGAAAGAAGATGGTCTTGGAGACTCTTTGTTGGCACTTGAACAGAATGTGCGTCTCTGCTGGCGAGTGGGCTCTGTGAGTGTCACGTGTGCCCCGTTTCTCAGTGGTATTATTCAGGTCTGCTCTATACTTTTCAATATTCAGTCTCTACCACATACACAGTCAGAAAGAGGGCTGTTCACATGTTCAAATACAATTTTGAATCCATCTATTTTCCCTTTCTGTTCTGTTACTTTTTTTTCATGACTTTTGAATCTCTTGTTTGGTACATATGCTTTTAGGACTGTGAGATCTTCTTGGTAAATAGTTCTTTTGCTGTCACTTTATTTTATTTCTTTGTTCCCAGAATATGCTTTTTTTTCTCAAGTCTAGTTGGCCTGAACACCAGCTTTTTTCCTTGATTACCTTTTACATGGCTGATCTTTTTCTAACCTCTTTCTTTTTTTCTTATAGGTATCTTTATATTTGAGTCATGTTTCTTACAGATAACAGACAGCTGGGTGAGTTATTAATTTGTTTGATTTATTTTGACTGCTGTGGGTCTTGAAATTTGTTTTTAATGTAATTGGTAGCAGGTTAACATTGATATATCCCATTTTTTTATTTGTTTGCATATCTGATTTTTAATCAGATATGGCTGGTA
>SJYF01000373.1:6225128-6235928 GCA_006410515.1 Procapra przewalskii | reverse complement strand
TCCCCATCTATTTCCCATGAAGTGATGGGACCGGATGCCATGATCTTCGTTTTCCGAATGTTGAGCTTTAAGCCAACTTTTTCACTCTCCACTTTCACTTTCATCAAGAGGCTTTTTAGCTCCTCACTTTCTGCCATAAGTGTGGTGTCATCTGCATATCTGAGGTTATTGATATTTCTCCCAGCAATCTTGATTCCAGCTTGTGTTTCTTCCAGTCCAGCGTTTCTCATGATGTACTCTGCATATATGATAAATAAGCAGGGTGACAATACACAGCCTTGACATACTCCTGTATTGCTATTAAGCATATCATGAACTAGGGCTTCCCAGATGGCTCAGGGGTAAAGAATCTGCCTGCCAATGCAGGGGACTCGGGAGATGCAGGTTCAGTCCCTGGGCTGGGAAAATCCCCTGAGGAAGGCATGCAACCCACTCCAGTATTTCTCCCTGGAAAATCCCATTGACAGAGGAGCCTGGCATGCTACAGTCCATAGGGTCGCAAAGAGTTGGACACAACTGAAGTGACCTAAGACACATGTTTGCTAACTATTTTGCACTCGTTTGTATATTCATTATTGAAAACCTTTGGGATTTTTATTTCAAAACCAGTATTTGCTAATAAATAGTAGTGATAGAAGTCCCACTGAAACTGAGAAGCAAAACTCTGGAAGTAGCATCGCCAAATATTCCAACAATTCTCTAGTGAAAGTCCAGGTTCATATTAGAAAATAGAAAATGAAAGTATTTTTAAGCATCCTACAAAAATATTATGGTATTTTATGGTAGTGCTACCATTTTAGTCAGGTGGGATGATGTCACTGAGTTCTGGAAAACAGAGAGGAAATAAAAGTGAGGGGAAGCCCCTGAGAATCTTCCTGAAAATATAGCATATAGAGACCTTTGTCTCTTTTTATTAGTTTATTTTCTCCTCCCTGCTTGTATGAAGCAGGTGTAACTACTGACCCTGCAGTGGCCACCATGTACCATGTGAAACAAGGCAAACCCTATGGATGGCAGAGCACAGTAATGCCAGAAACCTGGGACTATGATAGTGACATAAAAGTGTAAGAACATCCCTGCTTCCATCAGCCTGATAAATCTTCATATTGTATATTTAAGCCACTACAAAATTCAGTTTTTGGACTCAAACAGCTAAACTCAGCCCTTATAAATATGCTGATAAACTAGTAGGTATATGATTTTCTAGTCAAGGTCCAACTAGTCAAGGCTATGGTTTTTCCTGTAGTCATGTATGGATATAAGAGTTGGACTATAAAGAAAGCTGAACGCCAAAGAACTGATGGTCTTCAACTATGGTGTTGGAGAAGATTCTTGAGAGTCCCTTGGACTGAAAGGAGATCCAACCAGTCCATCCTAAAGGAAATCCTGAATATTCATTGAAAGGACTGATGTTGAAGATGAAACTCCAATACTTTGGCCACCTAATGAGAAGAACTGATTCACTGGAAAAGGCCTGATGCTGGGAAAGATTGAAGGTGGGAGGAGAAGGGGATGACAGAGGGTGAAATGGTTGGATAGCATCACTGACTCAATGGACATGAGTTTGAGTAAACTCCGGGAGTTGGTGATGGACAGGGAGGCCTGGTGTGCTGCAGTCCATGGGGTCACAAAGAGTCAAATAAGATTGAGCAACTGAAGTGACTCATATTATTTTTCCTTCCTAACTTTTAATGCAGTTGCATAAGGAGTATTGGAATGTGTGTGCTCATGATCAGTCGCTAAGACACGTCGGACTCTTTGGGACCACATGGACTGCAGCCTGCCAGTCCCCTCTGTCCACAGGCTTTTCCTGGCAGGAATATTAGAGTGGGTTACCATTTCCTCCTTCAGGGATCAAACCCGCGTTTCCTGTGTCTCTTGAAATGCAGGCAGATTCTTTACAGCTGAATCACCAGGAAAGTCCCAGCTGCATGAGGATGTGATACTAGGAGATGTGGCAGCCTTATTGCAACTGCAAGGAGCCACACCTGAAATGAAAGTATCCTCATTTAAATGGTAAATAGATGAAGCACATGAAACTGTTACTTATTAGTAAAAGCAAAATTCCACTTATTAATTTATATCCACCTACTGTAGTCTCAGAAACAATATCTATGTGTCTAACATAATGTTGTCTCCAAAAACTGAGGATTATTTAAGGGACATTCATAATTCTTAGCCTTCCTTGCAATTGGGTGGGGCCTTGAAACTAGTTTTCCCTTGTGGCTCAGCTGGCAAAGAATTTGCCTGTAATGCGGGAGACCTGGGTTCAAATCTTGGGTTGGGTAGATCCCCTGGAGAAGGAAAAGGCTATCCACTCCAGTATTCTGGCCTGAAGAATTCCATGGACTATACAGTCCATGGGATCGCAAAGAGTTGGACATGACTGAACGAATTTCACTCACTTTGAAGCTAGTACTGGGCAACAGAATTCAAGCAGGAATGTCATGCCTCTTTACTGCTTCCTGGTTGGAGAGCTTTTGCTGATTCCTGTCCAGGCTCTCTTCCTCTGCCGCTGGTCTGCCATGTGGTCCAGACGGCAGAACTTCCACCATGTGGGCCAAGGCCTCTTGCCAATCCATATGGAGTGAGAAATAAACTTTTGTGATTATAAACCCTCGAGATGTGGTATTTCTGCATAATCTGTTCCTGGATGAATATATCAGGTAATCATATTGCTATCAACCCTGAATACTCATTGAATGGACTGATACTGCAGCTGAAGCTCCAATATTTGGCCACCTGATTTGAAGAGCTGACTCACTGGAAAAGACTCTGATGCTGGGCAAGACTGAGGGCAGAAGGAGAAGGGGACAACAGAGGATGAGATGGTTGGATGGTATCATCGACTTAATGGACATGAGTTTGAGCAAGCTCCAGGAGTTGGTGAAGGGCAGAGAAGCCTGGCGTGCTGCTGTCCGTGGGGATCACAAAGAAGCAGACACTACTGAGGGGCTGAAGAGCAACAATATTGATATTAATAAAAAATTACCTGCACTAATGATTACAAGTTCTGATAGGTCAAAAAAACTATAATTAATAAAAAATAAAAGCTCCAAGTTCAGTCTTTTTGTAAGCTTAACCACTAAAAGGTTTCTAATGCTTCCTTCCCCAAAAATATTTCATGCAAAAAAATGTTACGTAAAAGTCCATACATGTCTGCATTTTTCTTTTTAAAGTAATAATGAATCTTGGCCACAGCTATACCTTGCTATTTTAAAGATTCATTTCATTGGCAAAACAGTTAGCTAGGTTACCATGGGAATAACTGTGGAAAAAAGATAAGGCAGCAATAACCTCCACAGCAGCCCAGAGAAACAGACCTCTGGGTGCAGCTTTTAACTGCCCTTTAAAGCCCTCTTACTGTGACGATCAACTCTACTTGCCTAGGACCATCCACAGCCTCACAGAAGAGGCCGAATGTCTGCCAGGGAATCCGGCCTTGAAACAAATGTCTCTGCAGGCTTTTGAATCAATTATTTCAAATTATTTTTCTTAGCTCCTGGCAATTGTTTAAACAGGTTCTTACATTCATCTTTAACATTAAAAATTAATCAGTATCAATGAAGGACTCATTACTGGAGCTGAGGCAGACTATTTTATCAGAAAAGAGACAATTTGAGATATTTATTGAGGTTTAGAGAGCAAAGAGTCTGCCTGCTATACAGGAGACCTGGCTTGATTCCTGGGTCGGGAAGATCCCCTGGAGAAGGAAATGGCAACCCAGTCCAGTATTCTTACCTGGAAAACCCCATGGACAGAGGTGTCTAAGGGGCTACAGTCTATAGGGTTGCAAAGAGTCAGACACAACTGAGCAATTAACACTTCATAGAATTTTAAACATCAAGGAGAGAATGGAGTTTCTTTGGGAGATGCCCATTCTTTGTTCCATATTTAAATGGGAGAGCATGAAGACAGCATGTTTCAACTTTTAATATTATGATACTAATTTAATATTATGATACTAACCTGCAAAATTACATATTGTTTGGTTCAAAGTTCCTTTAATAAACCACCAACATAATTTGGGATAGGGGATGCTTCCTGCTTAGTTAATATAAGCAGGTAGTAACTGGAGACCAGGTGGGAACATGAACACTTTCACAAGGCCTGTGTTTCATAAAGCAGGGCTTCCCTGGTGACTCAGATGGTAAAGAATCTGCCTGCAGTGTGGGAGATGGGAGTTTGATCCCTGGGTCAGGAAGATGCCCTGGAGGAGGAAATGATAACCCTGCTCCAGTATTCTTGCCTAGAGAATCCCATGGACAAAGGAGCCTGGTGGGCTGCAATCCATGGGGTCACAAAGAGTTGGGCATGATGAGCAAAAAACAGGACACACTGTGTTACATAAAAGGAGGTATGTCTTGACCAAGATACAACAAACAGCCATGTCGATTGGTTATAAGAAGCAGATTTAGATTAATTTTAGTCCCAGATGGGAGATCCCAGGCAAGGGTACCAAAGGGACACATTAGTCTCAGGGGTATGTGAGCGTTTCTATGGGATGCAAAGACCAACCATGGTTGGGTTTAACCAACTATCTCTGCAAGATGCCCATGGCCACATTTACAGATGGATGAAGATGGAAAGCAGGCACTTCCCCTTCCTACTAAATACAAGAAAGACAACTTGGTAACCAAACAGTGATTCTGCAGCAGGGATCCTGGAGAGGGCAGCTGAGAGGGAGGAGCGATGGTGAGTGACCTCAAGAAGAGAGTAGCTAGGGAGAAGTGGGACATAGGAAAGGAAAGATTCCTAAATGAGGAAGAAGACATGCCATTACTTTGAGCAGCCAGATCTCTCTTCTGATTTCTCCTTCAGATGTGTGCTGTTCTTGACCCCACTGCCTACTCTTTGCAGAATAGTCTGAACATGAAATATTCCATTTATTTAAAATAGCCCAGATGCTCACTAAGCATGTCCTTTGGTCAGCTTAGAGGTAGGAGAGAGAGATAAGGAGGGAATAAATATGTAAGGGACCAGCATTTACCCAGTTTGGGTACGGTAAGTCCCCTACATATGAATCTTCAAGTTGCGAACTTCCAAAGATGTGAAAATGCTTTCCACCAACGTCGGGCCTGAGTGAAACTGCAGTTTGCCCTCCATCTCCTATTGCTGACCATTCTTCGGCTCTATCATCCCTGCCCCCCATCCTCCAGTCAGTAACTCTTCTTGCCTGTACTCTTGATGCCAGCCCCCGTGTGCCACCTGTTGTAATATACTATTGAACTTTTCAAGGTCCTGTAAGATTTAAATTGTTTACTTTTTGTGTTTGTTTGCTCTTTATTTATTATTTGTGTGAAGAGTTTTTACTAAAGTGTCATACAACCAATTGTGTTGCTGCTGCTGCTGCTGCTGCTGCTGCTGCTGCGTCTCTTCAGTTGTGTCCGACTTTGTGCAACCACATAGATGACAGCCCACCGGGCTCCCCATCCCTGGGATTCTCCAGGCAAGAACACTGGAGTGGGTTGCCATTTCCTTCTCCAATGCATGAAAGTGAAAAGTGAAAGTGAAGTCTCTCAGTTCTCTCTGACTTCTGGCGACCCCATGGACTGCAGCCCAGCAGGGTCCTCCATCCATGGGTTTTCCAGGCAAGAGTACTGGAGTGGGGTGCCATTGCCTTCTCCAAACCAATTGTGTTAGTTAGGCTAAATTTGTTGGACTTATGACTATCACCTTGGATGAAATTCATTTGTATGTAGAGGGCTTAATGTACTTGAAAAGTGTCTTTTTCAGTTACCATTGCACACATATTTCTCTCTAGGCAAAAGTATCATACGAGACATGTGAAATTCCAGTGCTGGTCATCACTGGTCATCACTCTTTCTAAGTAAGATGTCACACAGCATGACTGGGTAATGCATTGGCCTCCAAGCTATTCCTTAGATACTTGAGTATACCCTCCCCAGGTCACTGATACCCAAAGAAGGCAGAAATTCTAGGGAAGTTGGACACAAGTCCCAAAGAGGATGCCGTGGAGAAATGGAGATTCCTACAAAGTCAAGGTATAAAAAGTTATTAGGACTAATGCTAAGGTTGCTTCAGAAGGTTACCTAGGCCTGACTCCAGGCAGAATCAGGCACAAATTTTGTGGGGTCCAATGCAAAATGAAAATGTACCTTTACAAAAAAAATTAAGACTCCAGGCAACAATGGCACAGTATGGAATCTTTCCTGGGGTTCTTCTGAGGGTGGAAACAAGTAGCAGGCTCCTAAAGCCACCCTTAACCACAGGACCCCACTGAAAACATGCAAGGGGAGCTTGGGATGTGTAAGGAGAATATACAAGAGACAGAGCAGCTTTGAAGAAACACAGAAACCAAACAAGGAAAAAAATTTGTATGTTGCTTTCACATTCCATCTAGTCCTTAGAAGAAGCTAGTCTCCTCAACACTGTGATTCCTACCTTGATGTGAAAGCTAACCAAGGAGATAGAACTAAATAAGGATGAGAGAACTGCTCTTTTCAAAAAGATAATCTGCAAAGATGTCTCATTAGCCTAGTTGCCTAAGGATATCAAGCTACAGGAGCACTTTAGAAAAGGGACATGGAAATCTAAAAATTCATTAGCTAGGCTATAGCTAGTAGCATCTTGACCTTAATAAGCCACAAGAGATACACATGTTATAGTTACATATGCAGGAGGTGAGGAGTTCCCAACAAGCCAAAATCCCACAGAAAAATTTTAAGCACTGAATATTCAAAGGAAAATGCAAAAAACGTGGTCAGTACATTTTTTTCTAAACAAAAAGAGTCAAATGTTATCAATGGTGTAACTATGCAATTCGGTCATTTAGACTTCTCCGTGTAACTGTTACCTGTTTGTATCCCATTGTGGGCACACTTAATGCTAGATGGCAAATGGCTTACACAAGGATCCAGGGCTTCAGGAAAATTGACCCAATACTAGCCATCAAGTCAATTCCACATTCTTTTGTGTCTAAAATGAAAGTTATGATCACCTTTTAGCATGATTTATTCTCTTTAGCCTTCAAGCCATTCTCTATTTTCCGAAGATATTGGTAGAAGCACACTTTCTCCATTGAAAGGTCAGCAAAAGTAGTAAGCAAGTTTAAATCTGCATCCTGAATTTACACCACTCAATTTCACATCTTAAGGCTGGCATCACTTTACAAAGACAGACATGTGACACTGGTTTTCAGGTGTAGGTGGTGGCATTTTCCATGGGTTAGGTTCTGAACGTGCTAAGAACCATCAAGGGAATTCTTAGGGAGAGGCTCTTTTTTCTCCCCATGGTCTGTTATCTTGTTGCATCCAAGTTTGTTCATAGATAACATTTGTTTTATCCACCAATGATCCTCTGGACACTGAGCCCCAAATGGGTCTTGCCTATTATTCCTTTGGGCAAAAATAGCTCAGAAGAGCTGATGCTTATCCACCTGGGACATCAGGGAGCCTCAGTGTCTATTTTGAAGAGACCAATATCGCAAGAGGGAAACTAAAGTCTGAAGATTGCACGTCCCAGCGAGAAGCTTGTGATCCACAGTCTTTTAAAGAGGGTGGTGGTCTGTCATGAAACAGATACTCAAGGAGCTGAAGATAAGCACATAGCTTGAAAACAGGTTAAGAGACCAACCCTCCTCTTTCCCGAATATTATAGCCACTGTTCAGCCAAGACAGGAGGGCAGGGCTCTCAGAGTAAAGGAGAGAGAGTAACCAATTGTGTGTGCCTGCAAGCTCAGTCATTCAGTCATATCCAAATCTTTGCGACCCCATGGACTGTAGCCTACCAGGCTCCTCTGTTCATGGGATTTTCCAGGCAATAGTCCTGGAGTGGATTGCCACTTCCTTCTCCAGGGGATCTTTCCAACCCAGGGATTGAACCCAGGTCTCCTGGATTGTAGACAGACCCTTTACCATCTGAGCCACCAGGGAAGACCCACCTCAAAACAAGGGACATACAGACTGAAAGTGAAGGGCTGGAAAAATATATTCCATGCAAATAGAGACCAAAAGAAAGCAGGAGTAGCAATACTCATATCAGATAAAATAGACTTTAAAACAAAGGCTGTGAAAAGAGACACAGAAGGATACTACATAATGATCAAAGGATCAATCCAATAAAAAGATATAACAGTTATAAATATATATGCACCCAACGTAGGAGCACCACAATATGTAAGACAAATGCTAACAAGTATGAAAGGGGAAATTAGTAATAACACAATAATAGTGGGAGATATTAATACCCCGCTCACACCTATGGATAGATCAACTAAACAGAAAATTAACAAGGAAACACAAATTTTAAATGATACAATAGACCAATTAGACCTAAATGATATCTATAGGACATTTCACCCCCAAAAAATGAATTTCACCTTTTTCTCAAGCACACACAGAATCTTCTTCAGGATAGATCACATCCTGGGCCATAAATCTAGCCTTGGTAAATTAAAAAAAAAATGAAATCATTCTAAGCATCTTTTCTGACCACAATTCAGTAAGGTTAGATCTCAATTACAGGAGAAAAACTATTAAAAATTCCAACATACAGAGGCTGAACAACACGCTGCTGAATAACCAACAAATCACAGAAGAAATCAGAAAGGAAATCAAAGTATGCATAGAAATGAGTGAAAATGAAAACACAACAACCCAAAACCTGTGGGACAGTGTAAAAGCAGTGCTAAGGAGAAGGTAAATAGCAATACAGGCATACCTCAAGAAACAAACAAACAAAAAAAAAAGTCAATAAGTAACCTAACTCTACACCTAAAGCAACTAGAAAAGGAAGAAATGAAGAACCCAGGGTTAGTAGAATGAAAGAAATCTTAAAAATTAGGGCAGAAATAAATGCAAAAGAAACAAAAGAGACCATGGAAAAAATCAACAAAGCCAAAAGCTGGTTCTTTGAGAGGATAAATAAAATTGACAAACCATTAGCCAGACTCATCAAGAAACAAAGGGAGAAAAATCAAATCAATAAAATTAGAAATGAAAATGGAGAGATCACAACAGACACCACAGAAATACAAAGGATCAGGAGAGACTACTATCAGCGATTATATGTCAATAAAATGGACAATGTGGAAGAAATGGACAAATTCTTAAAAGAGTATGACTTTCCAAAACTGAACCAGGAAGAAATAGAAAATCTTAACAGACCCATCACAAACACGGAACTGTAATGAGAAATCTTCCAGCAAACAAAAGCCCAGGTCCAGACAGCTTCACAGCTGAATTCTACCAAAAATTTTGAGAAGAGCTAACACCTATCCTACTCAGACTCTTCCAGAAAATTGCAGAGAAGGGAAACCCAAATTCATTCTATGAGGCCACCATCACCCTAATACCAAAACCTGACAAAGATGCCACAAACAAAGCTACAGGCCAATATCACTGGTGAAATAGATGCAAAAATCCTTAACAAAATTCTAGCAATCAGAATCCAACAACACATTAAAAAGATCATACATCTTGACCTAGTGGGCTTTATCCCAGGAATGCAAGGATTCTTCAATATCCACAAATCAATCAATGTAATGCACCACATTAACAAATTGAGAAATAAAAGCCATATGATTATCTCAATAGATGCAGAGAAGGCCTTTGACAAAATTCAACATCCGTTTATGATAAAAACTCTCCAGAAAGCAGGAATAGAGGGAACATACCTCAACATAATAAAAGCTATATATGACAAACCCACAGCAAACATTAACCTCAGTGGTGAAAAATTGAAAGCATTTCCCCTAAAGTCAGGAACAAGACAAGGGTGTCCACTCGCACCACTACTATTCAACATAGTTTTGGAAGTTTTGGCCACAGAAATCAGAGCAGAAAAAGAAATAAAAGAAATCCAGATTGGAAAAAAAAGATATAAAACTCTCACTGTTTGCAGATGACATGATCCTCTACATAGAAAACCCTAAAGACTCCACCAGAAAATTCTTAGAGGTAATCAGTGAATATAGTAAAGCTGCAGGATATAAAATCAACACACAGAAATCCCTTGCATTCCTATACACTGATAATGAGAAAATAGAGAAATTAAGGAAACAATTCCATTCACCATTGCAACAAAAAGAATAAAATACTTAGGAATATATCTACCTGAAGAGACAAAAGACCTATATATAGAAAACTATAAAACACTGATGAAACAACTCAAAGAGGACACTAATAGATGGAGAAATACACCGTGTTCATGGATCGGCAGAATCAATATAGTGAAAATGAGTATACTACCCAAAGCAATCTGTAGATTAAATGCAATCCCTATCAAGCTACCAATGGTATTTTTCACAGAGCTAGAACAAATAATTTCACAATTTGTGTGGAAATACAAAAAACCTCAAATAACCAAAGCAATCTTGAGAAAGAAGAACAGAAGTGGAGGAATCAACCTGCTTGACATCAGACTCTACTACAAAGCCACAGTCATCAAGACAGTATGGTACTGGCACAAAGACAGAAATATAGATCAATGGAACAAAATAGAAAGTCCAGAGATAAATCCACACACCTATGGACACTTTATCTTTGACAAAGGAGGCAAGAATATACAATGGAGAAAAGACAATCTCTTTAACAAGTGGTTCTGGGAAAACTGGTCAACCACTTGTAAAAGAATGAAACTAGAACACTTTCTAACACCATACACAAAAATAAACTCAAAATGGATTAAAGATCTAAATGTAAGACCAGAAATTATAAAACGCCTAGAGGAGAACATAGGCAAAACACTCTCCAACATAAATCACAGCAGGATCCTCTATGACCCACCTCCCAGAATATTGGAAATAAAAGCAAAAATAAACAAATGGGATCTAATTAA
>SJYF01000373.1:6201866-6220623 GCA_006410515.1 Procapra przewalskii | reverse complement strand
TATTTTTGCTTTTATTTCCATTATACTGGGAGGTGGATCATAGAGGATCCTACTGTGATTTATGTCAGAGAGTGTTTTGCCTATGTTTTCCTCTAGGAGTTTTATAGTTTCTGACCCCTTTCTAACACCACACACAAAAATAAACTCAAAATGGATTAAAGATCTAAATGTAAATACTGAGTTTTAAGCCAGCTTTTTCACTCTTCTCTCACTTTCATCAAGAGGCTCTTTAGTTCCTCTTCACTTTCTGCTATAACAGTGGGGTCATTTGCATATCTGAGGTTATTGATATTTCTCCTGGTAATCTTGATTCCATTTTGTGCTTCATTCATCCTGCCATTTCATGTGATGTACTCTGCCTACAAGTTAAATAAGCAAGGTGACAATAAAAGTTGACATATGAGGAACAAATAAAAAACGTAGAAAAAATAATCCAGGAACTGACCTGAAAATACATGAAAAAGGAGACTCTGCAGGTAACAGATGATATTTTCTTTTCCATTCATATAACTCTTATAATATGTTCCTTCACATTTAGATAATTGGATTCTTTAATTTATAAACATTTAAATAGTGCTTTGAACTATGTGCTTTTGTGAACTGCAGACTTTTCTTCAAGTGTTGGCATAAGCATAGTAACACTGAACCCTCAGAGACAATTGTTATAGGAATTGCAAAGCACCTAAAAATATTCTTACCTAGATAGAGACATATCTTTTAATTTCATTTTATACAAATTACACAGTTTTTGTCATAGTGCTTTAAAATTTTTTTATTTATCAAATTTTTGACCTGCACTGAGACTGTATTGTCGCTCGCAGGCTTTTATAGTTGCTGCATGAAGTCTCTCTAGTTGCAGCCTGCGGATTTAGTTGCTCCAAGCAGGTGGGACCTTAGTTTCCCAGCCAGGAACCAAGCGAGTGTTCCCTGCATTGAAAGGTGGATTCTTAACCTATGGACCATCAGGCAAGTCCCTGATCACACAGTTTTAAACAATACTTTTTTACTTATGTGGCATCAAAAGCATTGTCAATTATTATTATTATTTTCTAGAAACACAAAAGCAACACAAAAAGTATTTCATGACTTACTCATCACAAATCCCAGACAGACCCACAAGCTATGGGATTTTCACCAGTAGACTGAGTTCAACCAAATGTGAATCAACTCTGACCAAAATTCTGGAAACTCTTGGGTTCCTGAGCCAAGGACTCATGTGACCCTGGAGAGAGCCTTGTGTCCCTATGGCCATTGAGCTGCGTTCCCTCTTTTCTTCTCTGAGATGTTTTCCAGCTCAACCAGTGGAGCTGCTGGGTGTCAGCTGAGTTTCCCTGCTGGACACACCATGCCACTTAGTGAGGCGTCTTAGTTCATTCCAGCTGCTATAACAAAATCCATAGATGGTGGCTTATCAACAAGAGAAACCTATTTCTCCCAGATCTGAATGCTGGAAGTCTGAGATTAGATGCATCAGTGTATCTGATGTCTGGTGAGAGCTTTCCAGTTCAGGGGTGGGGGGCTTACTTCTGTGTCCTTACCTTACGGAAGTGGGGAGGGTGCCCTCTGGGGTCTCTCCTGTAAGGGCACCAATCCTTGGTTGTTCAGTCACTCAGTTGAGTCCAACTCAATTGTGTCCAGTTGTGCGACCCCATGAATTGCAGAGGACACCAATCCTATTGATCACCTAATCACCCTCCAAAACCTCCCCTCCAAATCCTCTCATTATGAAATTAAGCCTTCAAAATATGGCTTCCCTGGTGGCGCAAGCAGTAAAGAATCTGCTTGCAATGCAGAGGACCAGGGCCCTGGGCCAGAAAGGTCCCCTGGAGAAGGGCATGGTAATTCACTCCAGTATTTGTGCCTGGAGAGTTCTATGCACAGAAGAGCCTGTGGGGTTTCATAGCACACGGGGTTACAAAGAGTCAGACACTACTGAGTGGTGAACACTTCACATATGAATTTTGGGGGGACACGAATGTTCAGCCTGCAGTACTAGGGTTTCTGCAACGTAGCGCCCAACACTGGGCAACTTAATAGAAACTGATAGCCTTAGGGTTCTGGAGTCTGGAAGTCGTGATCAAGATGTTGACATAATGGGATTCTCCTGAGGGCTCTCTCCTCCACTTAGAGATAGGTTTGTTCTGACTGATCTTTCTGTGTGTGTGTGTTTTAATCTCCTCTTCTTATAGAAAAAGCAGTCATGTTGAATTCAGATACACCCTAGTGTTTCCCTTTGCCAACAAATCTTTGTAGAGTCAAAGCTATGGTTTTTCCAGTACTCATGTACAGATGTGAAAGCTGAACCATCAAGAAAGCTAAGCTTTATTGATTTAAAGAATTGATGCGTTTGAACTGTAGTGCTGGAGAAGTCTCTAAGAGTCTCTTGGACAACAAGGAGACCAAACAAGTCAATCTTAAAGGCAAGCAACCTTGAATATTCATTGGAAGGACTGATGCTGAAATTCCAATACTTTGGCCACCTGATGTGAAGAGTTGACTCATTGGAAAAGACCTTGATGCTGGGAAAGATTGAAGGCAGGAGAAGGGGACAGCAGAGGATGAGATGGTTGGATGGCATCAGTGACTAGATGGACATGAGTTTGAGCAAACTCTGGGAGACAGTGAAGGACAGGGAAGCCTGGCATCCTGCAGTCCATGGGGTTGCAAAGAGCTGGACATGGCTGAAGCAACTTAGCATGCACAGGTCATAAAAGAAAGAAGGAGATGTAAAGACAAAAGCAAGAACTTGGAATGATATTAGGAAGGGGCCATGAGACCAAGAGTGCAGGCAACAACCTGAAGGGGAAAAATTCAAGGAAATCATTCCCCTACACCTCTAAAAGAATGATAACGCTAATTTAGCCCAGAGACACTGATTTCAGATGACTGGCCTCCATCACTGAACGGGAATAGATGTATGTTGTTTTAAGCCTTTAAGTTTTTGCTAATTTGTTATAGTAGTCAGAGACATACTATACACATATTTTGCCAAGGCATGGAACAGTCAAGAAATAACTAAGCTTGTGAGAAAATATATTAAAGTACAACAGAGTCCTGGCAACAGTTGTCCTTATTACTCCTTCTAGAGCTCCAGAGCACTTAGGATGGCGACCAGGTCAGACACGACTGAGACATGGTTTCCGTCTCAGACAGACGCACGTCAGAACACGTCAATACACTGAGTGGGTAACCGCTACACCAGGAAGCAGAAGTGACCACACACACAAAACCATGCCCCCTAGAAATACACATCTGTTCAGAACAGTACGGAAAGCGCTCAAAGTCATGACTCGGCCTTGGAGTTAGGGGACCAGAACCTCTCCTGGCATGAAGCAATTTACTCTGCCTAAGAACTATGACCAAAGGTGATGTACTGGAAGTGGGTGAAGCAGCTCAGAGAAAGAGGGGCGGGGGCAGGTGAAACAGCCATGCTCTGAAAGGCAGTAAGCTAGGAGGCTTTCAAGGGCTGGACTCAGTGAAAGGAAAATGAACAGTTTCCCGTCAGGGCTGGGCCTGGGGTGCTTACCTCGGGGCTGAATGTGGTTCATCCCTGGTGTTATCTGCTTAACAGGCACACTGCTAGGAGACTCCACAAATCTGTCCTGGGTCCCATGCCTACCTGTTCGAGAGTATACATCTCATGTTGGTCAATCTTCCCCTAAACTGTGAATGGCTAAAGCTGAGTATTCCCCAAAATTCGGATGTTCATCTCTGAAATATGGAAAGTTTATGTGAGACATGGAAAGATGACAGCTTTCCATTTGCAATGGGAAGAATTTTTTTGCATACAGACATGGAGAATATTCTTCTAGGAACCAGAAATGGGATAAACAAAGGGACAGATGGGCAATCACAGGTGGCACAAAAGAAACACTGAGGACACTGATGTGGCTGAAGTCTGTTGCGAGACGGGACCAAAATTGCATATGACAGTAAGAATGTGATAAAAGGGTATCAGTGCCAGAAAAGAAGATTTGATTTTATCCTGTAGACAGAGAGGGCCAGTGGAGGCAGTGGATAACCATTGCTCTTATGTTATGCTCGTGGATCTTTGCAACATACTTTGAAGGCAGGAGGGATGGGTGAGGGGCATCAGTTAAGAGGCTATTACAATTATCCAGGAGAAAAGGTAATGAAGTCTTAAAACAAGGTGGTAGAAGTGAAGGTGCTAAGAATATGTTTCATTACTAAGGGAGAATTTAAAAGTTTTCTCCCCCTAAATGATGCCGCAGCTCTGGGCTGAATAATCCAGCTACACACGCGTGCATGAGAAGTCGCTTCAGTTGTGTCTGACTCTTTACAATTCTACTGACTGTGGCCCACCAGGCTCCTCTGTCCAAGGGATTCTCCAGGCAAGAATACTGGAGTGGGTTGCCATTGCTGTCTCTGATCCAGTTACACAGAGTTTGCAAATCCAGAGCTGTGCCTTCAGCCACCTTTCCTGGATATTCTGACCCAAGCAGGTGGGTAGACATGGAGTCCCTATTACTTAAGATTTCATCCATACAATACAGAACTTTCCTTAGCAAATGTTGAAAGAAACCAGAAAATGTCGGAGATAGACAAAATAATCAAACATGCAGGGGAAAGAGGAGAAAGACAGTATACTCTTGATTACCAGTGACTGGCAAGAAGGGAGATGCTTATTAGCTGCAGAAAGCAGCTCAGGAATACTCATCAGGCATGTTTAATTCAACAGGCCAAACATCCAGCTACTGTCTTTATTCACATCGTGGTGGCGTGTCTTTTTCTCTAGCATGCACTTCCTTCAGGAAGTCTCCCTAACAGCCGCTGCAGGAAGGGCTGCCACCTCCCAGCCCCTCCTGCCTGAACCACATTCGGTCCCTGACATAGGGAGCTTCTTATCCCACCGCCATTGTGGCTGTGGCCTCCAGGCCCTGCCTGGCTAAGGGGAACTGTGGGGAAATCAGGTGGGGGCTTCTGGAAAGGACCACGTGTAAAGTTGATTTCAAAGAAAGCAAATTGCAAACTGATAATATGTGATATGTAGTATGGAGCTGAAGTAAAGATAATGATATGTCATTAAGATTCTGATTTTGTAAACCAAGAAACAAAAGCACATGTATGTTCACATATATCTATAAGAGTACAGAATAAGGGTGTGAAAGAACATATACCAAACTATTATCATTGTTTATCTGGAAAGGTAAGAATATTAAATATAACTATTGAAGGAGAAATCTCATTTTAATAAAACTGAGACTAATTTACCAATGGCTGGTATAAATGTTATTTATCAGTGCATTATTTTTCCATTTCCTAAAAGCACAAAAAGCAGTCAACTCAAAGGTAGTTATGCTCTCCAGATTTTTTTTCTTTTGTTCTTGAAAGGAATGAATTAATAAATTTACTCACAATTGGTATGACCAAGATCATCTTATTTTAAACAATTAGGAAAAGTAGCAATAATAAGCTTTGGAGAGAACAGCATTTTTCACTGGAAGCTAGTAAAGAAAGGAAATAACATCTCTCCCCAGAACCCAAGGAGGGAACACAGCCCCACCAGACTTAGGGCTTCTAGCTTCTGGAACTGCTAAAGAATAAATTTCTGTTTCTGTTTAAGCCAATATTTTTTCTTTTTTTTAAAATTATTCACAAATCTCTATGCCTCCAAACCATTTCAGGTCATCTTATTAAAATGCAGTCTCATGAAAAGAGATGAAAACTTTTAAACAAGACACTGAGATAGATGACTTTGTTCAGTACAATGTCATTCTGCTAAGCTTAAGTGTGAATTTGCTTTGAATTCTATGGACCCTATATTCTGTAGGTCAGTATATAAGCTATTAGTTCCAGGGGCTTAAAAGTTTCTTTTAGGTCTTGGCACAAGTAAATCATAAGTCAAGCCCTGCCCCTGTCAGTTTTCTGTAACAGAGCTGGATCGACAGATCAGAGATGATAAATTTGAGGCTAAATTTGCTAGTTGGCTTCTCAATGTTGCAATGTTTCTATGTTTCTGTTCTCAAAAGGTAAAACACTCCTTTACTTTTTCTATCTTGCTTAAGATGCTACATTAAAAGGCCCTAGGCTGATTCAAGTGACTCAGATGGCAAAGAATGTGCCTGCAATGTGGGCGACCCAGGTTCATTCCCTGGGTTGGGAAGATCCCTTAGGAAAGGGAATGGCAACCCACTTCAGTATTCTTGTCTGGAGAACTCCATGGACAGAGGAACCTGGCGGGCTACAGTCCATGGGGTCACAAAGAATCAGACACGACTTACTGACTGAACAAGAACAACATGCACAGTACCTTAAAAGTGATAGAAATGTTTAAAATATTATATTATCACTATTGGTTATCAATTGTAAACCAGGCATATTAGTGATGTTAATAAATGTATTCTCAAGAGACCTGTTAAAGTATCCTACTGAGGATAAAGGTCTGAAGTGTCACATGATGCTCCTCCAGTCTGGTCTTTGCCTACTTCTCCCACATCATCACCTGCCAAGAGCCCTTTCGCAGCCCCTGTTCTCTCCAAGGAGTGCTCTCACTGTCTAAAGATTGCATCAAGTCCCAGTTTTGCGGCATGCTTTGTTCTGTGCCTCTCCACCTCTGCCCCCCTTTGCCTCAGTGCCCTATATCCTCTCATCACTTGTTTTTCCTTACCTGACCCTGAGCATGCCCTCCATGTACCCTTCATCTGGGCTCCCAGAGAACTCTGCTTCTCTGTCCCTTACTAGAATATCGAAGTCAAAGGTCCATATGGCATCTCCCTCCCAGGTGGCACCAGTGGTAAAGAACTGCCTGAAAATGCAGAGATGTAAATGACATGAGTTTGATCCCTGGGTTCAGAAGATCCCCTGAAAGAGGACATGGCAACCCAAGTATTCTTGCTTGAAGAATTCCCTGGACAGAAGAGCCTGGTGGGCTGCAGTCCATAGGGTCACAAACAGTCAGACATGACTAAGGCAACTTAGCACATATTCCTGGCCCCTGGACTAGTACAGGGCACTGGACCCAAGTCCTTTGTTACTTGCAGAATGGACTGAATTGACAGCAACATATTGCTCTACTAACATACTGAGGTTTCCTCCACACCAGCTCTGATTCTTGGAAAAAATAAAAACAGATGGATCAGAACCTTATCTCTTTCTCTTTTCATTAGAACAGAACACAGTCCAGACCCTAGCAACAAAACTAATTTGAACTTGTAATTACAAGCTTTAAATTAAACCTCATCATTTTATCAGAAATAATCTCTGACATGTACTGCAAAGCGGAATCACAACACTAAATCAGAGCTTAAGTTAAGGAAAAGTTAGCATGAAACATTGCTGAGAAGTCATTTTTGAGCTAGAATAGGTAACTATTTTTCTGTTATTGTTAAGGGACGGAAGCCTGTGATAACATCTCTCAAAAGTTTGTACAAGCAGAGTTTCTCAGAATTGACATAGTATTCAGACCTTTTTCTATTGAAATTCTATGGAAAATCAGAACCAGATGGCTTCTGTGAAAAGAATTCTAACAGCCTTATTCTGGAGAAGTGTGTACCCCAGGATTTATTATGACTATGGTATTTTAAAAGCCAAATGATAGGTAATTGGACTTTCTGGATAAAATGTTTCTTTGTAAATTGTTACTACCTGACGTCGTCTGTGAATTGGTGATATATGAAACTTAAACCCAAGAAAAACACACCCTTTTATTTATTTAGCATTTTGCTAGTGCACGTTAATGACTAGAGCTAGATATTGCTTCAGAAATTTTCATCTCTGGGAGAACTGAGCTCGCCACAGGGAGGGTGGTTTTTCCTTAAGTTGTTTTTGTCTGACAGTCTTATAGAGCGGACAGCATCTGCTTGAATAATTAAGCCTGACTTTAAAAGTTTAAAACCAGACACAAGTTCTTTGAAATTGATCCCAAAAGAGGAACGATCAAGGCTATTGACTTTGTGAAAAGAAACAGAAAGCAAACAAATTTATTATGTACAGAATAAAGGACAATTGTCACTAACTGCACTTAATGGCTGTGTTTACTCTTCCAACACTTCCTAAAACTAATGGCTTGTTGTAAGATTTTTCTCCCTTTCATTGTTGGTGAGACAAAGACCCTGGTCGCACACTTCCCAACACACCCAGGTTATCAGCAGGGAACATTGTCATTCCCACTTAAAGATCGCAAAAATGCACACAAAATACTTTCACTGGGATGTCACAAGAAATAGATATTAAGAGGGGACACATTTGCCAAAATAACTGTTGGGAAGAAAATGTGTTTGGGCTTCTCTGTTTTATACCTTTGTTATTATTATTATTGGAAAGAGATGGAGATGCTATTTATATGAAAGAAAAAGGCCAACACGTTCAAGCAAAAGAGACTCATTAAATCAAAACCACATTTGATTCATTCTTTGTGGCACCGGGGAGACTTTTAGTGTCCCAGAAGGGGAGATGAGAGAAAAACTTGCCACCAAAGTCTAGTAAATCTTCATGATATGGACTTCCCTGGTGGTGCAGTGGTTAAGAATCTGCCTGATGGTGCAGGGGACAAGGGTTCTATCCCCGGTCTGGGAAGATCCCACACGCCTCAGGGCGACTAAGGCCAAGCACCACAGCTACAAGACCGACGTGCTGCAGAGACTGAAGCCCACTCGGGCTTCATTGGGTGACGATGATAGAAAATTGAATATCTATCATTTTGCTTTTAAAATACCATATCATAATAAATCCTCCTCCAAGAATAAGACCGCTCTGTTGGAATTCTCCTACCTTCCCTGAATGAATCTGTGCTCTGCAACACGAGAAGCAACAATGAGAAGCTTGCTCAACGCAACTAGAGAACTTGGTTGCACACAGCAACCAAGACTCAGTGCAACGAAAAAAAAAAATCTGCACGATAAATTATGGCCACACATGCATATTCTCAATGTGAGATGCACATTTTGCCTATCGTCACTATCTTCCTCCCTGTTATATGAGCATGAGGTTTAATAAAGGTTGTTACTACAGTATTTACAGACTCACTACTCAACTTCCTGCCTCCCTATTTCTCCAGGTTTGTCACAGGTTATTTCTGGAGAAATTATGTGTGGGAGGTTGGGGAGTCAGTACCTGGCGGGGCTGGGGGGAGTATGAGGAAATATAATTAAAAACGAAATCTTCTCTCTATCCAGAAGACCTAGATATACATAAAGGTAATAGACAAAGAAGATCATTTTATTGTTGAATTAGCACTGTGCCAGAATGTAATGTACATTATAGGAAATCTACTCAGAGATTTCAAAGAAATAAAATAAAACACTACCTATGACAAATATTTGCTCTTGAAGAGTTTGATAAAGAGCCTCCTCAAAAGGGGCCCTTTGGCACATCGATTATTTTGAGCTGTTGTTATTGGCACTGTTGTTCAGTGGCTAAGTCGTGTCTGATTTTGAGCAGAAGGCAATAGATGCCCTGCAAGCTTAAGAGAATTTTGCCACCCCCTCCACTAGTTACCTAGAAGAACTTAAGTTGGGGGTCTTTCCCAGAATAATAGTTATCCCTAGGAATAAGCTTAATTTCAGTGGCCCATCTGCATGGCAGAACAAACATCTAATTTTCAGATTATCTCCACTTTTTCTTACCATTCTCTGACTTACTCTCCTGTCTTTAAAAACCCGAAGTGCCTAACCATTCCTTAGCTTAGGATGGCATATGGACTTCATTTTATCTCCTTATCTTCAAACGTCTCGTGTATGTGGGGGTCTTTGAACCTTTCAGGTATGTGGGTTTCCCACACATATAAAATTACATTTTATTTTTTCCTGTTAATCTGTCACACATCAATTAGATAATTCGATCAGCCAAAAGAACCTTTGTAGGAGACAGAAAAATTCTTTCCTACATTCTCAATAAATAATAATTAGTCCTTAAGTTGACACTTCTATTTGTCATACACGGTTCATTCTAAATACACTTGATAAGGAAGGTTATATAATATGTTAGTTAATTGGCTTTATCCAAAGGAAAATAAACTCTTCATATCTTTATGACAGAGGCATGTTTGCAACTTGGAGTCTAGTATCCACCAAAGTTAGGTTTCTATCCTTGCCCTAAAGCTAAGAGATAGGGACATAGCTCCCTCGCTAATTTTATTTCAAGAAACGAGTTCCCAGGTCCTGGAGAAAAAAATTCCAGGGTTGTAAAGTTGTCAAGAGGCCCATTTAGCTTTTGACAACTAGTATATGGAGAAAACAACAATAAATATATGTAAAAAAAGATTTACATACATTTCAAAGAGACAGAGGAAGAACTTACAGTTTTGTGTTTCCTTAAGTAAATGTTCTAAGAAAAGAATGGGAAAGATTTCTTTATCTTCATGAGGGGAATTAAGCTTAATTTGTGCCCTTACATTGAGAGAGGAGTAGTGAAAACAATTCAACAAAGATTTTTTAAAGAATGTTTAAAAGTTAAATCGCAATTAAATCTTCTATACATGTAATACATTTAAGATTTACCATTAGATCTTGTAGAAGCCTCAAAAAATAAATAGCATATGACTTATTTTTCCCAGAGTCTGAAAATTATTATAGTGGGAAGTATAGGAGAAGAGCAGAACTTGAATAGACTCATGCCACATTTTGTAGAAGTCATGCTTAGAATCAGTCATAAATACTTGACCTAACATTCTATAAAGGAAAAGGCAATGGCTACCCACTCCAGTACTCTTGCCTGGAAAATCCCATGGGCAGAGGAACCTGGTGGGCTGCAGTTCATGGGGTCCCTAAGAGTTGGACATGTCTGAGCAACTTCACTTTCACTTTTCACTTTCATGCATTGGAAAAGGAAATGGCGACCCACTCCAGTGTTCTTGCCTGGAGAATCCCAGGGATGTGGGAGCCTGGTAGGCTGCCGTCTATGTGGTCTCAAAGAGTCGGATACGACTGAAGCGACTTAGCAGCAGCAGCACCAGCAGCAGCAGCAAAGCACTTTAAAAAATACTTAAGCTATTCCTCTATCAAACATGTACTGTGCTGTGCTTAATCACTCAGTCATGTCCAACTCTTTGTGACCCCATGGACTGTAGCCCACCAGGCTCCTTTGTCCATGGGAGTCTCCAGGCAAGAATGCTGGAGTGGGTAGCCATGCCCTCTTCCAGAGGATCTCCCCAACCCAGGGATCTAACCCAGATCTCCCACATCACAGGAAAATTGTTTACCATCTGAGCCACCAGTGAAACCCAAGAATACTGGAATGGGTAGTCTATCCTTTCTCCAGGGGATCTTCCCAAACCAGAAATCAAACTGAAGTCTCCTGCATTGCACTGCAAGTGGATTCTTTACCAGCTGAGGTGACAGGGAATCCCAAACATGTACAAACACATCTATAATTTAAGCTCAAAACCACGGAACAGATTCCAGTTAGGGGTAGGGTAAGGTTGGGGTTAGATAAGCTCCCAAGTTCAGGTGGTCCATGGGCGTTTCTGAATAACTGGGAGAATTCAGTAAGTCACAGCTCTACCCTTCATCTTTCACTGTAAATACTTACTCACTTCTGGCCTTTCAAAATGCACTGCTAGAAAGTTATGATTAATTATTCAGAAGGCCAGAAATGCCCTTTTGCTTGTTATCTTTATGAAATGCAAATTACAGATTCAGAAAAATAAGCTGATGACTGAAAATAAAGCATAGAACGATG
This sequence comes from Procapra przewalskii, assembly GCA_006410515.1. Taxonomy (NCBI): domain Eukaryota; kingdom Metazoa; phylum Chordata; class Mammalia; order Artiodactyla; family Bovidae; genus Procapra; species Procapra przewalskii. The sequence continues at coordinate 6,208,986 of SJYF01000373.1, read as the reverse complement.
GTTACTGTTAATGGAAATACCTTCAAAAGCAGGACATCAGGAAGATTAGGAAGGGGAGGATTTTTCTTTTAAAATCAAATGTCCTCAGTGCTAAACCCCTTATGGAACTGTTTTTTTTTTTTTTTCTTTCCTTCATTTGAAGGAATAATTTCTTAATCGGTAGTCCTTTTGTGAAGGCAGCTTTGAGCTTTCAGAAAAGAACAGGACTGTTTCAAAGCAGAGCCTGCTGCTCAGAAATTGAGCCTCCCTTCATTAAAGTGAGAGTCTCCAGCTGGGCAGAGATATCAGTCAAGGTCAAAAAGAAGAGGAAGAATTCATTAAGATTTTCCTGGTAAAAAAACTTGTATTTAACTCATTCTCTTAGAAATTGTATCGAAAATGTAAATCCACAATCATCCACCATTCAAGAGAGAAATGGTCTGCTTCACTTTGTCTTGCCTGCTGCTGAACTAAATGCCAATACTTTTTTCTCTCCTCTAAATGAGGGGACTTTCAGGAATAAGTGGGAGGCTTTGAGGTCTCAGTGGGTCTGGGTAGGGATCTTGAAGCTCAAGTTATATTATAATGAGTTGTTTTTTCTTTTTCAATTTTGAATCTCAGTGCTGGTAATTAAGAAATGTCCTTAAAATATATAAGTCATGGATTGTCTCTTTTGTACAGTTTATGTTTACACAAACATTTTTTAACAATATATAGCAAAAGATATTTTCCAAAATTAAAGTACATTTTAAAATATGCAGCTCATATATTCACCTCTCTGAGAAGTATCAGTACAGATTAACCACCCTTAACAAAATGTTCCCAAGTCTATGCACCAGAATAAGCAAGGGCCAGAATAGATACCATTCAGATACCATTCACAATTTACCAGTGATCCCCAATCCTTTTGGCACCAAGGGCCAGGTTTGTTGTTCAGTTGCCCAATCATGTCTGACTCTTTGTGACCCTATGGACTGCAGCACACCAGGCATCTCTGCCCCTCACCATCTCCCAGAGTTTACTCAAGTTCATGTTCATTGCATCAGTGATGCTGTCCAGCCATATCATGCTCTGATGCAGTCTTCTCCTTCTGCCCTCGATCTTGCCCAGCATCGACGACTTTTCCAATGGATCTTCTGTTCTCATCAGATAGTCAAAATACTGGAGCTTCACCAGTATTAAAGGTGACAGCATTAGTTCTTCCAGTGAATATTCAAGGTTGATCTCCCTTAAGCTAGACTGGTTTGATCTCCCTGCTGTCCAAGGGACTTTCAGGAGTCTTCTCCCGCACTGCAGCTCGATGGAGTTGATTCTTTGGCATTCCACCCTCTTTAAGGTCCATCTCTCACAGCTGTATGTGACTGCTGGGAAGACCCCAGCCGCGGCTTTACAGAGCTTGGTTCGCAGAGTAATGTCTCTGCTTTTCAACACATTGTCTAGCTTTGCCATCGCTTTCCTTCCAAGAAGCAGTCATCTTCTGATTTCATGGCTACAGTGACCATCCGCATGATTTTGCAGCCCAAGAAGAGGAAATCTGTCACTATTTCCACCTTTCCCCCTTCTATTTGACATGCAATAATGGGGATAGATGCCATGATCTTAGGGTTTTTTTTTTTTAATATTTAGTCTTAAGATATCTCTTTCATTCTCTCCCTTAGCCTTTAGAGCAGTGCCGTCCACATATCTGAGGCTGTTGATGTTTCTCCCGCCCGTATTGACTCCAGCTTGTAACTCATCCAGCCCAGCACTTCTCATGATGTGTGCAGCATATGGATCAAACAAACAGGGAGACAGCAGACAGCCCTGTCCTACTCCTTTCTCAATCTTGAACCCATCAGCTCTTCCATACAGGGTTCTAACTCTTGCTTCTTGACCCACATACAGGTTTCTCAGGAGACAAGTAAGATGGTCTGGTATTCCCATCTCTCTAAGAGCTTTCCACAGTTTGTCATGATCCACACAGTCAAAGGCTTTAGCATAGCTGATGAAACAAAGATAGATGTTTTTCTGAAATTCACCTGCTTTCTCTATAATCCAGCAAATGTTGGCAATTTGATCTCTAGTTCCTCTTCCTTTTCTAAACCCAGCTTGGCACCAGTTTAGGGAAAGATGATTTTTTCAGTGGAAGGGGGTGTTGGGTGGTTTTGGGCTGATTCAAGCCCATTACTTTTATTGTGTATTTTATTATTGTCATATCAGTTCCACTGCAGATAATCAGGCCTTAGATTCTGGAGGTTGGGGACTCCTGTTCTATATTACAATCTCTTAATATCACTGAACAGATGTTCAAACATACTTTTCCTCCAAAATACTTTGAAAAAAATTCATAATTATTTGTCAAAAATGCATAAGATGCTTTAAAATATGTTTATTTACTCAAAGCAATTAAAAAAAATAGTGTTGAATTGAATTCTGTCTCCCAGGGACTGGAGACAAGGTCTCTCATCTTCTGCCTTACATCCTTGTAAAAATAAATAAGAAAATGTCTTTACCTACAGAGGGTAGGATCATGCCTGGCATATAGTAACTGCTCAGTTAATGCTTGGGACATATGGTAGCATTCATGGGTATAAACAGGAGTTCCCAGGTGGCACTAGTGGTAAAGAATCCACCTGTCAATGCAGGAGACGCAAGAGACATGGTTTCAGTTTCCTGGGTTAGGAAGATCCCCTGCAGTAGGAAATGGCAACCCACTCTAGTATTCTGGCCTGGAAAATCCCGCTATCAGAAAAGAATCAAGGATGGCTGAGCAACTGAGCAGGCATACATGTACGGGTTTAAACACTTTGTGGACTGTCTTCCGTAGGTGAGTATGCCGAGAAGGTCAGGGTCTCAAGTGTTAGCCCTACATTTGTCAGTGATGTCACTGAAATGTTTACACCAAACAAATACTTAATAAATGCAACAATTCCAATCCTGAGGGGTGTAATACATGTTATTTGTCTTTTTCAGTCTCCCTGCTAGCTCTTTTCTTGCTCACTAGCCCTTCTTCCTACTGGTAGAATAATAAAGACTGAAGAAAATTCTGATACTTTTCTCTGTCTTTACAGCTCTGGTGAAGTGTCGTTTTGAGTCACTGTAAAAAAACAGAGCAGGGTGCATTTTCCACCCACAGGTCACTTCCCCTATTTATAATTTTTCCTTTTACTTATTTCCGTGTCATAATAGGTAGTAAGTCTATATGAGCAAAATGCATAAGGTGCATGCTGCTGCTGCTGCTGCTGCTGCTAAGTGGCTTCAGTCGTGTCAGACTCTGTGTGACCCCACAGACGGCAGCCCACCAGGCTCCCCTGTCCCTGGGATTCTCCAGGAAAGAACACTGGAGTGGGTTGCCATTTCCTTCTCCAATGCATGAAAGTGAAAAGTGAAAGTGAAGTTTCTCAGTCATGTCCGACTCTTAGTGATCCCATGGACTGCAACCTACCAGGCTCCTCCGTCCATGGGATTTTCCAGGCAAGAGTACTGGAGTGGGATACCATTGCCTTCTCTGATAAGGTGCATAGGGTACACTTAAAAAAATATTCATTTCTCTTTTTGATACGTTACTCATTTAACTTTCTAAAAAAACTTTATTGAAGTATAGTATAGTTAATTTATAATATTGTGTCAATCTCTGCTGTGCAGCAAAATGACTTAGTTATATACCTATATCATTTTAAAAATCTCATTTCTACATTCGTTTTCCAGCCTTGCTGTCCCTGTTTCTAAAGACAGTCCACATTACAGGTTTCTCATGGAGCCTCCAATTATGTTCTCAAATGACTTTTGGAAGGAGGCAGGTGTGATTTAGCAGACAGCAGCATTATCTTGAGGGCAAGCTGGCCAGTGAGTTAGTGATATGGGAAGAGCAGCTAGAGATTTATTTCACAAAAGAGAAAACTGAAACCTGAAGAATGAAAAAATGCTCAGCCAGGGTTGCAGAAGTCTCAAGCATTTTGAATATAGGCCATGTGACTCCAAGTGCCATGCTCTCTTTTAACAGTATGTGAAGCTAAATTAAACCTTTACAAACTTATCAAAATCTTAAACTTAATCATTATCTTAAACTTAATGTCTATCACTTAGCATTACCATAAAGTATCAAGGCTGATCAGGTAAAGGCTGTTACATTGAATCTCTATTTTAACTTAAATATAGAAATTTACTTTATAAGAAGATTCTGCACGTAAATACACTTCTGTGCAGCAAATGAATTTATCGTTTACTCAAAATCTATAAAGTCAGCAAAGACAGTAGCATGGCAACCATGCAGCCTGATGGCTTCCCAGATAACACTAGGGATAGAGAACCCACCTGCCAATGTGGGAGACCTAAGAGTCACCGGTTCAGTCCCTGGGTTGGGAAGATCCCCCAGAGGAGGGCGTGGCTACCCTCTCCAGTATTGTTGCCTAAAGAATCCCATGGACAGGGGAGCCTGGCAGCCTATAATCCATAGGGTTGAAAAGAATCAGACATGACTGAAGCAACTTAGCACACACACATGTACACTGAACAAAATGAGACACTATTTTTTATAAGGTGTGAGAGTTATATGTTAATTATACGGTCATTTAAAAATATGATAACTATGGTAATTTTTTTTAAATCCCCCCAAAACACAAAGACGGATGAAAAAGAAATGTTTCTAAAAATTTTTAGGCAACAGTAAAATGTGATGCCACATAACTGATTGAGACAGTAACTGGCAGAAAGCAAAGGAAGTTAAAGAAAACTGTAGGTCTTAAGAACTATCTTTAAAAAAACGCTTCCTACATGCAGGAGGCAATCCACATGGAAAGAGAATGCTGACACTGGCGGCTGGATCTAATCCTTTGTAACGTGTCAGCATCACAAGGCAGGATATTCCCCAGGAAGGAAGCCTTCTCTAGGCATCTCATTTAGTCGAAAAACCTGGAAAGCTATACTTACCTGGGCTTCCTCCCTCCCACTGCCAAGTCCTCTGTCTGTTTTGCAACCTCAGTGGACAAACTCCCTCTGTCCATCTACCCTGAGAGTGATGGGCATAAATATGAATCTCATCAAAATCCTATTCTTCCAAACCAAAATCTCTCTCAAGCACATCTCTGTTTCACCTTTACAGTTTCTAAGATGCATCCATAACAGATGTATCAGGAGGCAACTCTAACATCCATGAAGAGCAAGCATGGACGATGAAAGAAAAGGTTAATAAGAAGGAGATGCTTTTGAATGACTGCTGTGTGTCCAGTCTAAAAGTGACAGGGAAACACCAAATCTCAAGAGTTTTCATAACAGACACATCACAGAGTGGTTGTGAAGGGTAGGTGAGATAATTAAAGACAATTGTTTAGCAGAGGATCTGGGATTTTAGGCAAAATGTGTGTGAATGTGATTTTTTTTTCTGGCTTTGGCTTTGTATTTTAAATAAAAGTAGCAGAGGGTTGGGGTTATGCCTCAAACACGAAGACGGTCTTTTCTAATATCTTCGCCACAAAGGCTTGCAAAACCCTATCCAGAAGTTACAGACGTAGACTTTTAAAACAATGCATAACGTGAGAGTTGCGAGTTAAGTTTTTTTGGGGGCAAAATGCAGCCCGGGAGACAGCATTTTAGTGAGATATAAGTGTAACTGCTATAGAGATCGTCAAACTAAGTGAACTGAGTCAGAGAAAGAGAAATATCATGACACCCTTCTTATATGGGATCTAAGAAGAAATGAAGCAAACAGACTCAGAGAACAAGCTTACGGTTACCAGGGGCAGGATGGAGAGAAGGGACAGTTAGGGAGTTTGGGACTGACATGGACACACTGCTATATTTTAGATGGATGACCAGCAAGGACCTACTGTGTGGCACAGGGGACTCTGCTCATTGTTATGTGGCAGCATGGATGGGAGGGGAGTCTGGGGGAGAATGGACACATGTATATTATACATGGCTGAGTGCCTTAGCTGTTCACACGAAACTATCATAACACTGTTAATCAGTTATCCCCCAAAACAAAATCCAAAGTTTAAATTAAAAAAGAAAAAAGAAAACTGTGAACAAGATAGTATCTAGAGGAAGATGATGAGAAGTCAATAAGCCTTTACACAAGCACTCACACAGTGAGAGGGTTGGGAGGAAACTCTGACCCCTTATTGCAGTGATTAACAGGATTACTTCTCTCCTTCCCCTTAAAAGTGTCTTGACAGAGCAGACTCTCCACAGGTGGTTTTTGAGGGACATGGAGCCTCCTGTCTCCCCAGATTGCCAGCATTCTGATTAAAGGTGTCTTCTCTTCTGCTACCAACGTGTGTGACTTTGTCATTGGCTTTGTAACCGATGAGCAGCGAGGTCTCCATTCAACATTTCCAACATTGACGGTCATTTCTCCTCTTTTCCTTCCTTGTCTTCATCCATCATTTCAAAGAACATAGATTTTGGGTTTTACTGATTAAATTAAATGTTCTCCTACTCTGCCTACCTTTTCCTCAATTTTTTTCCTTCTACTTTATTTCACTATTCTTTTTATCACACTCTCAAGATTTAAAGATCCTGTGGATTTTCTTTCAGTGTCTTGAATTCAGGCACTCAAGTTGATTGTTTGTTAATAACCAGGGACTCCCATTCTTCCCCCTGGCAGCTTTTATGCAGTGACTCTAGTCAGGCTTCCATGCCCACTGCTCCACTATAATTGCTTGTCGGTCACCATGAAATGAATGTTATTAAATCCTGTAGATTTGCTTCTTGCTTCACCTAAAACAGTGATGGACCCAGATGCCTCATATTTTCTCCTTGAAACACTTTATGGTTCTCCAGTGCATCCTGTTCTGGACTTTCCTAAAGGGTCATTCTTCTCAGTCTCATTTACTACTACGGCCTCTTCCCAAATTCTTAGCCAAAAATCTAGAGCATTTGGTTCCCAGACTATGTGACTAAACATCCTTTTTCAGTTCAGTTCAGTTCAGTCGCTCAGTCGTGTCTGACTCTTTGTGACCCCATGAATCACTAGGCCTCCCTGTCCATCACCAACTCCCGGAGTTCACTCAGATTCACGTCCGTCAAGTCAGTGATGCCATCCAGCCATCTCATCCTCTGTTGTGTCCTTCTCCTCCTGCCCCCAATCCCTCCCAGCATCAGAGTCTTTTCCAATGAGTCAACTCTTCGCATGAGGTGGCCAAAGTGCTGGAGTTTCAGCTTT
>SJYF01000373.1:6179500-6195415 GCA_006410515.1 Procapra przewalskii | reverse complement strand
AAGAACTTTTATATTAACTGAAATTCAGAGAAATATTAATAATAAAAATACAAAGATGTGGGAAGGAGCTTATTTTAGGTAAACTTCTTGTAGGGTTGAACTCAAGGGAAATTTCTGTTAAGAGAAAAGAAAAAGAGTTGAATTGCATATAGTCACATATAGATGCCCTGTTTTCTAATTAGGGTCAGATTTGGGGACAGGAGAGAAGACATGGAAGACAAGAGTGAGTGTGGGTGGACAAGTTTCTGGAGTTAGCAAAATTTAGTTCTAGTGCATCATCATCAAGTGTTTCTGTTGAGAAAGAACAAGGAAAAGAAACAGTTGATAATAATTCACTTAATTCCTGTCCATGTCAGACTCTGCATCAAGAACTTTCATCACATACCATCCATGTGACTTATGACAACGTATGTATTTCTCAAGCCTAAGTTTCCTTAGAGGTGAAACTATTAGGATTGTGTGAGAATTAAATGATTTAAAGTACATAACACATTTAGAACAGTGTCTGGCCCAAAGAAACTATGTACACTGTACTTATTACTTATAATCTTTTTGTCTGATTTTCTATAGTATCATCTTGTAATTCACTTTATCTTTTGGGTCTGTTTCTTCAATAAAATTCAGGGCAAGAGAAGTTAGATTATTTGATCTTTAAGATCATTTAAAATTTTTTTGGTTCTTAGTTAAAGAGAGTGAAAAAGGCAAAGAGAAAATAGACTAAGTGGAGAAAAGACAGGATAGATTCTGATTTTTAAAGTATGCAGTTAACTGTAATGCTTACTTGGCGGCTAGGCTTCAAAGAATTCTCACTTCCCTTTGAAAATAGTTGATGTCCAGTTGTTCACAGATCTGTACTGTATCAAAAAGTTTTTTTTGACCTCTGGTCAAAGAGGTTTGTAGACATGGCTTAGGTTAGAAGATTCATGAGCCTCCAGAGCCTCCAGAAGGTATATAGTACATATGGTTTGTGTGTTTCTTTTCTGTTCATTTCTTTTCTAGCATTTACAATGGGACAAAAATATATCTTTAAACTGTACCACTCAGAGAGGTCAAGCCAGGGAACTTTCTATGACTCATTTTCCAGTTCTGTTCCTTTAAATTTCCTCACCATCTAGGCAACCAATCAGCCACTACTTGTGAGTCAGTAAAAATGTTTGCAGCTGAAAATCTCCCCCTCCAGGAAAAATGGACAACTGGGGCATCGTTTGAAGTCCTGCCCAGCTGCAAGAGTTTCCGTTCAGCACACTCCTTCGTAGTCCCTGAAGGGGCTCAGGGGTGGGGATGCAGGGCTGTAGCCATCTCCTTTCTGGTGGTGCCAGATATTGCATAGACTCAACCATAAAATGCACTTGAATCTCTTCTTCCCCCATCGGTGAGTCACAGGGCAGTGGCTGCATGATCCTGTTTGAGTTCGGAGAGAAGGCAGTGGAGCAGGAGAAGGAGCCATGCAAGTCTGAGGCTCATTCTGTTTTACTTTTACCTTCAGGCCCTGCTGAGGCAAACGTTATATATAAAGCATCAACTTGATGATAGAGTGCTACTGTGCACACTCAGCTTTATTCCTAGTGGTTTAGACATTGTCCAGTTCTTGAAGGGCAGATCAGGTTTAATCATTACTTGGGGCCTCATAGTCAGATGGTCTGTCTGTTCGGGCGCAGTAGTAAGCCAGAAGCTTTCAAAAGAGAACACATCTGTGGAAGATGACAGAGCTTTGCTCAGCATCCTAAAAGTTTGCAACGTGATCCTGTAGAGACCTGCCAAAGGCTCTGTACAGCATCCCCACATGCCATAAACACTTCAGCCATGTTCAGATCCACCAGATCATAGGGCCCCAGTGGTAGATTGATTTGTATGGCAGCCAAGACATATTGAAGAGCATTATTTTGCTCTGGTCTTCATTCAACACCAATACCCTTTAAGTTTTTTTATTAAATAGGTCAGACTACAAATTCAAATCAGCCTTAACTTTGGAAAAGAAATCTCAACATACCCCCCAGAGCATTGGACCCCTAGACATTTTTTACCAAAGGGTGTTTTAGATGATGATTTTCTATATCTAGCATGTATGTATCTAGATGTATCATGAATATATATTCAATGTATCAAGAATATTTGTTCACCATGTCTAATTAGCATGATATCATTGATGTAGAGGGCCAGCATAATATACTGTGGAATAGAGGCTGTTAAGTTCCCTGTGGACTAGATTATTACATAGAGCTGCAAAGTTGATACAGTTTGCTGATCCTGTCAGCTGAAAACTGGTTCCAGTATCCTTTATTAAAAAGTATAGTCATAAAATAACTCACCACTTTTAATAGTCACATACCTACTCACACAGCATGTGTTCATTGGTTCAGTCAAAAAGATCACAATTGGAAAAACACCTGCAATTGGAGTTACCTGTGATTACGTATATGATGCTCCATGGTCATTTTCCGGTCCCCGAATCTCCTGTACACTGCTGCATCCTATAGGTCCTTGAGGAAGGCCCTAAAGTCCACATGTCATCCAAGAGGTTTATATTCCTTTTCATTCATTACTTTGTAAGTCTTTCAAGTTTACTTTTCCTAGTATAATAGTGCTTACTCCTCTCTCACAAATGACTTAACCAGGATAGAAATACTGCCAAAGCTGAGTATTTTCATTGTACCTTTGCAGCTTGAAATTAGAAAAATAACCACAGAATAAATTTAGGGCCCCGCCGGATCCACTGTGAGGTCTAGCTGAACCAAAGCTGCATTTATCACTTCTATAAACTCTTACTATAACTACTGGACCATAATGCCATTCTGGGTCCCCAAGAATGAGTATTGCTTTAGAGCTAACATCTAGGAATTCTTTTTAATTTCCCTTTCCTAAAGTATGGTCATCCTGACAAATGGTCTCATGTCCTTTTGGAGGAAAGGAGGAGGAAGACCTACAGTACTCCTTCTGGAGTTGTGGCATAGTTTTTCCTCGAGGACTTCATTGCGTTCAGAGGACTCAGTGTCTGGGAACTGGCTCAACTCCAGAGTTAGTTGCGGGGGAGGCGGGCTTTAAACTCTACTGTGCTGATTCAGGTGAGACATCTGTTCACCAGACGTGAAGCATACGTTAGGAACACAGTAGCCACCTGTTTTCCACATCTTTCTCCAGTTCTTCCTGAGCTGCTCAAGAAATGAGATTCTGGGGAGCGTGGTTCACAGCCTTCACCAAGTTGAAACATCATTATACATCAAAGGAGAGCTAAGTGTACAGCTGATCAAAGCTTCATGCTATGTGCTCATTCACACTGTGGTAGCAGAAGGGAGGAATTTAGGATTCTAGAGGGACCGCAGAAGGACGGTTAGTGATGCATGAGCTGCATTTTAGGAGGAGGAGAGGTAATAGAGGTGAGAGGAGAGCATCTGTGGCAATATTCCAAGGATGACTCACGTGGAAATTTGTGAGTAATTTACCATGGTTGGAACACATCAGGCAAAGTGTGCAAGGCAGTGCAGAGATGAGGCTGGATGCTACATTTTCTGGTACAGTATTAAAAACAATCTTCAGTTCAGCAATTGTGCATGTGTCTTATAAACATAATTTAGACTTATAAATAAATTAGGCTGATAAAAGCCTCAGTTCAGTTCAGTTCAGTTGCTCAGTCATGTCCGACTCTTTGCAACCCCATGAATCACAGCACGCCAGGCCTCCCTGTCCATCACCAACTCCCAGAGTTAAGTCAGTGATGCCATCCAGCCATCTCATCCTCTGTCGACCCCTTCTCCTCCTGCCTCCAATCCCTCCCAGCATCAGAGTCTTTTCCAGTGAGTCACCTGTTCGCATGAGGTGGCCAAAGTACTGGAGTTTCAGCTTCAATATCATTCCCTCCAAAGAAATCGCAGGGCTGATCTCCTTCAGAATGGACTGGTTGGATCTCCTTGCAGCCCAAGGGCCTCTCAAGAGCCTTCTCCAACACCACAGTTCAAAAGTATCAATTCTTCGGTGCTTAGCTTTCTTCACAGTCTAACTCTCACATCCATACATGACTACTGGAAAAACCATAGCCTTGAGTAGCCTACATCCATCAAAATAGGAGACCTGTTGAAAATTTAATTGAACTTAAATATTACCCCCATATTTTGCATTGATTGAATTTTTAGAATACGTTTGACTAGAGACACTGGGACATTTCAATTAACATCATCAGTTCAGTTCAGTTCATTTCAGCCACTCAGTCGTGTCCAACTCTTTGTGACCCTATGAATTGCAGCATTCCAGGCCTCCCTGTCCATCACCAACTCTTGGAGTTCACTCAGACTCATGTCCATCGAGTCAGTGATGCCATCCAGCCATCTCATCCTCTGTCGTCCCCTTCTTCTCCTACCTCCAATCCCTCTCAGCATCAGAGTCTTTTCCAGTGAGTCAACTCTATGCATGAGGTGGCCAAAGTACTGGAGTTTCAGCTTTGACATCATTCCTTCCAAAGAAATCCCAGGGCTGATCTCCTTCAAAATGAGCAGTCATATTTCCCCCCAAATCAGAGTATTAATTAATGGTCCAATGCTATAATAATATTAACAATTATTTAGATAAATTCATTAACTATCATTTTTTCTCTTGATTATACACTGAAACACATTTTTCTATTTGAGGGGTAAGCTATGAAAACTAGATATGGATGTTTTTCATGGATAGGAGTTAATTATTAGGCTTCCCAGGAGGCTCAATGGTAAAGAATGTACATGCCAAGCAGGAGACCTGGGTTTGATCTTTTGTTAGGAAGATCCCCTAGAGAAGGAAATAGCAACCTACTCCAGTATTCTTGCCTGGAAAATCCAATGGACAGAGGAGACTGGAAGGCTATAGTCCATGGGGTCACAAAGAGTCTGACAAGACTGAGAAGACTTACTAAACAGCAACAGGGAGAACCTCAGGCTGAGATGAAGGCAGAGATCAGAATGATGCATCTACAAGCCAGGTGTCTAGCAGAAAGTTTTCATTTCCAGCTCAGGTTCAAGGATTTGTTCACAAAAGAAGTCTCTAATTATATATAAATAAATAATACAAATATTTATTAGATAATTATCTAGCTTACTATCAATATACTAACATTAAGCAAAGAGAAATAGAGCAGAGGATACATTACCAAATTGGGTTTGGCCATCCAGACTTAAACAGCACTGGGAATCCCCCATCACAGCACATCTGGAGTCCCAAATTGGAAAAGGTCCCAGGCAGCGTGTCCGCTCTGTGGGTGAGGCTTCAACTGTGCAATTCGGGTTCCTGCTTATAATCCCAGGACACAAAACTATATCCCTACCAATCTGTGACCAGATTGCAAGGCTCAGTTCAGTTCAGTCACTCAGTCGTGTCTGACTCTTTGTGACCCTATGGACTGTAGCATGCCAGGCTTCCCTGTCCATCACCAACACCCAGAGCTTGCTCAAACTCATGTCCGTCAAGTCAGTGATGCCATCCAACCATCTTGTCCTCTGTTTTCCCCTTCTCCACCTGCCTTCAATCTTTCCCAGCATCAGGGTCTTTTCCAATGAGTCAGTTCTTCCCATCAAGTGACCAAAGTATTGGAGCTTCAGCTTCAGTATCAGTCCTTCAGTGAATATTCAGGACTGACTTCCTTTAAGGTGGACTTGTTGGATCTTCTTGTAGTCCAAGGGACTCTCAAGAGTCTTCTCTAACACCACAGTTCAAAAACCATCAATTCTTCAGTGCTCAGCTTTCTTTATAGTCCAACTCTCACATCCATATATGACTATTAGTAAAACCATAGCTTTGACTAAATGAACCTTTGTAGGTAAAGTAATGTCTCTGCTTTTCAATATGCTGTGTAGGTTGTCATGGCTTTTCTTCCAAGGAGCAAGGGTCTTTTAATTTCATGGGTGAAATCACCATCTGCAGTGATTTTGAAGTCCAGAAAATTAATTCTCTCACTCTTTCCATTGTTTCTCCATCTATTTGCCATGAAGTGATGGGACCAGATGCCATGTTCTTAGTTTTCTGAATGTTGAATTTTAAGCCAGATTTTTCACTCTCCTCTTTGACCTTCATCAAGAGGCTCTTCAGTTTTTCACTTTCTGCCATAAAGGTGGTGTCATCTGCTTGTCTGAGGTTATAGATATTTCTCCTGGCAATGTTGACTCTAGCTTGTTCATCCAGCCCAGCATTTTGCATGAGGTAATCTGCATATAAGTTAAATAAGCAGGGTGACAATATACAGTCTTGACATACTCCTTTCCCAATTTGGAACCATCCCCATGTTCCACATCTGGTTCTAACTGTTGCTTCTTTACCTGCATACAGATTTCTTAGGAAGCAGGTAAGGTGGTCTGGCATTCCCATCTCTTTCAGAATTTTCCACAGTTTTTTGTGATCCATACAGTCAAAGACTTTGGCATAGTTTATAAAGCAGAAATAGATGTTGTTCTGGAACTCTCTTGCTTTTTCAATGATCCAACGTATGTTAGCAATTTAATCTCTGGTTCCTCTGTGTTTTCTAAAACCAGCTTGAACATCTGGAAGTTCATGATTCACATACTGTTGAAGCCTGACTTGGAGAATTTTGAGCGTTACTTTACTAGCATGTGAGATGAGTGCAACTGGGCGGTAGTTTAGACATTCTTTGGCGTTGGATCTTTTCTGGTCCTGTGACCACTGCTGAGTTTCTTTGCATGCCTGGTTTCATGTCAATGCTATTTGTTTTGCCTTATAAAACTTGGAGTGCTGTCAAGCCCAGGGCTTGGTTGACCAGCCCCCCTCCAGGGGCTCAACAATCTCAAAATTCTTCTCCCATCTTACCTATGGCACTACAAGTCTTGCACTCACAACAGGCAGTTACTCACAGTCACTCACAGTCATTTACAGTCAGGGCAGTGTCCAGGCAGATTAGAAGCAAGGTCAGAGGCCTGCTCACTTCTGTCTCTGAAGCCTAAACAAGACTATTTGTTTAATTACCTTAACCCCAAGGAGACGTAAAAAGCAGACATTACTTTGCCGACAAAGTTCCGTCTAGTCAAAGCTATGGTTTTTTCCAATACTCATGTATGAATGTTTGAGTTGGACTATAAAGAAAGCTGAGTACTGAAGAATTGATACTTTTGAATTATGGTGTTGGAGAAGAGAGTCCCTTGGATTATAAGGAGATCTAAACAGTCAATCCTAAAGGAGATCAGTCCTGAACATTAATTGGAAGGACTGATGTTGAAGGTGAAACTCTAATACTTTGGCCACCTGATGCGAAGAACCGACTCATTGGAAAATACCCTGATGCTGGGAAAGATTGGAAGCAGGAAGAGAAGGAGATGACAGAGGATGAGATGGTTGGATGGCATCACTGACTCGATGGACATGAGTTTGAGCGAGCTTCAGGTGTTGGTGATGGACCGGGAAGTCTATCCTGCAGTCCACAGGGTTGCAAAGAGTCAGACATGACTGAGTGACTGAACTGAACACCAAGGAAGGCCAACAGGTGTCAACAAACCACCAGAATTAGGAGAGAGGCACAGAGCAGAGCCCTCAGAAAAAACCAACCCTGCTGACACCTGGATCTTTGGATTCTAGCTTCCAGAATTATGAGGCAATAAATCTGTGTTATCTAAGCCACCTGGTTTGTGCCACTTCTTTATAGTAGCCTTAGTAATGCAACTCAGTAGTATGAATTTATTTTTAAAATAAACATAATAAAGGAATATTATTGTAAAATTCTTAATTATTCACCTTATCTCAGAACATTATTTATGTGCTACTGATTTCTGTTCATTGTTTTCAAATTAATATTTAGTTATTGGGAATAAATAATAATGATAATACTAACTCTTATGGAACATTTATTGTTTTCCAGGCACTGTTTTAAATGCTATAAGTCTATTAACTCATAGCTAATACTATTAGCCCCATTTTACAAAAGAAACCCCAAAACACAGGAAAGTTGTTTAATTTACATACAGAGTAAGTAGTAGACTCAAGGCATAGACTCAAACAGTCTGGTTCTGAAACTTTTGGTTCTAGCTACAATGCCATGTTACCTACCTACTGGTGACATAGCTAATACAGATTTTCCAACCCTCAAGAAGAACTCCCCAAAGCATTTGGGATGTTGGATTCACAGCAAACAGCTCCATGACACGAGGATGTCTGCTTGAAAATATTTAGGTCTTCCCTGGTGGCTCAGATGATAAAGAATTTCCTTGCAATGCAGGAGACCTGGGTGTGATCTCTGGGTCAGAAAGATTCCCTGGAAAAGGGAATGGCTACCCAGCCAGTATTCTTGCCTGGAGAATTCCATGAACAGAGGAGCCTGGTGGGCTACACTCATGGGGTCACAAAGAGTCAGACATGACTGAGTTGACAAACACTTTCATATTTAGGTCATATAGTGTTAATATCACATATTCTTTCACATGGCACACATAATTTGGGGCTATTTACTATATTTGAGATTTATTTTAACAGAAAATAATATATCAGTTCAGTTCAGTTCAGTTCAGTCCCTCAGTCGTGTCCGACTCTTTGCGACCCCACGAATCGCAGCACGCCAGGCCTCCCTGTCCATCACCAACTCCCAGAGTTAAGTCAGTGATGCCATCCAGCCATCTCATCCTCTGTTGTCCCCTTCTCCTCCTGCCCCCAATCCCTCCCAGTATCAAAGTCTTTTCCAGTGAGTCAACTCTTCACATGAGGTGGCCAAAGCACTGGAGTTTCAGCTTCAGCATCATTCATTCCAAAGAAATCCCAGGGCTGATCTCCTTCAGAATGGACTGGTTGGATCTCCTTGTAGTCCAGGGGATTCTCAAGAGTCTTCTCCAATTCAAAAGCATCAATTCTTCAGTGCTCAGCCTTCTTCACAAATAATATATACCAGTCCTCTATTTTAACCTTATTTCTGTCATTTTAAGTTGATTTCTTTATTAAAAAATAAAAATCTATAAAGATCATTTATACATCTGTAAAAGATAAAATGCATTGGAGATGGAAATAGCAACCCACTCCAGTGTTCTTGCCTGGAGAATCCCAGGGACGGGGAGTCTGATGGGTTGCTGTCTATGGGGTCGCACAGAGTTGGACACGACTGAAGTGACTTAGCAGCAATGGAAGTTATACAATCTCAATGAATTTAATGAACTCTTTCAATAAATGACATTAACTTCATATTTTAGAAACTCTATGCCATTTAATGACATGGAGCTCAGTAACTGCAAACACACACAGCCACACATATGTGCACACTGGGAAGCTCATTGTTTATCTGTGACTGTAAGCCATTATTTCCATCAAAGTCAGAATATAAAGTGTCTCTCATTTACTTCATGACCTCTGGAGAGCTTCCTGTGAATGCTTCCGTTAAGATGATGGAAGATACAAACTATTAACATCACTAAAATGTTTCCACTGAGAAACGTGCTTGGTCTTTCATCCTCTTCTGCAGTTGAGCAACAGGGCTAAGATGTCCTCTATGATTCCATGTCTATCCTTGTGTTGGACAGGGTGCTCTGTGCCTCAAATGCCCTGGTTTCCTGGGTCATGATCTTACCATTTCCTGAAGTCTGGGCACCTTACCTTCTTTCTGCACCATGCATACAATTCCCAATGGCTTTGTGGTAAAGCATTTTTGGTTACCCATCTTATTTTTCTATGATGCCAATTCCTTGGTGCTTAGAGGCAGATTTTCAATTTTCTAAAGAAAATACTAAAGAAATCAAAACGCTACATATGTAATACTGACATGTAATATTTAGAAGGTTACCACATGGCTCTTTTGTATAAGGAATACAAACTGTCTCCGACATAGTAGAACAGAAGATATTGGAAATTATAATGGGCTAAATTATAAATGCCAATCATAGAATTAAGTTCTGTATTTTCTATACAGATTTTAGCTTTTAAACTGTTATATATTACATATATTACTCTAAAGTGTATGAAATTCAACATTGTGCCAAAGATATCAACCATCTGTTTATCTATGTCCCTTTATCTTCTTTATTACATCTCAGGGAAACTGAGATCATTATATCAGTTAAAATATTTTTGGCTGTAGTTGACTTAAAATTGCTTAAACACTAACAACATAATTATTATTTCCCAGATCTGCAAGTTCACAACACTGTTTAACATACTGACTAAAGAAGAATGGGCCCTGAGCCCTTTCCATTTTTCACTCTGCCATCCTCATTTTGGTCCTTGAGCTAGTACCCTGTCATTATTGTTCAGCCACTCAGTCATGTCCGACTCTTTGTGACCCCCATGAACTGCAGCATGCCAGGCTTCCTTGTCCTTCACTATCTCCCACAGTCTGCTCAAACTCATGTCCATTGAGTTGGTGATGCCATCTAACCATCTTATCCCCTGTCACCCCCTTCTCCTCCTGCCTTCAATCTTTTCCAGCATCAGGGTCTTTTCCAATGAGTCAGCACTTTGCATCAGGTGGACAAAGTCCTGGAGCTTTAGATTCAGCATCAATCCTTCCAATGAATACTCAGGGTTGATTCCCTTTAGGATTGACTGGTTTGATCTCCTTGAAGTCCAAGGGACCTTCAAGAGTCTTCTCCAGCACCACAATTCAAAAGCTTCAATTATTTGGCACTTTGCCTTCTTTATGCTCCAACTCTCACATCTGTACATGACTACTGGAAAAAACATAGCTTTGACTAGATGGCCCTTTGTTGGAAAGTAATGTCTCTGCTTTTTAATATACTCTCTAGGTTTGTCATAACTTTTCTTCCAAGGAGCAAGTGGCTTAATTTCAAGGCTGCAGATGTAAAAAGGCTACGTGGTTTCAGATATTACAATCTGTCAAATCGAGAGGAATTCTTTCTCTCGGTCCCTTTTTTTTTTTGTGATGAAACCTTTCCCAGATGCTCCCAGCAGACCGTCCTTCATGTTTCCTTGGCTGGAAGTATCATAAGCTCACCTTTGAACAAGTCACTGTTGGAGAAATGGGGTCCTGGTAATTCATCTCAATCTGAATTTACCCCAGAGCCATGTGATGGAGGGCTAGATTGCCTGAAAAATCAGAGATTTGTCTACCCCCCTGACCCTCAGGAAAATAGGATGCTGCATTCTGAGTAAGCTGCTTATGGTTGTGGCATCCAGGCTCTACTACATAAGGACTTGCTTCTTACATGGGCAAATGTAGGAAGGTTTAGAAAATTGGAGAGTGGAAATTAAAACTTCACATCACCAGTCAGCTGGTTCAGGTTCCACATTTGAACACTTCCTCTGCTTTGGATGCTCACTAGTTCTTCCGACACATTTGTTCCTTCAGTGCTCCTTCCCTCCTGCCTGGTGTGGCCTTCAGTCTTTTTTACTTTAGATGCTCTTCTTTGTCTTCATTGCAGCCACAGCTTTGCCCTCTATTCCCAGCCTTCATCTTTCAAAAGCCCTAGACCTGCGTGCTCATTTACAATTAAATTATTTAAATTCCAGCTAAGTGGGGACCTAGGGGGTACCTCAAGTTCTGCAAGTTCAAACAATGACCCTGTCTCTGCATTTTATTTTTTTAATGTATTTATTCATTTTAATTGGTGGCTAGTTACTTTACAATATTGTAGTGGTTTTTGCCATACATTGACATGAATCAGCCATGGGTGTACATGTGGTCCCCATCCTGAACCTCCCTCCTACCTCTCTCCCCATCCCATACCTAAGTGTCATCCCAGTGCACTAGCCCTGAGCACCCTGTCTCATGCATTGAACCTGGACTGGCAATCTACTTCACATATGGTAATACACATGTTTCAATGCTATTTTCTCAAATCATCCCACCCTTGCCTTCTCCTACAGAGTCCAGAAAACATTTTCTTATCTAAGACAGAAGTTGAGGATCTTGCATCCATCCAATCAGAAACTTACATAGTATATGAAATCACTCCTTCTCGAGAATGAATCCCCCTAGTCATTCTACAGGCAAGTCATGGCAAGCATCCTTTTGACAGGTCTCTCAGATTCGTTGTGTGTTTTTTTTCTTTTCTTTCCAATTCTAACTACCTCTCTCTTTGCTCAAGTATTTCTCATTTGTTTTCTGCGTCACTGCTCTGGTCTCTCTCTAAACTATTCTCCAGAGGGCACCCAGGATGAGCTTTGAAAAACTTAAACCATTTTGGAAATGGAGAGCAGAGGCGGTTGTGCGTCATTGTGAATATAACTAATGGTGCTGCATTTTACAACTGAAAAGTACTTAAATGGTGATTTTCAAATTACATATATTTCATCATGGTAAAAATTAAAAACAAGATACTGAAAAGTTACCTATGTTAAAGGCAAATCATGTTTAATGTAATAATAATGTTGAAAGCATTAGTCACTCAGTCGTGTCTGACTCTCTATACCCCATGGACTGTAGCCCACCAGGCTCCTCTGTCCATGGAATTCTCCAGGCAAGAATACTGGAGTGGGCTGCCATTTCTTTCTCCAGGGGATCTTCCGGACCAAGGGATTGAACCCTGGTCTCCTGCATTGCAGGAAGATTCTTTACCATCTGAGTCACCAAGGAAGCCTAATAATAAGGTTGTATGACCTTAAGTATAAAAAACAAACACACACACAAATCATAAGGAAAAAAAAAACCCAAAAGGTAAACCAGATTATGTCAGCATCACTGCCAGTCATTGGTACTGGGAGGCCTTTGGTGACTTGCTCTCGGGCTTCTGGGACCAAATCTACCTCCATTATCTCCACTTGTTTTTCACTCAGCCAGGCTGCTTCCTGTCATCCTTCTACGATCCACGCCTTCTCCCCATCTGTACCCTCGCCTAGGCTGTCCTTTTCACCTGAGACAGTCTTTCCGAGATCCCCAGGGACCTACCTCTTCAGTCCTCAAATCCCAGCCCTGGTCTCTCCTTCCGTAGTCACCCCATCTAAGGCTCCTTCTCATGACCCTTCCGTTTACATCCTACCAGGAGTCACTATTTGTGGTCATGGCAATCGTCACTTGTCTGGTCATTAGTTGTCTGTATTTCTTCATAGAAATTAAGTTCCACGAGGTGTGCTTACTTTTTTTTCTCGTATTATGTGCAAAGTGCCTATTTGTTGCTGTTGTTCAGTCACCAAGTCATATCCAGCTCTTTGTGACCCCATGGACTTCAGCACACCAGGTTTCTGTTCACATTCTGCCAGAGTTTGCTTACACTCATGCCGACTGAGGAAATCAGTCCTGAATAGTCTCTGGAAGGACTGATGTTGAAGCTGAAGCGCCATTAATTTGGCCACCTGATGCAAAGAACTGACTCACTGGAAAAGACCATGATGCTGGGAAAGGCAGGAAGAGAAGGGGATGGCAGAGGATGAGGTGGTTGCATGGCATCACTGACTCATTGGACATGAGTCTGAGTAAGCTCTGGGAGTTGGTGATGGACACAGAAGCCTGACGTGCTGCAGTCCATGGGGTTTCAAAGAGTTGGACATGACTGAGCGACTGAACTGAACTGAATTGACCTAAGTCTCAGAATCAGGTCTCTTCTCTTTGTGAAAATCACTCTTATGTTCACATGTATATGTTCAGTCATTCTACACTGCTTTAATACCTTAAAATATTTATCAGTTAATAACTCTTTTAAAATTATTCTGCAAGCAGTCTTTCTAAAAAAAAGTACATGTTTAATGAACAATACCTAAAATAGAGTTGCTGTGAGAGCTGCCTTCAAGTGAAAGAAAATTGAGTTAACAAGAAAGACATTTCCAAATTAGAATGTAAAGTTGAGCTCCTGAGTTCATAGTGAACTACATGCTTATAGACGGAGTGAGAAATCAGTGAGAACTGAGAAAAATGGATGAACATGAACATCAGCTTTTTCTCACACTGTTGTTCAGTCACTAAGTCATGTCCACCTTTTTGTGACCCCATGGACCGCAGCTCACCAAGCCTCCTATTCCTTGCTAACTCCCAGAGTCGTCTACAATGAATGATCCTAATTTGTCTTCCATTTGTTGAAAAACCATTATTAGTCTGCCCACAACAGTCACAGTGAATTCCACTGTTTTCTTCCTTCTTAGGGTCCTGACTTCATACTGAAGCACTCTTTTGTGAAATCCACTTACTTATTACCTACTTACAGCCATTCTTATTTTAAAAAAATCATTTCATGATCTATTGCTTTTAATAAAGGAGACTCTTAAACATACTTAATTCTCCTGATTTGAAATGTTTTGAAAATGTGAGCTAAGCATAAAATAAACTCTCTCTGGTTTAAAAATTATAATCATTAACTTTCTAGTGATTAGAAATAATTTATTTAGAGGAAAAATCTTATCTGTGTTTAATTCAAGGTGAAATTTCCTCACTTATTGTGAAAATAGCTGAACAATCCCAAATTGTTCAGCCTCTCCCGGGGCATTTCTATAACCAGTATCATGGGGTCCACACAACCATTCCCCCTTTGGAATTTTCTTGGCATTTTATAAAAAATCAATTGACTATAAATGTCAACTCAAATTTGGTGTCATGATGTCAGAGTTCACTTTAAAGAAACAGCCTCCTTGCTCTATTTATAATGTGCCAAGTATGGGGACTCTATTCACAGGTGATCTATAGACTTTCACACGATTGTCCATGGTGGAGAGGGATGTCCCTGTTTTACAGAGGGGCAGACTGAGGCTCAGACAGATTAAGCACCTTGCCCTGGCCCCATGGGCTCAGGATGAGACAGCAGCTCTGCCTCCAGAGCTTCTTGCAGCCCTCTGCCTTCACTTCTGGCTTCCTCTTGTTTAGTCAGGACATTTTAAGGAATACAAACATCATAACTTTCTTTGGCCTCTTTGCCCAGGTCTAAATTTATTTTAAAAATGCATTGAGTTAGTGTTACAAAGCTGATTCCTCATAAATCTTGCCTTGATATGAGAAAACTGACAAAAAATAATTTTTTTGGAAAAGTTCCGACTCTTTGATTGTTAAAGGTTTGCACAAAAGATGAATGAACCAGGATTATTAAACCCAAATCAGAAGACTCTGGAACAATTTAAAAAACGTATCCATGTGTACATATTTATGATGAAAGATATCAAGGGATCGATTTCTTTGGTGCTCTAGAAATTCTGTCTCTTTCATTAGTAGGCTAAGACAAAATGCTTGAAAACTGAGGAACTATGAAATCACTGTCTTTAGATAAAAGCTCTATACTTGCTAGTAAGTCATTTAAAACATTTGAATTTAAACTTACACCTTCAAATGAGAGTGGATTTCTCAGCCCTTCCTCTTTTTCCTCCTTCTCCCCCTCCTAGCAAAATATAATGAAGGCAAAGGAGCAAACGTCCATACTCAGAGGAATAACTGTGTAGCATGAAACATGAAACCCACATAGATGAGGTATGCCTCATTATGCAGGACTTCAGTGTGCCGCAGGGGAATGTACTATCATTGATATATCGACTCAGAAAAGTAGGTTAAAGGTTGACTATCTGAAGATAATCTAAGGAGAGTTGAGTCTTGATTGATTCTTTTGGTGGTCCTGGTGTAATTCTACCAAAGCGTCTCCCTCTCAGAGTATCCCAGTTTGGGACCATAAATTATCTTGTCACTCTGTCTATGAAAAGTGCAGATCTGAGGTGCTTAAGAAATTTGCTCCGATATCTTTGGTGGAGGTGGTTCAGTCACTCAGTCGTGTCGGACTCTTGCAACCCCATGGACTAGAGTCTACCAGGGTCGTCTGTCCACAGGACTTCCCAGGTAAGGAGACTGGAATGGGTAGCCATTTCCTCCTCCAGAGGGTCTTCCTGATCCAGGGATCAAAACCTTCTTCTGCACTGTAGGCAGATTCTTTACCAACCAGGAAAGCCCTCCGATGTATTTATGTTTTGGTAAACATCAGGTAACAGTCATTCAACACTGTATCAGGGGAACATATCTTTAGGTACTTCTATTTTCTTCTTATGCTGGTCTAGATCAACAGCTTAATTTCTCAAAGCCAGTTTTTTTCCTCAAAGAGCTAGAAATCCAAAGCC
>SJYF01000373.1:6156710-6179439 GCA_006410515.1 Procapra przewalskii | reverse complement strand
ATTTGATGAAAATCAAATAATGTCATTGCATAATGTATTCTTTCAATTCAACTTTATTTTTTTTAATTAGACCTTTAAACTCTATTGCTATAAGTATAAAATACTTCCAGATATTTGAATTCAAATTAATGTCTTTCAAATTAGTTTTATTAATATTTTACTACTAACTGTCCTCCACATTTCTAAGTGATGTTTGTGATCCTACAGATTAACTTTTTAGAAATACCAAAAATAATATTCACTTATAATTTAAAAAATAAAATTAGGAACTTAGGTCATCCTAAGTAAAATATTTGATAAACAATATATAAATGTGGGAATTCCTTGGTGGTCCATTGGTTAAGATTCTGGCCTGGTGTGCTACAGTCCATGGAATTGCAAATGGTCAGACATGACTGAGCGATTGAACAACAGAAATACATGCATGTTGTGAAGTAACTTGGATATATAATCAGGTAGCAAATAATACTGTATTCTCTTCCATTGTTTTTGTGTTTGTGTATCTTGTCATGCCAAATGTTTCTATACATTTCATTTCTTTTCTGAGTAATCTCGGAGACCTTATTTTACACGAGCATTTTGGAAATGAAGTTGCAAAACAGAATTCTGAAGTTATATATAATTCCTTTCTTGCACATGAATTTTTATAGGAAAGTGTGTAATTCACAAGTAGATAATGAAATCCAAGTGCTTGGGATAAAAGCCACATCTCTCTACACACATCCGGGCTCCTACAGAGCAGGAAATCATTATGCCAGCTCACAAATTCTCAGGCCTATTTTCAGCTTTGCTTAGTTAGTACATCTATTCATATAGACCCAAAAGAATTATGTACAAAGTCCCCTCAGATCTCTCTTTCACTCACATTCATTGTAAATTAAGTGATGACTGCTTTACAATTTCTTTGATTAACTCAGAAGTGATACAAATTAGGCTTGTGGCAAACTGCATTTTAGTAAGAAACAGACTAAATATTTAAATAAAGGAAGGAAAATAATTTGTATCCTCTCATTCTTCCTGGTGAGATTTACACCCTCTCACCCCCTATGCCCTCCCAGATTGTATTTGTAAATGGGGGCCTATGGAGATATTTACTATCTTAAGACTCCATACTGCAGTGGTAACTTACATATTATTCCTCTTCTTTGATATCTTGAAAAAGGCTAAGATACTGTTGGCTTCATTTCAGAAAGCTGTGTTTTCTAAGAAATGGAGCTTCACAGTGCAACAGCAGGTCCAACAATCGGCCGCCAGCCACTCTCTTGCAAGATGGAGCCATGGGGCAGCAAGGTTTGCCCAAGTATTTTTGGCATTTGCCTCCCTGAGCAAAGTGGTCTGTATGTACTCAAATGAACTCATTTCTTGTTTACCTAGTGGGTTAAAGTGTATTTGACCTTTTCTGTTAAAAGCATAAGGCTTTCCGGGTGGTCCAGCGGTAAAGGATCTACTTTGGCAATGCAGGATACTCAGGTTTAATCTCCAGGTCAGAAAGATCCCCTGGGGAAGGAAATGGCAACCCACTCCAGTATTCTTGCCTCAGAAATCCCATGGACAGAGGAGCCTGGTGAGCTACAGTCCATGGGGTCACACAGAGTATGACATGACTGAGCACCTAAACAGCAGTTAAAAACATACTTAGTTAAAACACCATAAAAAACAATTTCTGGAGACAAGAAAGATCAGGCTTCTGTGGATAAAGGATGGTGAGGGATGAGAGATGGTTTTGTACAGCAGACAGACATACGGGAGACACGGGATAGATTCATCACAGGAGGCTGTGGTGGGTGAAATGTAGTGTCTTGTATGGAGCCAGGTCACCTGCTTTCCAACATCTATGTTCATGAAGCTCTTGAGTTTTGCCCCTTCCTTCCCCTCTTCCTTGCTCTTTCTATGGCATTCCCAAGAGCCCTTAGAGCGGTGAGAGTCAGTTCATGTGGGCACTTTTCTCTGCCTGCAGGCAGTTCTACAACTGTTTTCAGTAGATTCCTGAAAAAATCCACTCGCTGCGGCACATGCCGTTTGGCGACTTCCCATCTCAGATCTTGCCCATTAGCTGAGTCAAGCCACTAGGGAGAAATCTAAATCTGTTATTGAGCATTGTTAGCCCAGTTGCTGTCCTCTTTACTCATCATATTTTTTGAGTATTTCAGATGCAGGGGCCCTGGGTCAGATGGCCTGGGTTCAGGTAACGATGGGCTCCAATTTCGTATTTGTCTTTTTGTTGTTGTAGTTCAGTTGCTAAGTCTCATCTGACTCTTTGCAACCCCATGGACTGTGTCATGCCAAGCTTCCCTGCCCTTCACTGTCTCCCAGAGTTTGCTCAGATTCATGTCCATTGAGTCAGTGATGCTATCTAAACATCTCATCCTCTGCTGCCCTCTTCTCCTTCTGCCCTCTATCTTTCCCAGATTGGGTCTTTTCCAGTGAGTCGGCTCTTTGCATCAGGTGGCCAAAGTAATGGACCTTCAGCTTCAGTATCAGTGCTTCCAGTGAATATTCAGGGCTGTTTTTCCTTAGGTTTGACTGGTTTGATCTTCTTGCATTCCAAGGGATTCTCAAGAGCCTTCTCCAGGACCACAGTTTGAAAGCAGTAATTCTTCAGCACTCAGATTTCCTTACGGTCCGACTCTCGCATCTGTGCATGACTACTGCAAAGCCAACAGCTTTGACTGTATGGGCCTCTGTGGACAGAGTGCTGTCTCTGCTTCTTAATACACTGTCTAGGTTTGTCATGGCTTTTCTTCCAAGGAGCAAGTGTCTTTTAATTTTATAGCTGTAGTCACCATCTGCAGTGATTTTGGAGCCTGAGAAAAGAAAATCTCTCACTGCTTCCACTTTTCCCCCTTCTATTTTCCATGAAGTGATGGGACCAGATGGCATGATCTTAGTTTTTTGAATTTTGATTTTTAAGGAAGTTTTTCACTCTTCTCTTTCACCTTCATCAAGAGGCTTCTTAGTTCTTCCTCACTTTCTGGGAAGTATTTAAGTCTTTTGGTGATTGTCTCATGCTAACATTATAGGCTTTTTTTATGACCAGTGTGTTTTTGCTGTTTTATTAATTATATATGAATTGGTACAATTCAGTTCAACCTCCCAGAACATATGACCAATTATGTTGCCCCCAAAAGAAACCTAATTATCCCTGAAAATGTGTTCTTACATATATGTTTGTTGTCTACACCTTTCCATTCATTTTGAATATTAAGGTAATTCTAGCAACAACTTTAAAGTTGCTAGAATTACCTTAATTGCACTATAAAATTCAATTACTCCCTTACTAAAGGGGATGTTTTTAGAGAAAACAAAAAGAATCAAATCTAGTTGTTAGAATTTTAAAATATTAATATATTTCTAGGTGGCAACTCTCATACTATGACAAAGTGAGATCAACAAACAGGCTACTTTATAATTTTGTCCAAATACAGATAAAAACAAGGTCACCACTGTGAACTAATATTTGTGTCCCCACCAAATTCATATGTTGAAATCCTAACCCCAGTGTGACAGTAGTCAGAGGTGGGTGTTTGGAGGTTTTCGGGTCTTGAGGGTGGGGTCCTCATGAATGGGATCAGTGTCCTTATAAAAAGATGCTTCAGAGCTCTCCCCATCTCTCTTCACTGTGTAAGGACACACTGAGAAGTCACGGCAGCCCAGACAGAACAGGGGTGTCACCAGGCCCTAACCCTCCTGGCACTGAGATCTCAGACTTCCCAGCCTCCAGCTCCATGACAGATAAATTTTTGCTGTTTACAAGCCACCCAGTCTCTGGTGAACTGTTATAGCAGCTCAAGGTGAAAGTCACTGAGAAATCCACAGAACACCCAGCACACCCCTTTTGCCAAATGAATACCTGGTACTTCTTAACCAATAATAGAGTCACCCCAGCTTTCCAACAGCATCCAATCTACAAGAAATCCCTTCACCCTTTTTTCAGTTGCTAAGTCAGGCCCTACTCTTTGCAACCCCATGGACTATTGCCAGCCAGGCTCCTTTCTCCATGGAATTCTCCAGGCAGCTCCAGAATGGGTTGCCATTTCCTTCGTCACCCTTGATGCTTTACCTAACCAAAATCTAAATAGCATAGTATTTGTTTAACTTTAACACTTCCTTACTGAGACAGCCACTAATCTCAACGGCATAAGCTTGCCTTACTGCAACAAGTACTGAGACTTAATTATTCAACTACAGATATGTTCCTGCTGGTCTTTGGCTTTGTTTAAATCTTAAAAATAAAACTTATTTGAAAGTCTATATAATTCTCTAGTTTCCCTTGAGTCTGTTCAATGAAGGTAAAACTTTGCACAATTTTGTCAGCTTTTTCTTTATATTATTGGATGGGGGGGGCGGGGGGTGCGGGGCGGACCACTCTGGATGCTTTCAAGACTTTTCACTTCATCTTTAATTTTCAGAATTTGAATTATGATGTGTCTTGTTGTAGATGTCTTTGGTTTTCCCTATTTGAATTTTCCCAACTTATTGAATCTGTGATTGTATATATTCCACATCTTTTGGAAAGTTTCAGTCATTATTTCTTGAGATACACTTTTAGTTTCAGCCTCTTTCTCCTCTCTTTGCAGGATCCTGAAAATAAATATGTTGGGTCTTTTGCTATTCTCTCACAGGTCCCTGAGTCTCTGCTACATTTTTTAAGCCCATTTTATCTATGTTGTCCATATTAGGTGAATTCTATTGATCTGTCTGCAAATTCATCCTCTGTCATCTTCAGACTGCTATTGACCCAATCCAATGACTTTTTGTTTTCATTATTGCATTTTTCAGTTCTGTAATTTCCATTTGGTTCTTTTATACGACTTCTATTCTGTTAATGGGATTTTCTATCTTGTCATTTGCTTTCAGAGGAGGTGCGATAGATCCTGGAAGCACTGTTGTGGCAGCTGCTTTAGAGTCCTTGTCAGATAAACCCAGCACGTGATTTATCTTGCTGCTGTTGACAGCTGATTGATTGATTTTTTTCCCATTCAAGCTGTGATTTTCTTGGTTCTGGTATGACAGATGAATTTTTATTATATCCTGGACATTTAGATTACTACGTAAGGAGATTCTGGTATTATTTAGATTTTCTTTTTTTCTCTTTTCAGATTTAGCACGCAGGTCCTAGACTACTTTTCAGGGCTGTAGTTCCAGTGAGAGTTTGCCTTTGACTGTATTAAAGGCATTACTTTATTGTATTTTTTTTTTGATGGCTCTTGGGCCCTGCTAGTTCCTGCTGGTGCTGTCTGATGGAGCACAAAAGGGCTTCCTAGACCAGATATAGGATAGGATGCGTCTCTACTGGGAAAAAGAGTCTCAGACTCACAGGGACCAAGAGGTCTCCCTGGTGGGTACTTGCTGTGAAAGGTTGCCCCCATCTCCTGGGGATGAAACAGGTACGTCCCAGGTTGTGTAGTTATCATGGCTGGACTTACTTGCCGATGCCCTTTGCCTGCCCTGGTGTCTCTGGTAAGGTAGTGGAGCATCACTTACGTAGAACCAAACAGTCTTCTTGGGCCAGGTTGTAGGCAAGACTCTCTCTCTGCTTTTGCCTGCCCACTTCAGTATTTCTCAGCAGAGGGGAGCCTTCTCTGGCTGGTTTCTGTTGGTGAGGGTCCTTATTGTCTCATTGTCAATGGCACTGAGCTCACTGATTTGCCAGAGGAGACTCCTATTCAGCTGGAGGGAAGAATGGACATTCTGGACTAGCGATCAGGAGGTGTCAGGCCAGAGTTGCCCTCTTCTGTCTGATTCAGGGTTGGAAGACGTCCTATCACTGTGCTCTTCACCAGCCCTGATGGCCTACATCAGTTCATCCTTTTGCTGCCTCTCAGAGTTCTCATCTGGGTGGCTCCTGGGGTTTATAGTTGTGTTTCATGAGGAGAAGCACAGAGAAATGGGTCTATATGATCTCATTCAGATAAAGTCCCAATGTGACCAAATGAATTTTGATAAAGGTACAAAAGCAATTCAATAGATGAGGAAAAGTTTTCCAACAAATGATGCTGGAGCAGTTGGACATCCATAAGCAAAAAAAAAAAAAAAAATGCAAAGAACAACAAAAAACTTCAACCTAACCCTCACATTTTATACAAAAAAAAAAAAAAACCACACACCTCTGAATAGATAGCATATTGAAATGTAAAGTTGTAAAGCATTTAGTATAAAAATAAAGAAAAAAGTCACAATCTCAAGCTAGACATAAGTTCTTAGGCTTGACACTGAAGGCAAAATCAATAAGAAAACATCAATAAGGTGTACACTACCTGAAGTAAAACCATTTATTTTTAAATGAGAACAATGACATAAGAAAGCACCCAGCGAAGGACTAGAACCTAGAGTACATGAGGAAATTCTGAAATGCAACTGCTTAAAACACACACAGACACACAAAAGCAAAAAACAAGTCGACTTGAAAATAAGCAAAACGTGTAAAGAGAAATTTCACTAAGAAGGATGTACCAGTAGCAAATAAGCACATGGAAAGTTGTCTAACATCTTTAGCCATTCAGTTCAGTTCAGTTGCTCAGTTGTGTCTGACTCTTTGTGACCCCATGAACCACAGCACACCAGGCCTCCCTGTCCATCACCAACTCCCGGAGTCCACTCAAACACATGTCTGTTGAGTCGGTGATGCCATCCAACCATCTCATTCTCTGTCGTCCCCTTTTCTTCCCACCCTCAATCCTTTCCAGCATCAGGGTCTTTTCAAATGAGCTCTTCACATCAGGTGGCCAAAGTATATTAGCCATTAGGGAAATATAAATTAAAACCCCAAAGAGATAATGCTACAGTGGATTAGAATGGCTAAAATGAAAAATGGTGACGACATTGCCTGTTTACAAGGATGCAAAGACATCAGATACATAGACATTGCCTTGCGTGTGTGCCAAGGCACTTCAGTTGTGTCCAAATCTTTGCAACCCTACGCACTGTAGCCCACCAGGCAAGAACAGTGGAGCCAGCAGCCATTTAATTTCCTCCACCTGGGAGGCCCCATATACATTGTCGGCAGGAGTCAAAAATGGTGTAGGCACTCTGGAAAATAGTTGGGCAGATTCATATAAAATTAAGCGTGTGACTGTCATACACCCAGCAATTCCATGCTTGCGTATTTATCCCATGAAAGCTACTGTGCAATAAAAAGCTCAAGCTGCTAACACACTCAACAACATGGGCCTGTAGGGAATTATTGTGAGTGAGAAAAGCCAGCCCCCAAAGGTTACATGTTACACAGTTTCTTTCATACAACATTATTGAAATGAAAAGATTATGGAAATAGATGACTGTTGCCAGGGACTGGGGTGGGCAGAGGGAGGGAGACTGTAGGCAGGACTACAGCCGCTCAAGGGGAAGGGTCATTGTGGTGACAGAACTGTATCAATATTTTATATTTTACTCTAGTTTTGCAAGATGTTACCATGGAATCGCTCTGACTTCCTCCTTAGAACTGCATCTTCTACACTGATTTCAGTTTAATTAAAAAATCAAGGCCACATTATCACCTCAATTAGTGATAAGAGACAGATTTGTGGGAAAATCCATGTAAATAAAATATGTGTTTAGTCTTATCATTTGGTTTACCAGTATGAGCTAGTTATGCTAGCATATGTATGCTCACTTATATTCATGATACCATCCTGACTGCTATAAGTGGTGTTAAGTTTCAATCTGAGGCTGTCTCCATCAGAAATGCAAAAAGTGCTTCTTTCAGTGATAATCAGCATTAGTAATTAATTAGATTTTTCTTTTCCTTATTTTTGCTTTTTCAGATGACCTTTGCTTTTCAGCATCTGGAAATGCATGAGGCATATATACTAGAATTTTCAAATTCATTAGAGAAATAGAAAAATGTATTCAGAAAAAAAAAAGAGTGGTTAGGAGAGATTTTTCTTTTTTTACTAGTTTTCATTGCATAAGTACAGACATCAAGAATCAATGTATGTTTGAGGCAAAATGAGTGGAAGTAAAGAAGCGAGGGAGTAAAGGGTGTGATAAAAATCTGCTAGTCCTGAAGTGCATGGTGTGACGATTGTGGGCTGATCAGTGCAACCTAGACTTCACCAAATCTAATGCTAGATGCCAAAGGCATCTTATGTATGTAGAAACAAGTGAATTAAATAGAAGTCTTATCTTAATAGTCAAATTCTTGTTATCAACATCTTTATTACTTTTTTTTTTAACACATCAACCATTATGAATTTTAAGCAACATGGCAACAGGGCTATAGTATATGACCTGCAGCTCGAGTGTCTGCCAGAAGTAGGTAAAGGGCAGTGTCCTTTCTTTACCTTACTCTATACACACAGAAGAAGGTTTTGACATTAAATCAAATCCTGGACCTAACAGGTAAAATTCATTTAGTCCCAACATTCTAGAATTCTTCTATTTTTCCTCTCATTTTTGTACCATGTGGTACATTGTGTCAAATTCTGCACACATATTTCTACTTTATAAAGCATTATACTTTGTTACTTCTAACCTAATATCAAAAGCAAGCACTAGAGTGGCATGTTATAAATGGTGCCTTCATATTCTTGTAGGGAAAGATATTTATTTCAAACCAACTTATATGAAATTCTAGTGAGTGTCAGTTATTATTTGTACCTGGATTTAGAGTTTATGAAAATAAATGTTAAGAGGGCTTGTGGTTTCATGATTCAGTCCTCTGTTCCAGGAAAGTTCCACTTTCTTCTACCTTTTTACCAATAGTGCCTCCTTGCCAAAACTCACGTCACATGATACATGCCCAGCCTCTGGGACTCAGAATTAAACTCTCAGCTAATCTGGGTCTTTCTCTCATAAATACCATGTCCCTCCTCATGCTTTTTCTCTATCTGATCACCTCTTTCCCTCCCTTTATTTTTCTTGTTTCTCTTTTGTTCCCCCCTTTCTCTTACGTCTCCCCTTCCTTCCTCCTCACTTTTCAAAATGTGGCATATTTCTCAGATTTCTAGTAAGTTTATTGTTCTCTAAGTAAGTTCATTATTTCTTATAACTTGGAATAGGAAAATAAGGCAATGACACAAGTAGAGATTTTTTTACAACCCACGTGAATGATGTTATAACAATATTATAAGCTCTCCCAATAAATCTAGCATAATTCTCTCTTCATGGCCTTATAGGCCCATTGCTCAATAGGAAAAGTAATAGATCTATATGATATTCTTGATTGCTGCACTTTCAATTTGGGTGCCTGATTTATCAGACAGAGGTAATAACATGCATTTAGACAGACAGATCACAAGCAGATTAAAATACGCCGAGGCGCTCCTGTGCATATGCTACACAAATTAAAGTCGGTGCTAACTGCAACTCGGTATTTTTCATTTCTGATTGTTTCTTTTTATGATGGCTGTTGAGAGACTCCCCAGATATGATAAGTTCAACTCTGAAATGAGAGAGACCCCGAGGATGGGGACTTTGGGGAAGATGGAGAAGCAAGCCTGTCGGCACACTGAAGTTATGCCTTGCGGCTTATTTTGCTTCCAAGTCTGCCCCCATCTGGGGTGGCCAGGATTGGCAGTGGCTGTCAAGGCAGCTGGTTCCTGTACCAGCCTGTCTCTTCTAGCAGCGCATCACTGTGAACCAGGTCCTAGGCAGGACCCAGGTGGATTGAAGACACAGGATTTTCAGAGGTTCGCCTGGGTGTGTCAGGTGGTACAGCCAGTGGCCACAGTGCGTCCTTCACGGACGTTTACAGCCGCTGTGCCCCTGTGACTGTGGGCATGGTGCAGGGCAAGAGCCTGCTAACCACATCATCTGGTGTTTTTGTTTCAAACGCTAAACTTTTTACTTTGTGTTGGAGTATAGGCAATTTGGCTGTGGCACTAGTGGTGAAGAATCCACCTGCCAGTGAAGAAGACATAAGAGACATGGGTTCAATCCCTGGTTCAGAAGATCCTCTGGAGGAGGGCATGGCAAGGCACTCCAGTACTCTTGCCTGGAGAATCCCATGGACAGAGGAGCCTGGCAGGCTATAGCCCATAGGGTCACAAAGACATGGACACAACTGAAGGGGCTTAGCACACAGCACCCACAGCCAGTCCACATCATCTATTTGGCCAGGTATGACTGTCCTGTATGAGGAGTTTTCTACCATCTCTTGATTTTGTATTTGAAATTCTAAACATGCAATTTCCATGTTAAACTTTGTGTCTGTCTTTTTTCCTCACAAGCAGTAAAATGCACAGTGCTCCCTTACCTTTGTCTTCAGTGCTACTTGCTCAGTTCAGTTCAATCCCTCAGTCATGTCTGACTCTTTGTGACCCCATGGACTGCAATATGCCAGGCCTCCCTGTCCATCACAAACTCCCAGAGCTTGCTTAAACTCATGTTGATGGAGTCGATGATGCCATCCAACCATCTCATCCTCTGTTGTCCCTTTCTCCTCATGCTTTCAATCCTTCCCAGCATCAGGGTCTTTTCCAGTGAGTCAGTTCTTAGCATCAGGTGGCCAAAGTAGTGGAGCATCAACTTCAGCATCAGTCCTTCCAGTGAACATTCAGGTCTGATTTTCTTTAGGATTGACTGATTTGATCTCCTTGCATTTCAAGGGGCTCTCAAGACTCCTCCAACACCACAGTTTGAAAGCATCAATTCTTCAGCGTTCAGCTTTCCTTATTTATAGTCCAACTCTCACATCCATACACAACCACTGGAAAAACCATAGTTTTGACTAGATGGACCTTTGCTGGCAAAGTGATGTCTCTGTTCTTTAATATGCTGTCTAGGTTGGTCATAACTTTTCTTCCCAGGAGTAAGCATCTTTTACTTTCATGGCTGCAATCACCATTTGCAGTGATTTTGGAGCCTAAGAAAACAAAATGTGTCACTGCTTCCTTGTTTCCCCATCAGTTTGACATGAAGTGATGGGACCAGATGGCATGAACAATGGAAAATTACTCATTCACAAAAGGGAACGGTATTGGCTCATTTGTAGAAACGTTGATGGACCTAGAGACTATCTTACCAAGTGAAGTAAGTCAAGCAGAGTTTTCTCTTGAAGGAATTGACCAGAAATGACTAGAACCTTGATCTACTGCCTTGCCCAGCCATTGAATGTGGTCATCCCTGAGAAGAACATGCCTCTGGCTACCATCATGTTTCTCAGGCTGAGGATCTCCCAAGAAGAATTTGACCTTCCTTAGAAAACTGAAGCAAATCCGAAAGGAGTTAATGGCTGGAGACTGTCAGCTATTCACAGTCCTTGCACCTGAATAAAGAGTTGGGGTCCTGACAGATACATCTACAATTCTGCCCTGAGAACTGTACAATTTTTCAGTTCAGTTCAGTTCAGTTCAGTCGCTCAGTTGTGTCTGACTCTTTGCGACCCCATGAATCACAGCATGCCAGGCTTCCCTGTCCATCACCAACTCCCAGAGTTCACTTAGACTCATGTCCATTGAGTCAGTGATGCCATCCAGCCATTTCATCCTCTGTCGTCCCCTTCTCCTCCTGCCCCCAATCCTTCCCAGCATCAGAGTCTTTTCCAATGAGTCAATTCTATGCATGAGGTGGCCAAAGTACTGGAGTTTCAGCTTTAGCATCATTCCCTCTAAAGAAATTCCAGGGCTGATCTCCTTCAGAATTGACTGGTTGTATCTCCTTGCAGTCCAAGGGACTCTCAAGAGTCTTCTCCAACACCACAGTTCAAAAGCATCAATTCTTCAGCACTTAGCTTTCTTCATTTAGAATCTCCCAAATGTACTATATAGGACTTTCAATCTTCTAATATATCAGGCTTACTACTTGAGATTGAATTAGAAAATGGAGGCATTAGAATGATTATCTGATCATCATTTGTCCATAATTTGTAAATCTCCTCATGTTCTGTCATGCTAAACATCAGAAGTTCTCAACTATGGCTCCACATTGCACTCACATCAATAGCTTTTGGAAAATACCAATGCCCTCATCCTACCCTGAGGAGTTAAATCAGGTCTCTGCAGATGCAAGCAAGACCCAGACATTAGTAATATCTTATAGCCCCTAAGTGAGTCTAATGTGCAGCCAACTAGAAGGTTTGCACTATCTACTTCAAGTTATAACCTAATGGGAGTTACTTTTCAGTGTATAGAAAAAAGAGCTTCTGGAGTAGAAAGAGGGCCTCCTCCTCTTCTTCCTCCCCAGCACCATGACAGCAGCTCAAGCACAGTAAGTGCTCCCTCTAGTTCAGGCATCACCACTGTGATAACATTTTACCATAAAGTTGCTCACGCAGATTAGGAAGGTAGCAGACAGTCATGTGTACATGCTCAGTTGCTCAGTCGTGTCTGACTAATTCTGACACTATGGGCTATAGCCCGCCAGGCTCCACTGTCCATGGAATTTTTCAGGCAAGAATACTGGAGTGGCCATCCCGACCCACCCACCCCGGGGATCTTCCTGACCCAGGAATAGAACCCAAGTCTCCTGTGTCTCTTGCATTGGCAGACAGATTCTCTACCACTGCGTCACCTGGGAGGCCCCAACAGATAGTCAACATGTCTCAGATCTTCTCCATCACTGACCTTATTGCTAGCACCTTTGATAATGTGGACTAAAATCCATAGCCTCTAATTATTGGTCAAAGAATCATCCTAGACCATTTGTGTTAAATTCACCTAGAATCCTTATTAATAATGTTGGTTCTCAAGGGCCAGAGAAAAACCACCTGAATCCCATTATGAAGAGTTGAACTTGTGATTTATATCTCAGCAATTTCCCTGAGTCACCTTTATAGTCATTAAAGTTTGAAAAACAGTCTGTTGTACTATAGATCTCGTGTCATGTCCACATTTTCAAATTTCTGCCACTATTCCACCTCGGTTCAAACTCTCACTACTCAGGTAATTTTCAGTTGAATGGGGACTAGGAAAAGTGTGTATAAATTTATGGTCAGCCTGTGTACTCCATATGCCTCAAACTGTCAAAATAAAGGATAGAATTTTTCATGAAATCATTCTTCTGCTATTCTTCATTAATAATCAGGAAGGTTAAAAGATTAAATTTCCAGCCTGAACTTAATGAGTGACTTCTGAGGCATGCTTCTAGAATTTTAAAGTCTGCATGTATTAATTCAATAAGCCTTCATTGACAGTCTTCCACATGCTGAAAACATAAAGATAGCAATGATGAGAATAAGACTCAATGCCTGACCTGTTGGAAAGTTCATCAAAAGCCAGACACTTTTCCTACAGTTTGACTCAGTGCATTAGTTTAGGCAGAGGATGAGATGGTTAGATGTCATCAACAACTTGGTGGAGAAGAATTTGAGCAAATTCAGGGAGAGAGTGGAGGACAGAGTGGCCTGTCATGCTGCAGTCCATGGGGTTGCAAAGAGTCAGACACAACTTAGTTACTGAACAACACCAACATGATTTTATTTGAAGAAAGGATGACCTCCAATGAGCACAGAGATGTGGGAACACTGAACTGAAAGGGTCAGAAATGCCCCACAATGGAGAGGCGTGGGGGCTGGCTCTTGAAGACAGCGAGACGGTTGCCTGGAGGAGAAGGTTTAGAAAGACCTTTCTAGGAGAAA
Organism: Procapra przewalskii; assembly: GCA_006410515.1. Classification (NCBI taxonomy): domain Eukaryota; kingdom Metazoa; phylum Chordata; class Mammalia; order Artiodactyla; family Bovidae; genus Procapra; species Procapra przewalskii. The sequence goes on along the minus strand of SJYF01000373.1, from coordinate 6,165,923 downwards.
GTACAAACTACGCAAAACACGTAGCTCTAGAAAGGCATGGGATGTTCTAGAAAGGCTGAGAAATTTATGTTAGCTAGTTATGGGCAGAAAAATAGGAGATGAAGCTGAAAGGTAAAATAGGTTAGAATTTTAAAATTTATCCTAACAAACAAATTCAGGATTTCTACTGCATGGATAAATTTGGGCCTGGGAGAGATGCTGAGCTGAGTTTGGGCTATGAGAGCCATGTTCTAGATCTGATAGTCAGTTGAAAATCCTTCTTTGAAGCTAAAGAGAGAAGTTTGAGGCAGTTATGGAGACCTCAGATCAGCTTGGAGGCCATTGGAATAGATAAGATCAAACCTGAAGAAAGCATGATAAGTCAAGCTATCAAATAGCTTGGAATCTTAGCCACTAGCTCATGAATAATATGATGTAGCGATTCAGAAAAATGACTAATTTTATTTTATTCCATTGAATAGATAGCCCCCTTTTTTCCTTTTAAATTAATGTAGTGAAGAAGTGCTTTGCATGGATTTTTCTCAACCACTCCAACTCACACTAATGGGACCAGACATAGTATAAATCTCACCGCTGGGGTAAGAAGGTAATTTAGACTCTGTGTTCTTGCCTGGTGACTGTCGGAGAAGGGCGGCTGACTTTGCCAATTGGATGACTGTTTTGTAATTTATATACAATAAATCTCAAGGAAGTAATTTCCCTTCAGAACCTTGAATTGCCTCCTTAGCAGAATGATTTTCAGTCTGGCTGGGGTTACGTTTAAGCCCCAGGGCTGGATGAGCGCTTAGCAAGGATACCCAGAGGACTCCATTGATTGCACTCTTGTTTTAAATACAATTTGGTTTTCCTTCACAGGAAATGTAGTGGCAAATTTCTTTTAAGACTATCAGCTTACGATTTAGAGTACTTAAAGGAGTGCTTCATTTTGGTTTTCAGTTAGGTGGTGGAGGTAGTTATAAGACAGCTTACCGTCTACCCTTCTGCTTTATGTGTGGCCGGTACAGACAGAGGCAGGGAGCTTGTTTATTTTGGAAAAGCTTGAGGAGGGCTTATAATCTATCAGTTAAAAAATAAAAATAAAGTAATAACAGTGAATTCTTCCGTAACAGACCTACCTGTCAGGCACCGTCCAAGACGTCTTCAAAGGATAAGCTCCCTGTGTGACACCTGGTCTGTGAGCTGGGTCCCAGGGTGTAGGAGACACAGAGGTGAACGGCCTGGAGACAGGGGTCTAACCTGGGCCCTTAGGCTCCAGGGTCCACACACTGGACCACGTGCTCTGCTTGAGCACCTACTGTGTGTCAGGCCCAGACACCAGTGAGTAAGACAGGCTATGTCCGCCAACACTGACTCTCTGGAATTTATATGTCAAGGAAGAGAATGCAAGAATATGATTTAAAATAATACTTTGGGATAAAATAATGTTGCGTATAATTTATAACTAGGATGTTTAAGCTGGCTAACGTATCTTTTTTGAGAGAAAAAATAAGCCATTAGCTGAATCTGATAAACTGAGTTAATTAAAATCTTCTTTTTGTGCATACACTTGCCAAGAAGGCTTATTTTCTTCTCTTAATTCCCCTTTACCATAAAAATGGGATACTGAGCTCCCAGTGCCAAGACCAATTTAATTCATTTGTTCAATTACAACTTAAGAGAAAGGACTTTTGAAACGTATTCACTGTCTGCTTCTTTGGAGTAGCAGCCAGCTGAATTGATGAACTTTTAGAATGATCTGTTGCTATGGCAACGGGCTGCCTAAGGAATGGAAGAGGATATTTCATCATTATCTAACTGATAATGCTCAGAAAGATAACAGATGCAAATACAAAAGGTTTCCTTTTACTTTGCCGTAACTCTGGCTCCATGAGACAAACGCTAAAAGTGTCTGCCTCTGTTACAGCATCAGGGAATCAAATGGAGAAATACTCAGTACCTATCCAGGCCCTGTAGTTATCGTTGTTCAGATGCTAAGTCATGTCCAACTCTTTGTGACCCGATGTGGCACACCAGTCCTTCACCATCTCCTAAAGATTGCTCACACTCATGCCCATTGAGTCAGTGATGCCGTCCAACCATCTCATCTTCTGTCACCCCCTTCTCCTCCCACCCTTAATCTTTCCCAGTGTCAGGATGGTTTGTGCACTCTCAGTCGTGTCCAACTCTCTGCGACCCTGTGAACTGTAACCCGCCAGGCTCCTCTGACCACGGAATTTTCCAGGCAAGAATACTGGAGTGCATCACCGTTTCCTACTCCAGGGCATCTTCCTGACCCAGGAATTGAACCCTCATCTCTTGTATCTTCTGCGCTGGCAGGCAAATTCTTTACCAGTATGCTATCTGGGAAGCTCCCAGCATAGAAATCTTTTAAAATGAGTCTGCTCTTCACATCAGGTGGCCAAACTATTGGAGCTTCTGCTTCAGCATCAGTCTTTCCAATGAATATTCAGGACCAATTTCCTTTAGGATGGACTGGTTAGATCTCCCTGCAGTCCAAGGGACTCTCAAGAGTCCAGGCCCTATACAACTTGAAATAAAGTAACCACAACCTGGAAAAGGAAATGGCAGCCCACTCCAGTACTCTTGCCTGGAGAATCCCATGGACAGAGGAGCCTGGTGGGCTACAGTCCATGGGGTCGCAAAGAGTCAGACATGACTGAGCGACTTAACTAACTTAAGCTTATAAAGCTTTCTGAGTTAAGAGCTGCAGTGTGCACACAAGTCTCTATGCCTTGCTAAAGATATCCATCGTTAATGGGGCTGTTTATTTATAGCCAGGTGTAATTTCTGCACAGTATTCAGTGATCAGAAAGCATTAAGTGATCCCTTAAACCACAGCAAAAGTAAACAGAGAAAAAAGTCAAATTGTTGATCTTTCATACATTGCTGGTGGGCCTATGTGGTTTAACTACTCTGGATAGTAGTTTGGCAGTTTCTAACTACACTAAGCAGATTTATCCTATGACCTAACTGTTTTATTCCTGGACCTCTATCCCAGAGAAATGAAGACATGTCCACATAAAACATGAACACGATTGTTCCTAGCCATTTAGTGTGCAACAGCCAAAAGCTGAAAACAATGATAAATGCCCCTCCGTAAGTGAATTACTGAACAATACCAGGAAACACAACTCAGCAGTATAAAAGAATGAGCTATTGATACAAGCAAGAACTTGGATGGATGACCAGGGCATTACGCTGAGCAGAAAAGCCAAGCTCAACAGATTCCATACTGTATGAGTCCATTTAAAAAGCGTTCTCAGAATGGCAAAATTATTAAGATGGAAAATTGATTAGTGGTTGCCATTAGCTAGAGACGGTGGAAAAGAGGAAGACGACACAGAGATATTTGTGGTGATAGGATGATTCTGTATCTTGATTGTGGTATCAGTTACACAGAACAACACACATAGCAGTGATTATATAGAACTAAACTCAGCCATGAAATTAAAACATGCTTACTTCTTGGGAGGAAAGTTATGACCAACCTAGGTAGCATATTAAAAAGGAGAGACATTACTTTGCCAACAGAGGTCCGTCTAGTCTAGGCTATGGTTTTTCCAGTGGTCGTATATGGATGTAAGAGTTGGACTGTGAAGAAAGCTGAGCACTGAAGAATTGATGCTTTTGAACTGTGGTGTTGGAGAAGACTCTTGAGAGTCCCTTGGACTGAAAGGAGGTCCATCCTGTCCATCCTAAAGGAGATCAGTCCTGGGTGTTCATTGGACGGACTGATGCTGAAGCTGAAACTCCAATACATTGGCCACCTCATGCGAAGAGTTGACATTGAAAAAGACCCTGATGCTGGGAGGGATTGGGGGCAGGAGGAGAAGGGGACGACAGAGGATGAGATGGCTGGATGGCATCACTGACTCAATGGACATGAGTTTGAGTGAACTCCAGGAGTTGGTGATGGACAGGGAGGCCTGGTGTGCTGCAATTCGTGGGGCTGCAAAGAGTTGGACACAACTGAGCGACTGAACTGAATTGAAACTCACATTGTACTAATGTCAATATCTTGGTTTTTATATTGTACTATAGCTATGTGAATAGTAAACTTGTATTGTACTTGTTATGAAACTTGCTATGAAACAAGTAATCATTGGATGGGGACTAAGTGGAGGGTACTCTCTTTACTACCCATCTATATACTCTCTTTTCAACTTTTTACAAATATATATGGTTTTGAAATAAGAAAAAACAAGATAAACAAACAAAAGCAAGCAGGTTTGCAAAGTTACTCAGATCTTTTTTTTCCCCCCAAAAAAAATAAAATGTGAGACAGAAGCTATACTACAAGAGAAATTATGGACTAGCTTGACCTCTAGTGGAGGACCGCTCTACAAAATAAGCCAAAGACAGAAAGGAAGAAACTTCTCTACAGTTATGGTTATTTTGTAACCATCCATCAGCTTCTGCAGTGATCCAACAATGATCGCATTCACCCTCTAGACATCTGTCACTTGCCTGTAAGCAAATTGCTGCCAGGTGATGCCAGATGGCCAGGTGAGGGGCTGGGCACCAGGTTCCAGTCCCGGGGCTGCACTGGCAGGATGAACATAATCCATTAGATACCCTTGAAGACTGCATCATCTTACAGTAGGAGCTCTGCTGTGAGGACTTATCAAACATCTATGGAGATGGAACCATTTGTTCAGAGGAAATCTTATGACAAGTTTCAATAAACATGAAATGTAATCAATGAACCTCGTTCACTGTAGATGCTGAACACTGTAGACAACCTTGAAAATTATATCTATTTCCACTGTTTGGTTGGGAGATGAGAGACTGGTTCTCCAGGGCAGCAATAGGACACCTTTGTGCTTCCCTGGTAGCTCAGAGGATAAAGCTTCTGCCTGCAATGCAGGAGACTGGGTTCAATCCCTGGGTTGGGAAGATCCCCTCGAGAAGGAAATGGCAACCCACTCCAGTATTCTTGCCTGGAGAATCCCATGGACAGAGGAGCCTGGTGGGCTACAGTCCATGGGGTCGCAAAGAGTCGGACACGACTGAGCGACTTCACTTTCACCTGTGCAGCCCCAAAGTCTAAGCCTCCATTGACCAAAACCATAGCCTCTGGCTACAAGGCCTTTGGGCATTGGAAATATGGCTAGTTTCATGTGGGATGCTCTGTGATACAAGGTGCACCAGATTTCAAAGACAGTAGGAAAGCAATGAATGTAAACTGTCTTATTACTCATCCTTTTGTACTGGTTTTATGTTTCAATGCTAATGCTTTTTTATACGTTGGGTCAAATAAAATTTGTCATTAAAGTTAATTTCACCTGTGTCTTTTTTACTTTTCTAAATGCAGCTACTGGAAACTTCAAAACTAGTCATGTGGATGGTAATGTATTTCCACTGGATACTGCTGGTCTGAAGAAACTCCAAGATCCCACCTCCAGACATCTGCTGGAAGGGTCCGTGAGGATTTTAATCACCGTTGCTGCTTCCTCAGGTCCCACGTGCAAGTCACTTGATTCTCATGAAAGGCGTCAGGAATCTTCCTGGCAGCTTTATTTACTACCACAGGCTGCTCTAAGAATATCATTTCATTTAAACCCAAACACTTCTCAAAATTTCCTGCTGGAAAACACTTTTTTTTTCCAGTTGCTCTTCCCATAGGGTTCTTAGCAACTCACCTGCTAAAGGTCACCCACATATTTTCCTGTGGGCTGGAGGCTACACAGCAAGCTTCAGTCTTTTCATGCCTCATTGTTTATGGCTGGAATTCTTTGGGGGAATTTCTTCATATCCTTTTCAGATTACACTCCATTTTTTCATAAGTCTTGTGAAAATATTTCTTCCCACTTTTAAAATTGAATTTACTACTGTTTTGTGAGATAATGTGCAAACCAAACCCCTGGCAGTCATTTTTATTGATGACCTTTGCTCTTTCCTTTGATCATTTTCCTAATGGCTGAGATTATAGGAGCTGGAATGGCTGTCTCTATTATTAAGGTGATCCAATTCTACTTCTGCATTTTCTACACACCATCAGACTTGCTCCTGATCGTCCATGACTTCATTATTTACCAGCAAAGATCAATATTATGAATTGTTTAGACCCTCAATCTCATGATGTGTGCCCAGGAGAGTTCTCTTATCACAGGCAAACACACAGTAAAGCCCTTTAATAGTTTCAGAATTAGTCTAGTGACAGCACCCTTATTTTCCAAGGTAGTGTCTCTCTCATTTCCATAACTATTACTTTATTTGTGATTTCTTTGTCTATTTACTTCTGAGCATTTTTTTGTATTACTTCATTTAAAACAATAGATATTATACTTTATCAAAACATTTTAGATGTTTTTAACTTACTGAATGAGGATAAACATAAAAGTACAGATAGTTGAGCTGGATGTAACTTAAAAAACAAAATAAGCTTTGAAGAGTTGGTGATCTCTTACAAAACTAAACACACTCTCACCATATGATCCAGCAACTGGGCTCCTTGATACTTACCTAAGGTTGAAAGCTTATGTCTACCTTGATGTCTATAAAAGCTTTATTCATAATTGCAAAACCTGGAAGCAACTGAGATAGCCTTCACTAGGTGAAGAGGGGATATATCAGTCTCAACCACGTGGTTTATCCAGGCAGTGGAATGTCATTTAGTTTATAAAGGAAATGAGCTATCAAGCTATCAAGCCTGGAGGAACGGGAAATGAATACTGCTAAATGAAAGAAGCCAATCCACCAAGGCTAACTTCCAAGCACATGGCATCCTAAAAAAGGCAAAGTTGCGGAGAAAATAAAGTATTATGGATTGGAAGTGAAGAGAGACGAAAAGGTGGAACACAGGACGTGTAGGATAGCTGTATGATACCATAATGGTGAGCACATGACATTGTACACTTGTCCAAACCCACAGAATGTACAACACCAGGAGCGAACCGTAAGTTGGACCCTAGACTTTGATTGGTTGTGATGAGTCAATGTAGGCTTATAAACTGTAACAAGCGAACGACTCTGGAGTAGGATGCTAATGATGGGGAATCCATACACACGTGAAGGCAGTGGGTTCAGTGTATGGAAGGTCTCTGTACCTTCCTCACAATCTTGCTGTAAACCTAAGTGAAGTGAAGTTGCTCAGTCGTGTCTGACTCTTTGCAACCCCGTGGACTGTAGCCCACCATGCTCCTCTACCTCCAAAAACTAAAGTCTTTAAAATGGATAAGAATATTTGATACAAAAAAAAGTAGTCTACTATTCCTAAACATATAAATGGGGGAGTTCTACTGATCTTATTAAGAGACATAGTTCAATGATATATTCTATTTTATATGAAATAATCATAAAAGTTGTAAGTTTTTTTAAATTAAGTTTTTATTTCATAATCACATGTTATCACGTGGAAACAGTGAATTGCAGGACTGGGTGTAACATCTTATTTTCTTCTGTTGAACTTTAAGCTTTCTACTGTAAAATGTATCAGAGATATAGAAAAGCACATTAAAAAGACATGCAATTTAATGAATTATTATGAATCAAACATCCTCACTTCTTTACTTTTCATCATCTGTTATATATCTGTATATCCCTGAGCTTGATAGGTTGGCATTTTATATTTACATTTTTTAGAAATACTTTATGTAGGTATAACAACCATTCTCAGAGAAGGCACTGGCACCCCACCCCAGTACTCTTGCCTGGAAAATCCCAGGGATGGAGGAGCCTGGGAGGCTGCAGTCCATGGGGTAGCTAGGAATCTGACACGACTGAGAGACTTCCCTTTCACTTTTCACTTTCATGCATTGGAGAAGGAAACGGCAGCCCACTCCAGTGTTCTTGCCTGGAGAATCCCAGGGACAGGGGAGCCTGGTGGGCTGCCGTCTATGGGGTTGCACAGAGTCGGACACGACTGAGGCGACTTAGCAGCAGCAGCCATACTAAACGCTGCCTCTGTTTAAAGTGGACAATCTGACATGCTTTGACATGGGTGTGCACTGTGAAACCCTCCACAACATCAAGTGTTGTTGTTGTTTGTTGTTTGTGTTCTCACCAAGGAAGTCCATTTCTTTGTTAAAAATCATCAATTGCAACTCTTTCTCCTTCCCTTTTCTACCCAATCCATCCACCTTTGTGCCCAGACAGCTACTGACCAGCTTTTTGATACTAATTTGTGTTTCATATAAGTGGTGTAGTACAGAATATAATCCTGGCTTCTTTCACTCAAAGATTATTTTAACATTCACCTATGTTTTGTACTATTAATAGTTCATCATTTTGCTGCTTAGTGATATTTGAGACATGCATGCATGTGTTCATGCTCAGTCGCGTCCGACTCTTTGCAACCCCCTGGGCTGTAACTGCCCCCACTGTAGCCTATAATCCCAGACTCCTCTGTCCATGGGTTTCCCAGGCAAGAATACTAGAGTGGGCTGCCATTTCCTACTCCAGGGCATCTTCCAGACCCAGAGATCAAACCCACATCTCTTGTGTCTCCTGCATTGGCAGACAGATTCTGCACCACTGAGCCACCAGGGAAGCCGACTACGTGAATATGGTAAAATCGATGTGTCTTTTCACCAGCTGATAGACATCTGGGTTGTTTCCTTTTTGGGCCTGTTACAAATAAACCTGCTGTGCACACTTATATACAGATTTTCCTATGAGCATGTATTTTCATTTACTTTAGGAAGTATGTAGATGTGTTGTGTCTGCATTCAGTTCAGTTCAGTCGCTCAGTTGTGTCCAACTCTTTGCGACCCCATGAATTGCAACACGCCAGGCCTCCCTGTCCCTAACCATCTCCCGGAGTTCACTCAGACTCACATCCATTGAGTCTGTGATGCCATCCAGCCATCTCATCCTCGGTCGTCGCCTTCTCCTCCTGCCCCTCCTAGCATCAGGGTCTCTTCCAATGAGTCACCTCTTCTCATGAAGTGGCCAAAGTACTGGAGTTTCAGCTTTAGCATCAATCCTTTCAAAGAAATCCCAGGGCTGATCTCCTTCAGAATGGACTGGTTGGATCTCCTTGCAGTCCAAGGGACTCTCAAGAGTCTTCTCCAACACCACAGTTCAAAAGCATCAATTCTTTGCACTCAGCCTTCTTCACAGTCCAACTCTCACATCCAGACATGACCACAGGGAAAACCATAGCCTTGACTAGATGGACCTTTGTTGGCAAAGTAATGTCTCTGCTTTTGAATATACTGTCTAGGTTGGTCATAACTTTTCTTCCAAGGAGTAAGCATCTTCTAATTTCAT
>SJYF01000373.1:6133587-6155670 GCA_006410515.1 Procapra przewalskii | reverse complement strand
ATTACTATGTCTGATTAATAAAATGATTCTCTCAATCCCAGGTAATATTCTTTGTCTTGAAATGCACTGTGGCATTAATTAAGCCGCTCCAATAATATTTTCACCAGTGTTAGCTTGTATACATTTTTTCCATAACTTAATTTTAATCTATTTATGCTTTTATAGTCAAAGCGAGTTTTTTTTTTTGTAAACAGTTTTTATTTGGATGTTGTGTTTTAGTCTATCCTTAGCAACTTATGCCTTTTTAAATTGGTAGACTTAAGCCATTTATTTTAATGTAATTATTGATCTGATTGTTTAATTCACCATATCACATTTTGTTTTCTATTTATTACATCTGCTCTTTGTTCACTGTTCTTTCACTGTCTGCCATATTTTGGACTGAGTATTTTTTAAATGATTTTCACAGGCCTGGACTATGTGATCCGGTGAGCCTGTATAATTTCCAACTCTATCTTTCACTGGTTGTGTGAGTTTGGTTAAGCTACTGCACAGCCCAGGCTTCTGTTTAATTTGTTTCCTACCTCACACTCTGAGTACTGAACACAGTGGTGGATGGGGCTCTGTCGCCAGTGACAACTTCTTGATGCCTTGGCTTTGTCCCATGTAAAATTGGAATGATACCTATCTCACAAAGATGTCTAAGGATTAAATAATCTATGTAAGCATAACTCTTTAATCACCTGATTCTCAAGAACTGGTCCATGACCTTTCACTATCATTAATAAATGCCTGTTCCTTCTTTGCTAAGAAAATGGGCATTTGCCTTAGTTCTTGCCACACACGTGGGGATAACAACTGCAATTGCTACAATGTGCACACCATCTTTTTAACCCCTACACTTTGTTTGGGGCACTTCAAATGCAGTTTTGCTGACAGCACTCCCAGAGATTATGTTCACTGAGCCTGGTCCTCTGCTGGGCATTAGGAGTATGACAGTGGGTAAAAAATGCAAATTTTTTACACTTAGAGAGCCTAGTATTAGTTTGAGAGACTATATGGTCTAGTTCAAAAGAGATTATCACAATAATAATATTATAACCAAGAATCACATAAATAAATATACAACTGTACCTGTAAGTGCTTCAGAAGGGATGGAGGGCAGTGGGGAGGGTTATCAGAGCCGATTCTCCATGGTTAGAACAGAGAGGCTTTCCTGAGTAAGCGATGGTAGTTAGTGAAGGCTGGGGATTCTTGCAGGCAGAGGGAACAGCTCTTGGAAAGAAGGAAGGAACTCGCATCTCCTGGGACCTTGAAGATGATGGGTGTGGGTGAAGATTGAGGAATGATGGGAAAATAGAAGATGAGAGGAAAGAGAGAGTGAAACAGGGCCTGGAGTCTGGACTCTAGGGGATGGTAAAGGAGTCTTGATCTTATCCTGAGGACAATGAGAAACTTTTCAAGTGTTTTATCCACGAGGGTTGGGCAGGGGTGGGGTGGGGGGCTTGATTTCAGCAGAGAAGGGCCACATGCTTTCACTTTCCATGTGTGGTTGGCTCCTAAGAAAGGACTATTTATTTCCAGAGAAAGAGGGCCTCAAGGGATATCCACATTGCCACAAAGTAAAAATAAAGTGCACAATACATGTAAAGCACTTGAATCATCCCGATTCATGAAAAAGTTGTCGTCCATGAAACCAGTCTCTGAAACCGGAAACAGGCTGGGAAGCGCTGCTCTAGAGGAGGTCTTGTCCAGACGGGCGCCGGAAGTCCTCATTCCACAGCCGTGAGCGCTCGGCCCGCTCCTCGCTGCGATTGCACTTCCTATCGTGAAAAGAACATCTAAATCCGCGGGAGATGGCGAAACTGTCCCTTTACGGAAAAGTGTGGTGATAGAGCAGCAGATGAATTGAAAACACTTGTCTTTGTTTTATTAACAAGTTGGAGAGAGAAGAAAAGCAGTGAATGGGAAGAACCTTGTCTCCAAGGTTTTTCTTTTATTAGTTGAAAGCTTCCTCTATAAACTGGGTAGGAAAAAAATAGTACTACGAAAATCATTGACTTTTCCCACATTTGAGTGAGGGTGTATCTGGACACCGTTAATTCAGTTGGCCTCTGATAGTGTCATTTGGATCACAAAATTAACACCTCATTAAGAAAATTAGTATGAAAATTAAGTAACTGCAGAGCAATTATTGCTTGAAAGGGCAAAGTTTTAAAAGGTGGAGTTTATAGGTTGGCATTTTTATTACTTAATATTCTTCGAAGACAGCGACTGCATGGTGGGAGAAGCAGACGTGTAGAGAGAGAACCTGCAGAATCCCCACAAGGTCGCTCATTGCCCAAGCAACACCTCCTTAGTCATTCAGCATGAGCCGCATAAACATTCAGAAGGCGGCTTTGACATGCACTCACATTACAAAATATACCTTCTCCCTTCAAAATGAACGTAATCATTTTCAAATCTCAATATCTTGGGATTTTGTTTGCATTGGCTTTGGTTCAGTCTCTAAAGACTGCGACCTTTCTTTAGTTAATTCATCCGTCATGTTTTTATTGAACTTAATATGTGCCAGGCATCAAGCCAGGCCCTAGGTGTGTCATGATGGAAGAGACAGCTCTCACCCCAAAACTTTAATGTGAAATTATGACACAAAGAAAAGCTTCTTAATATCTTATAGGGCCTTGACATTCTTAGAGCTGACTTTACCCTAAAACACATTTATTGTTAAAGTCATATTCTGGGGTAGATTCAAAATTAACCTATTGTCCTTATACTTCAGTCCAGCTTTTTTAAAGCTATGACTGGGTAATCACTAGTGTTCCCAACTGGAATTCTCAGTAGTAAGAAGTTTGGGCTTCCCTCATGGTTCAGAAGGTAAAGAATCTGCCTGCAATGCAGGAGACCTGGGTTTGATCTCTGAGTCACGAAGATCCCCTGGAGGAGGAAATGGCAACCCAACCCACTCCAGTTGGAAAATTCCATGGACAGAGGAGCCTGGCAGGCTAAAGTCCGTGAGGTCGCAAAGAGTCAGATGTGACTGAGCAACAAGCTACTACTATTGATCAAATCATAGCACATTCCCTCTATGGATTATTTTGATGCCATTATGGGGATCATGAAGAAATATACATGATATTATGTGAACTGATGAAAACTAGAAAACATTATGGGCTTGCCATCATTACAACTACTAAAAATTGAAAGAAAAAGAGTGAAATTAAATACATCAAAACACTATGATGATATTAGCACATTATTATGGGGATACAGAGTGAGAATGGTTTGTACCAACAGGATTACAGGTAATCACCAAAGTCCTGGAGGGTTGGGTGAGTGGCTTAGGAACCATTTGAAATGCAGTAGAAGGTTGAACATTGACATGTATTGACTCACCTGGTAAATAATGAAACATACATTATATTACTGTTTGTACTATAATAATCAGGGACTTATCTAGATTTCATGAGAACTGCAGTTTATAATTTATGAGTTTATGAAATTTGCTTTTTCTTAAAAGTAGACTTTTTACTTTTCTTAAAAGTAGACTTTTTTTTTTTAAGAGAAGCTCTAGATTCATAGCAAAGTACAGACAATACCGTATAGTCCCTCTCCACTCAAAGGTACATTATCCCCCACTGCCAACATCTCCCACCAGACTAGTACGTTTGTTACAATTCATGAACCTATGTTGACATATCACCCTGAGTTCATAATGTAAATTAAGGTTCATTTTTAATGTTGTACACCCTGTGGGTTTAATGTATAATTATAAATTATAATGTATAATGATATACGTTATATATCATTATAAGTTATAATGACAAATGTATAATGATGTACAAGCTTTCCTGGTGGCTCAGAATCTGCCTGTAGTGCAGGAGACCTGGGTTCAATCCCTGGGTTGGGAAGATCCCTGGAGGAGGGCATGGCAATCCACTCCAGTATTCTTGCCTGGAGAATCCCATGGACAGAGGAGCCTAGTGGGCTCCAGTCAATGGGGTCGCAAAGAATCAGGCATGACTGAGAATAAGCACAGCACAGCATAATAACACACATTCTTTATAGTATCATATAGAATATTTTTGCTGCCCTAAAAATCCTCCATACCCTGCTTATTTATCTTCCCTTTCCACATCTCCCACAACCACTAATCTTTGTACAGTCTCTGTAGCTTTGCTTTTTCAAGAATGTCCTAGAGTTAGAATCATGCATGATATAGCCTTTTCAGATTAGCATCTCTCACTTAATGATGATCATGATCATTTAAGTTTCTTCCATGTCTTTTAATAGCTTGATAGCACATTTCTTTTTAGTAGGGAACGATATTCCATTGTCTGGATGCACCACAGTTCATTTATCTTTCACCTACTGAAGGACCTTGGCTTCTTTCAAGTTCTGGAAATCATGAATAAAGTTGCTCTAAGGTCCAGGAATTGGTGATGGACAGGGAGGCCTGGCATGCTGCGATTAATGAGGTCACAAAGAGTTGGACATGACTGAGCGACTGAACTGAACTGAAGCATATATGTGCAGGCTTTTATGTGTACATAAGTTTTCAACTCATTTGGGCAAATAGTAGGAAATGCAGTTGTTGGTCATATGGTAAAGGAGGGCTTCCCAAACGGCTCAGTCGGTAAAGAATCTGCCTGCTATGCAGACCTGGGTTCAATCCCTGGGTTGGGAAGATCTCCTGGAGAAGGAAGTGGCAATCCACATCAGTATTCTTGCCTGGAAAATCCCATGGACAGAGGAGCCTGGCGGGCTACAGTCCAATGGGCCACAAGAGTTGGACACGACTTAGTGGCTAAACCACCACTGGACGTCCTTTAGAACACCACCCAGGAAAATTGGGTTCAGTCCCTGGGTCGGGAAGATCCCAGGAGGAGGGCATGGCAACCCACTCCAGTATTCTTGCTTGGAGAATCCCATGCACAGAGGAGCCTGATGGGCTCTGGTTGATGGGGCCCACCAGGCTCAGTGACAAGGATGATGATGTTCAGTGACAAAACCATCTTCCGAAGTGCATCCCCACCAGCCACATAAGAGACTTCCTGTTGCTTCACATTCTCAGTGGCATTTGGTGCTGTTGGGGACTTTGGATTCTGTTCCTTCTGATAGATGTAGTGGAATCTCATTGGTCTAATTTATAATTCCCAAAGGTCCATCTAGTCAAGGCTATGGTTTTTCCAGTAGTCATGTATGGATGTGAGTTGGACTGTGAAGAAAGCTGAGCGCCAAAGAATTGATGCTTTTGAACTGTGGCATTGGAGAAGACTCTTGAGAGTCCCTTAAATTTCAAGGAGATCCAATCAGTCCATTCTAAAGGAGATCAGTCCTGGGTGTTCTTTGGAAGGAATGATACTAAAGCTGAAACTCCAGTATTGGCTACCTTACCGGGGTCCAGCCCCAGTGAATCCAGGGTAATTTGAAGGGTGGACGGAGTAGGCAAGGAAAACTTACTTATTTAGAAATATAAGAAGAGATTAAGAAGAAATAGTATAGTAGGAAAATTAGTGGAGAAAAGATTGTGAATAACTTGGTTTACATGGAAAACCAATGAAGTTCCAGACAAGGAACTTGCACTGTCTACGTTGGGCCACTGGTGCCCACTTGAATAGCAGAGGGTAGCCCACCTTGGGCTCCCTCACATGGGTCTTAGAAGCCAGGACAAGTAACTAGACTCGAAGAGCCTCCACACCCCAGATGGGAATTCAGCCTGAAAAGAAGAGGGAGGGAGAGGGAGAAGGAGAAAGAGAGAGATATTTGACACGGGGGAAACCAGGCTTTCCATCGACTGGCCCATCCTCTGTTGTCCCAAAAGGCCTTTTATACTTTTGATTGTAGGTAGAGATCAATGGATAATATAAAATTATGCAGCATCAGCAGCCCTGACTCTTATCGAGACCAGGCTTTCTCTCTGCATACCTAGTTGTATACACAAGCCTTAGGTGATTTACATCATCTTCTGGCCAGAAGGCCAATTAGCATTTTACAGCCCTTTTCTGATAAGGGTAATAGTGTTGTTCTTCCCAAAGTCTGGTGCCACTCTCAGAAGGCACTAAATAAAGTTACATTCCTACATAGCAAGGACACAACAATTTATAACAAAGAAAGAGAAGTACAGTGATTTATAGCAAAGAGAAAATTCATTAACTCAAAAGTATAGTATTGCTAACATCAAAAACTACTATATTCCTATTTCTGCATCCCATTTACATTGACTAATATCTTCCCAGGTGCCTAAAAGATAAAGGATATGGAGGCCTGGCAGTAAACATTAACTCAACAAACTCTTCACCAAACTAATCCTTAACTCTAAAAGGCTCTATATCTTTAAGGTGCTTCTAGCTGCATGCCTCTCGAAGTTGGGGGTCTATAAACAATTCACAAGTTGTAGAAGTCCAGGCAGACCTGTCAGGTAACTTAGAAAGCCATCAAAGGGGTTTAAACTGAGACATTCTTTTTATATGCAGGAGACTGTTAACTGGAGCTCTGAGTTAACTCTTTCCAGAGAAAGGTGGTAATGTCAGAAGAGTATAGTATAGCAGACAGTAAACAGACAGATTTTGGTTTTGGGGTAGATGCTCAGACAGAGGACCCCTTGAGACCTGACTTGCCTTGCCCATCAGGTCTCTCTGCATGACATTGTTATGGGTGGGATCTCCCATGCTGGCTCCTGGCACTACCTCATGTGAAGATTTGACTCATTGGAAAAGACTCTGATCCTGGGAAGGATTGGGGGCAGGAGGAGAGGGGGACGGCAGAGGATGAGATGGCTGGATGGCATCATCGACTCCATGGCTGTGAGTTTGAGTGAACTCCTGGAGTTGGTGATGGACAGGGAGGCCTGGTGTGCTGCAATTCATGGGAGCACAAAGAGTCAGAAAGGCCTGAGTGACTGAACTCAACTGAACTGAATGACACACCTGTACACATCTGTGATCTTGCCATCTGGGTATCTGCTTTGGTGAGGTGTCTGTTCAGGTCTCCCCCTCTCCACTTTTTCTGCTCTTTAAATCATTTTTTCTTGGAGTATAGTTGATTTACATTGTTGTGTTAGTTTCAGGTATACAGTCAAGTGAATCAGTTACACATATACATATATCCCCTCTTTTTCAGATTCTTTTCCCATATAGACCATTGCAGAGTACTGACCAGGAATCCCTGTCCCATGCAGTAGGTTCTTATTAGTAATCTATTTTATATATAGTAATTTGGCTATGTCAGTCTCAATTGCCCAGTTTATCCCTTGCCCCCTTCTTCCTGGTAACCATATGTTTGTTTTCTACATCTGTGACTCTATTTCTGTTTGTAAATACGTGACTTTGTACCAGTTTTTTAGATTCCGCAGATAAGTGCTATCATATGATGTTATGTGATGTTTGTCTTTCTTTTTATGACTTATTTCACCCAGTATGACAGTCTCTATGCCTACCCATGTTGCTGCAAATGGCATTACGTAGTTCTTGGCTGAGTAATGTTCTATCTATCAGTACCATATCTTCTTTATTCATTCATCTTTCAATGGACATTTATGTTTTTTTCTTGTCCTGGAGGTTTTTTCCCTCCAACTTTTGAATCAGATTGTTTTCTCATTGTTGAGTCTTAAGAATCCTTTGTATATTTTGCATGACAGTCCTTTATCAAACGTGTCTTTTGCCAGTATTTTCTCCCAATCTGCAGCTTGTCTTCTTACTCTCTTGACATTACCTTCGCAGAGCAAAAGGTTTTCATTTTAATGAAATCCAGCTAATCAGTAATTTCTTTCATGGACTGTGCCTTTAGTATTATACAGTTTACTTTTCCAGATATTTTAATTCATACCAAACAATGAGTGAAATTTGCTAGATCTGCTTCCAGGGCCTTATAAGTGCTCATGAAGGGCCCTGATATTGAAGCTTCATTTGCTCCATAGGAAGTAGGCCTCCAGCAAATGTTATTATCTATTTTATCAAGATAGACAATTAAAACCAAGAAAATTTATTTGCAACATCTTGTAGGAAGACTGTATGGACACACACACACACACACACACACACACACACACACACACACATTCTTTTGTTTGTCCCTAATGAGCTACTGCATAATTGAAGCAACTAGTAACAACCCATTAAGCAAATTGAAAGCAGATTCTCCAGCTATTCTTGAACTCTCGCCACACTGGTTGTACTTCATGGGAGTTTGTGTGCTTGCTTCCTACACTGGATCTTAGCCAAAAGGCTGAGACGTGAAGTGTGTGCTTGCTTTCTGAGTGCTGCAGACACATGGTCAGACTTTGACAGGTAAACCAGGAGGGCAAAATGTTCATAAATCCTCATCTCTACATAACAGAGTCCAACTAAGTGATTTATATACTTGAGAGCTTCTTTTATTCAGTAATTTCCAAAGAAGAGGTTGAGATTCATGATCAATAATTAAAGAGTTGGAAAATGTTTTAAAGTATGATAGGAAATAGTAAAATGGAATAGAAGAGAATAAATAGAATAGAAAATATGATGGTAACTTTCATATATTTATATATATATACATGGTAACAGCTGCCCTTGAAACTTCTGCCTCTGTGAATGTGTGCTTACTGATTGTCATGGTAACTGCAATTTTATTGTGTATAGTGATCAGAAGATGAGTGCCATTTTCCTGAGTAGTCAACATTCCCTCTAGAACGAACATAAAAGCTTTTTATGTTTGAATATTTGAGTACAGACATGTACAAATTGTTGGACTATTTGTGTATTTGGCACCTTCTTTTAACCTTCAAAATTCAACAGAATCATGCTGATATGTTTGGATGCATGTCAAATTCCATGTAAAAATTCAGCTCTCTTACTCGACACCTTGTGCTCTCTTCCGATGTAACTGTGGACTCCTGTGTGTCTTTGGGATCCTGCCTATTAAGTGCTTGTTCATAGAAGTGTTTCTCTTGATGATACGTTAGATGGGTAAGGGAATAATTGTGTCTTAATCTTTATCCTTGATCAGCCAGGGAGGAGAAGAGACAGAGAGATGGTGGACTTTGGAGGAGCCTATAATTTCCTCCATTTTGCATAATAGAGAATGCAGGATACCAAAAGTGTAGGCTTCTCCCTGAATGAAGAGATGAAAGTGATTCTTTCATATCCCTCCTGGGCCCACGGACACAGAGCTTTCTGATCACCACTCCCAGCAATTCCCTCAGTATCCCTGAGCTATGAAGGGCTCACACTGGGCCATTCTTCCTCCCTGTGCCATCTTTGTCTACTTTTGGTCCCTGTATAATATTGGTCACAGTTGAAGACACATGCCTTGAAAAGTTTCATCCTGGGGCAGCTTGGCCTTTCTAGAAAGATTTTATGCTTATTTTAAGCTGTGATTATAATTGAGATGATTAAGGTCCATGAAGGGAGAAGGCAATGGCACCCTACTCCAGTACTCTTGCCTGGCAAATCCCATGGATGGAGGAGCCTGGTGGGCTGCAGTCCATGGGGTCACGAAGAGTCGGACACAACTGAGCAACTTCTCTTTCACTTTTCACTTTCATGCATTGGAGAAGGAAATGGCACCTCACTCCAGTGTTCTTGCCTGGAGCATCCCAGGGACAGGGGAGCCTGGTGGGCTACAGTCTATGGGGTCGCACAGAGTCGGACACGGCTGAAGTGACTTAGCAGCAGCAAGGCCCATGAGGGGCCAAGATAAACAGATGAGGATCCTGTTCATGAAAGAGTGAACTGGATTGTCCACACCATATCAGAAACTAAAACTAATATGCATTAATTATAATTACTAGATTACAGCAAGTACATTTGGAGGGGAGTAAAAATGTCCTCTATCCCTTTGCTGCCTTTATCTTGCTATTTGCTATTGTTGATGTTGTTCAGTCATTCAGTCATGCCCAACTCTTTGCAACCCCATGGACTGCAGCACACCAGGCTTCCCTGTCCATCATCAACTCCCAGAGCTTGCTCAAACTCATGTGCGTTGAGTCGGTGATGCCTTTCAACCATCTCATCTTCTGTCATCCCCTTCTCCTCCTGCCTTCAATCTTTCCCAGCATCAGGGTCTTTTCTAATGAGTTAGCTCTTCCCATGAGGTGGCCAAAGGATTGGAGTTTCAGCTTCAACATCAGTCCTTCCAATGAATATTCAGGACTGATTTCCTTTAGGATGGACTGGTTTGATCTCCTTGCTGTCCAAGGGACTCTCAAGAGTCTTATCTAGCACCATAGTTCAAAAGCATAAATTCTTCAGCACTCAGCCTTCTTTATGGTCCAGTTCTCACATCCATACAGGACTACTAGAAAACCATACCTTTAATTATATGGACCTTGGTCAGAAAAGTGCTATCTTTAATGTCTTTTTAATATGCTCTCTAGGTTTTTCATTGCTTTCCTTCCAAGAAGCAAGTGTATTTTAATTTCCTGGCAGCAGTCACTGTCTACAGTGATTTTGGAGCCCAAGAAAATAAAATCAGTCCCTGCTTCAACTTTTTCCCCTTCTATTTGCCATGAAGTTATGAGACCAGATACCCTGATCTTATTTTTTTTTTTTTAGTTTAAGCCAGCTTTTTTCCCTCTCTTCTTTCACTCTCATTAAGAGGTTCTTTAGTTCCTCTTCACTTTCTGACATTAGAGTGGTATCATCCACATATCTGAAATGTCTTACTATTAACATTCCCTGAAAGACATCATTGTACATTTTGCATCAGACTCAATCAGTTTTAAGACATATTTTTAAGAATATCAGTGTTAACCACCTATTAATATTTCAACATATTGAGTAGCAATACTAACAGTTGTGTTTATTTACTAAGTCATGTCCTACTTTTTGCAATCCTGTGGACTGCAGCACACCAGGCTCCTCTGTCCTCCACTATCTCCCAGAGTTTACTAAAATTCATGTCCATTGAGTTGGTGATGCCACTACGTCCACTTTCACCCCCTTTTCCTTTTGTTTTCAATCTTTCCCAGCATCAAGTTCTTCTTCAATGAGTTGGTCTTCTTTTCACATCAGTTGGCTGAAGTATTGGAGCTTCAGTATCAGTCCTTCCAATGAATATTCAGAGTTGATTTTCTTTAGGATTGACTGGTTTGAGTTCCTTGTAGTACACTAAGTAAGATTTATTTTAAAAGAAAATTAAAATGTGAAAAATATAATTTGCATTTCAACTTGATGTATGACAGATCAATAATGGAAACTTTTCAATGTATTAGAACAATGTCAATGTATGGCAAAACCACTACAATATTGTTAAGTAATTAGCCTTCAATTAAAATAAATAAATTAAAAAAAAGAATGTCATTAATTAAAACACTCTTATTAACATCATCTAATCTCATAGCACATGATATGAATTACAGTATCTTTAGCAAGATATACATAATGAGTATAAATAGATATTTTGGAGTTAATAAATATTTATTTATTGGCTATGTGCCCTTATTTAAAATAATTAAAATCATAGTTAAACCATTTATATGTATAGGAGTTGTGCATTAATCTTCTAATAGGCTTTAATGCCTGTAACTACAGAATGTCCAACATATCTTAAACACCATAGCCAAGGTTTATCTTCTTAAGATCTGCCCTCAGCGTATATATACTTTTTCGCATCATGATGCCTCTTTATACCTTTATACCTTGAGGCAGAACACCTATACGCAGAGTAGCTATGTAGCTCCCTTCACCTTCCCTAATCCACGCTGTGCATACGTAAGCTGTCTTCCTAATGCCAGAGATGGTCTCCACGCTCAGCTAAGCTGCAGCCTTCATTCAAAAGCTGACCGAACCCTCGCATTTTCCTGGAGCTCCCTGCTCTGCTCTCTGTCCTCTGAACTCCCCGGAACGCCTGTGGCAGCTTCTGCTTGGTCTTCTGACTTAACACGCCCACTGCTGTCCTGCGTTGTCTGGCGACCCTCACGAATGAGAGCTTCCCCCGCTGCTAGACAGCAAGTCCAAGGGAGCTTCTCTCCGTGTTGCAGCGGGACTTGCGCCACTCCGCTGTGGACACACAAGTCATGGACGTGCTTTACGGACGAATTCAGACGCTTAGTCAAATTGGTTTGCACTGCTTAATGGAAAACATTGTGACCTCTCACAGCACTACATTAAATAATGAGCCCCGGGCATTTACATATTCAACATTTTTCAAATAAAATGTTTACACACACCCCTGAAGGTACATAATATGCAGTAATTCATAATTATGTTGAGGCACAAATTAGAATAATTATATGCATTCCATCTCAAAGAGACTTTATTGTTCTCGTTTAATTCATAATTTTATTTATTTCTCAAAATAGCTTTGTGAGTTGGGTATTACCATTCCAGTTTTAGAGAGGAGGAAACTGAATACAATAAATTCTCCAGTTGGATATGCAAAAATATTTTGTTAGTAACTTGGGATATGTGTTGATCTACTGTCGAGATTTTATAACTTATTTCTAGTAAAATGATGTCAATAATATAGCTCTTCAAGAAAGGAATGGATTTCAAAGTGCATCTTTGCATGGGGTTGGGAAATAAGACACCACAGATCTTATTTGGGAATTAGAAGAAGTATAATTCACACAAAAATAAATTAATACATACCATGACTCTTGTCATTATAGTATCAACGTAAAAATTACTGGCATTCAACATGTGGCTCTTCCACATTATTTGGAAAGTGCTGTGAAGTCCAAAAGCACCATTTCTCAGCCATGTCTACAACTTGCAAGTTTATCATTGCGTTTCTAGTTTCCACTGAAGCTACTAGAGAGGTAACAGTAAAATTCAATTCTAATGATAATTACAGTTATTCAATAGTCTTACCGTGGTAAATGTGTAGTCACAGTAAAATGAAATAAATTTATTTTTAAAGGTTTAACCTAACAACAGACTGGTTCCAAATAGGAAAAGGAGTACGTCAAGGCTGTATACTGTCACCCTGCTTATTTAACTTCTATGCAGAGTACATCATGAGAAACGCTGGACTGGAAGAAACACAAGCTGGAATCTAGACTGCTGGGAGAAATATCAATAACCTCAGACATGCAGATGACACCACCCTTATGGCAGAAAGTGAAGAAGAACGAAAAAGCCTCTTGATGAAAGTGAAAGAAGAAAGAGAAAAAATTGGCTTAAAGCTCAACATTCAGAAAACGAAGATCATGGAATCTCGTACCATCACTTCATGAGAAATAGGTGGGGAAACAGTGGAAACAGTGTCAGACTTTATTTTGGGGGGCTCCAAAATCACTGCAGATGGTGACTGCGGCCATGAAATTAAAAGACGCTTACTCCTTGGAAGAAAAGTTATGAGCAACCTAGATAGTATATTCAAAAGCAGAGACATCACTTTGCTGACTAAGGTCCATTAGTCAAGACTATGGTTTTTCCTGTGGTCATGTATGGATGTGAGAGTTGGACTGTGAAGAAGGCTGAGCGTCAAAGAATTGATGCTTTTGAACTGTGGTGTTGGAGAAGACTCTTGAGAGTTCCTTGGACTGCAAGGAGATCCAATCAGTCCATTCTGAAGGAGATCAGCCCTGGGATTTCTTTGGAAGGAATGATGCTAAAGCTGAAACTCCAGTAATTTGGCCACCTCATGCAAAGAACTGACTCATTGGAAAAGACTCTGATGCTGGGAAGGATTGGAGGCAGGAGGAGAAGGACACAACACAGGATGAGATGGCTGGATGGCATCACTGACTCGATGGATGTGAGTGAGTGAACCCCGGGAGTTGGTGATGGACAGGGAGCCCTGGAGTGCTGCAATTCATGGGGTCACAAAGAGTCTGACATGACTGAGTGACTGAACTGAACTGAATCTAATAAGTTTTTGACCACATAAGTTTTCTTTAAAATAGTTATTTATCATGTTTAGACTGGTCGAGGTTATTGTTGCCTAAGTTCATTTCTATGAGAACTGGCTACTTTGCTTTTAACCTTGGGTCCAGAAATTGAGCTTTCATTTATACAAGGTATGGGAGATGGCACAGGCCCATGAAGGATGGTGTGGACACATAGCTTTTATAAAAATATATGATCATGGATAGCCATAGCCATAAAAATTTCATGCTTTTAATATATAAGCTTACTTTTGAAATCATTCT
Source organism: Procapra przewalskii (assembly GCA_006410515.1). Classification (NCBI taxonomy): domain Eukaryota; kingdom Metazoa; phylum Chordata; class Mammalia; order Artiodactyla; family Bovidae; genus Procapra; species Procapra przewalskii. Next base: position 6,141,656 of record SJYF01000373.1, on the reverse strand, counting down.
TAATGAAAATGACTCAAGTGAACTAAATGACCGTTTGTATGCAGATGTGTGCATGCTCAGTCTTTCAGTTGTGTCTGACTCTGTGACCCCAAGGACTAAAAACTGTCAGACTTCTTTGTCCATGGGATTATCCCAGCAAGAACACTGGAGTGAGTGGCCCTATCCTCCTCCAGGGGATCTTTCCAAGCCAGGGATTAAACCCTCATCTCCTGCATTGGCAGGTGGATTCTTCAGCTCTGAGCCACCTAGGAAGCCCTTGTATGAAGGTGCATAGTACTTCTTTTAAGGCAGGAAATAAATAAAGGTAACTATATTGTCACCCTGCTTATTTAACTTATATGCAGAGTACATCATGAGAAACGCTGGGCTGGAAGAAGCACAAGCTGGAATTAAGATTGCTGGGAGAAATATCAATAACTTCAGATATGCAAATGACACCACCCTTATGGCAGAAAGTGAAGAGGAACTAAAAAGCCTCTTGATGAAAGTGAAAGTGGAGAGTGAAAAAGTTGGCTTAAAGTTCAACATTCAGAAAAAGAAGATCATGGCATCTCGTTCCATCACTGCATGGGAAATAGATGGGGAAGCAGTGGAAGAGTATTAGAGTTTATTTTGGGGGGCTCCAAAATCACTGCAGATGATGACTGCAGCAAAGAAATTAAAAGACTCTTACTCCTTGGAAGAAAAGTTATGACCAACCTAGAGAGCATATTGAAAAGCTGAGACATTACTTTGCCAACAAATGTCCATTTAGTCAAGGCTATGGCTTTTCCAGTGGTCATGTATGGATGTGAGAGTTGGACTGTGAAGAAAGCTGAGCGCCGAAGAACTGATGCTTTGAACTGTGGTGTTGAAGGCTCTTGAGAGTCCCTTGGACTGCAAGGAGATCCAACCAGTCCATTATGAAGGAGATCAACCTTGGGATTTCTTTGGAAGGAATGATGCTAAAGCTGAAACTCCAGTACTTTGGCCACTTCATGTAAAGGGTTGACTCATTGGAAAAGACTCTGATGCTGGGAGGGATTGGGGGCAGGAGGAGAAGGGGATGACCGAGGATGAGATGGCTGGATGGCATCACAGACTCAATGGATGTGAGTCTGAGTGAACTCTGGGAGATGGTGATGGACAGGGATGCCTGGCGTGCTGCGATTCATGGGATCGCAAAGAGTCGGACACGACTGAGCAATTGAACTGAACTGAACTGAACTGAACTGATAGTATCCAAGAGTATGGAAATATTTAGTAAATCATGTTACCAAATTTAACAGATTGGAAACATGAAAATGAATATGGAGGCTATCTATATACATAAAGATGTTTTTTACTTGCTCTTTTTCCTCTGTTGGTAGGTATGTAAAAATGCCTTCATGTTTGTGTGCTTGCACGCACACACACACACACAAAGAAAACCATGTACAGATATTTCTGCTATAACACCATACATGATTCTTGAAAATTTTCACCTTCTGTAAAATCTCACACTAAAATCAACATAGCTCAGAGAACCAGTAAGCCACCCAAAGCATGGGCAGCCCTAAAATGAGATTACCTGGAAAAATGATGAGCAAGACAGGGAGAGGTGATGTGAAGGCTCAGGGCAGCTACACGGTTACTCTGGACACGTTAAAAGCACAAGGAAATAGTACCCAGTGGGAAGGCTGACAGACAGGCACTGAGCCCACACAGCTGGAAACAGAGATCGGAGCAAACAGGGCTGCTATGAAGGTGGGCACTGATGGATGTGCAGCCTGCTGTGACCTAAAGTGATTCCAGGTTGGAGCCAGCATCTCTGGGAAAGGAGAAAATCTAGGTGACCTTGGGTTGGATGGTGAATTTTTAGATACAAAATGAAAGGCACAGCCCATGAAAGAAAGAATTGGTAAACTGGACTTCATCAAAATTAAAATTTTCTACTCAGCAAGAGAACTGTCAAAAGAAGGGAAAGACGGCCCTTAGACTGAGAACATATTTGCAAAAGTTAAGTCTAATGAAGGATGAGTGTTCAAAATATACAAAGAACTTTTAAAACTCAACAATAAGAAAACACACGACTTGGTTACAAAATGGGTTCATATTTAATCACCACATTACATTCATTATTATAATGATTCATAACCTATCTTTAAGATAACTGTCTGTAATACTCCCTGGGATGTTCACTGTGTATGCTGAATCATGCTTTTTAAACCTTACCATTTTCCTTGTATAGGCAAAGCTAATGCATTTTTCCTTCTTTACATTTCTTCCTAGAATGCCCAGTGGGATTTGATACATGTTAGCTTTGTCCCACAGCTGAAAAAGCTGTATTTTCAAGAAAGTCTCTGGGTTTATAAATGAAAGGTAACATCGGCATCTTCAGCACTGTTTTGTGAAAACTGTTTTCTCAACCAGGAACTACTGATATTTGAGTCAGACAGTTGTTTGTCTGGGACCCTATTTGTGTGTTGCAAGATGTTTTACCAGAAGCCCTGGACTCCACCCACCAATTACTAGCATTGTAAAATAAGCCCAATAAAGTCAGTTGATACTTAGACAATGTGATATTTCAGGAGATCATACAATTCCCAAGGATACAGTGAGAAATTACTGTTTTTTAAAACTGACCCTACCTTACTTAATAAATACATTCACAATGATAAAACATAGTTAGATGCTTTTAATTTAAGGCCAAAATAAAAATGAGGATCTGTGATCTGTTAAACAATAAACAAGAATGTAGAAATACATCCTGTTTCCAGTAGTCAGGTCTGCCTCTAAATGTATATGCATTCAAAAATATCACCTCAGGAATCATTAAGTTTTAAGATTCTACCCAACAATGTTCTCTGAATTCTGACAGTTTTAAAAATCAAGAGACCATATAAATGAGAAGAATCCGAGTTCTCCAACTTGAAATAATAAAATAAGAACTTCATGAACTATTTTCATCACAGAGAGCAATACAAAGGGAAATAAAGAAAGCTATGACCCTTGATTTCATGATATTGTTGTCCTTGATTTCATGATACCTCTTGTAACAAGATGTCTATGAATTTCCATATGTTTCCTCTAAGAAACCTATATTCGAAAAATAATATTTTTTGGAATGTGGAAGTAGTTAACCACTTCTTAATGTATAAATTAGATAAAGGTTAAAGTGATCACAGTTTTTGCCACAGTAAAAAAATATTCTGCACAAGGAAAAATACATATTGGATCTTTTATAGGCTAGACTTTTGTATGTTGGTAGAAAAACACACCGATTTTAAGATCTGAGTGGAATTTTAGGAACACAAACAACTACTGACATCATCAAAAGAAAGAAATATTACTGCAGGCAGCTTTTCATTTGAAACAGCTTAAACTGTCGCCACTGAACACTGATGATTTGTCAGTTATGTGGACAGCTTTGCAGGAGGGAGGCTGGCAAAAGAGCAGGGGATTCTGTTTTATGTGTCTATCAGAGAGAAGAAAGTTAAAAAACATGCCAAAACTCAGTGTTAGAAAAAAGGATGTCAGTAGGCACTGTCCTGTTGTAGATTAATAATACCTTGTACAAGAGTTATCAAGAGAAACAACTTATAGGAGATTACACACACACACATATATATAGACACACACACATACATTTATATACAAGGGCTTCCCAGGAGGCTCTAATGATAGAGAACCCACCTGCCAAGGCAGAAGATGTAAGAGACAAGGGTTCAGTCCCTGGGTCAGGAAGACTCCCTGGAGGAGGGCATGGCAACCCACTCCAGTACACTTGCCTGAAGAATCCCACGGACAGAGGAGTCTGGTGGGCTACAGTTCATGGGGTCGCAAACAGTCGGACATGGCTGAAGCGACTTAGCAAAGCACATGTTACATTCATATATATGAATAAATTTATTATGAAGAATTGGCTCATGTTATTACGGAAGCAAGGTTGGCTGCACCACAGGCAAAACTAGCACCCTCTGCTGTAGGCGTCCCTGGTGGCTCAGATGGTAAAGCGTCTGTCTACAATGGGGGAGACCTGGGTTCAACCCCTGGGTCGGGAAGATTCCCTGGAGAAGGAAATGGCAACCCATTCCAGTACTCTTGCCTAGAAAATCCCTTGGTGCAGGCTGCTCCATCCATGGGGTCGCAAAGAGTCAGACACGACTGAGTGACTTTACTATGACGGAGGCCATGAAGTCCCGAGACCTGTCATCTGCAAGCCAGAGACTCAGAAAAAACAGTGATGTTGTTCAGTCTGAATCCAAAGGTCTGAGAACTCTGGATACCAGTAATGAACATTCCAGTCAAGAACTGGAGGCCAAGAATCAGGAGTTCCAAGGACAGGAACCAGTTCAGGGCCCCAGCTCACAGAGTCAGGCAGAAAGTGCCAAATGTGTCCTTTCTGTATCTTCCTGTTCATTTAGTCCTCAGTAGACTGAATTATGCTCCCCCACATGGGGACTTCCCTAATGGCAGTGCTGCTAATGGTAAAGAACCCACCTGCCATGCGGGAGACATAGACATGAGACTGATTGCTGGGTCAGGAAGATTCCTTGGAGGAGGGAATGGCAACCCACTACACTATTCTTGCCTGGAGAATCCTATGGACAGAGGAGACTGATGTCACAAAGTCCATGCGGTTGCAGAGTTGGACATGATTGAAGTGACTTAGCATGCACCCATAGTCACTTATATAAAGATTCTATTGCAACCCTTAGTAATGAAGATTTGAAAATAAAATAAATTTCCTTTAATAGGAGATTCTCTAAATAAACTTAATCTCATTTCTGTAAAGGCATATTTTGCAGCTTTTAAAAAGGAGTGAAGTAGATTCTCTACTTACTGATATGAAAATGTCGCATGATGTAATATTTTGTAAAAAAAAAAAAAAGGCAGAAATGAAGCAGCATGTACAAGTCCATGCACGGCAGCAATGTTAATTTCTTAGTTAAGGGAAAGTTTCTTAGTTATTAGGGAAAGCTGCAGGAAGTATATAGAGGAACCCTCTACTCTCTTTTAGAATCTTCTGTAAATCCAAAATTATTTCAGAATAAAACTCAAACATACTACAGTATATTGAAAACTTATCATGAATATTAAACTGTATAATTTATTAAATGTAAAACAGAATTGTCAAAATAAGTGATAAATAGGGGAGGAAAATACGAAGTTTTGTTAGCAAGTGCCTTATGTTAAATCACTGTGTTGTGCTTGCTACTCAGTTGCCAAGTCATGTCCAACTCTCTTGCCACCCCATGGACTATATCTTGGTGGATCATAAAAAAAGCAAAGGAATTCCAGAAAAACATCTGCTTCATTAACTACGTTAAAGACTTTGACTGTGTGGATCACAATAAACTGTGGAAAATTCCTAAAGAGATGGGAATACCAGATCACCTTACCTGCCTCTGAGAAACCTGTATGCAGGTCAAGAAGCAACAGTTAGAACAGGACATGAGACAATGGACTGGTTCCAAATAGGAAAAGGAGTACGTCAAGGCTGTATATTGTCACCCACTTGTTTAACTTATATGCAGAGTACATCATGAGTAACGCTGGGCTGGATGAAGCACAAGCTGGAATCAAGATTGCTGGGAGAAATATCAATAACCTCAGATATGCAGATGATGCCACCCTTATGGCAGAAAGTGAAGAGGAACTAAAAAGCTTCTTGATGAAAGTGAAAGAGGAGAGTGAAAAAGCTGGCTTAAAACTCACTTTCAAAAAATTAAGATCATAGCATCCAGTCCCATCATTTCGTGGCAAATAGATGGGAAAACAATGGAAACAGTGACAGACTTTATCTTGTTGGGCTGCAAAATCACTACAGATTGTGACTATAGCCATGAAATTAAAAGATGCTTGCTCCTTGGAAGAAAAGATATGACCAACCTAGACAGAATATTTGGAGAAGGCAGCAGCACCCCACTCCAGTACTCTTGCCTGGAAAATCCCATGGACGGAGGAGCCTGGTGGGCTGCAGTCCATGGGGTCGCTAAGAGTTGGGCATGACTGAGCGACTTCACTTTAGCTTTTCACTTTCATGCATTGGAGAAGGAAATGGCAACCCACTCCAGTGTTCTTGCCTGGAGAATCCCAGAGACAGAGGAGCTTAGTGGGCTGTCATCTATGGGGCTGCACAGAGTCGGACACAGCTCAAGCGACTTAGCAGCAGCAGCAGCAGCAGCAGACAACATATTAAAAAGCAGACTACATTTTATTTAGTCAAAGCTATGGTTTTTTCCAATAGTCATTTATGGATATGAGAGTTGCACCATAAAGAAGGCTAATTACTGAAGATTTGATGCTTTTGAACTGCAGTATTGGAGAAGACTCAACATTCCCTTGGACATCGAGGAGATCAAATCAGTCAATCTAAAGGAAATCAACCCTGAATATTCATTAGGAGGACTGATGCTGAAGCTGAAACTCCAATACTTTTGCCACCTGATGCAAATAACTGACTCTTTGGAAAAGACCCTGATTCTGGGAAAGATTGAAGGCAGAAGGAGAAGGGGATGGCAGAGGATGAGATTGTTGAATGGCATCACAGACTCGAAGAACATGAGTTTAAGCCAGCTCCAGGAGTTGGTGATGGACAGGGAAGCCTGGCGTCCGTGGGGTCACAAATAGTCAGACATGACTAAATGATGATGACCAACTATAGCCCATTGGGCTCCTCTGTCCATGGAATTCTCCCGACAGGAATACTGGAGCGGGTTGCCATTTCCTTCTCCAGGGGATCTTCCCAACCTTGGGATCAAAACTGCATTGGCAGGTGGATTATTTACCATTGAGCTGCCTGGAATGCCCCAAGTCACTGTGAGGCTGGGGTAAACCTGGTGAGTACAGGTATTTCTATCTCCTGACCCCTTATTTTACATAAGAAACTTTTTCAGAAGAGGCAAGAATGGTGCTGTTAAACAGGTGGTGGGTGAACCTACAAATCCCAATTGACAAGGCTTTCAATGCTTTAACAGTCAGATAGGGAATTTGTTCTTTGAATAAGTCCACTATTCTGGTCTTTGCTCTTTAACAAAACACTCAGGTCTCCAGGCAGCTTTATAGACAATGGAGATGTACTTTCTTCTTACCAGATAGGGAGGTTACAAAGGCTATGGACATTGATTTTTCTCAGGAGAAGCATGCTTTTGTAAGTTCATCCACACTCTAGCACATCACTTTGAGTCTCCCCAGTAGATAGTCCACTCCCTCCCCCATATCATAGTTTATAGAAAGAGCCAGACATGGTGGAGAATTCACAATTCCATCACCCTTTGTGGATAAAAAAATACTAGAGTATTGATAAGAAAGGAAGAAGAGGATTATAAATGTAGCAGTTGAAACATTGGTATGGCCAACCAGCCATATCAGAAAAAAAAAATGTACACATTTATCTTTTTCTGGTTGTTTCTGGACAAATGGAGCAAAATCAAAGTCTGTCCATATTTTCATAAAGAAAATAGAGTGTTAGCATCATTTCATAATTCAGATTTCATCTGTCGTCCAGAAAAAACAAACTTGTCTTGCCCATGGAGAGACATTACTCATCACTCGTCTCTCCTTGAATGACCAATCTTCAAATGTAATGAAGTGTTCAGAGCAGGAATCTAAGGCCCCGAAGATGGGGTGCAGCAGGCATCAGAGGGTAGAAAGCAAGCAACTTACTTTAAATCACACCCTCTTTTACCCAAAGTCAGTGAAGGGAGATTTCTTTTTTGGTGTGGTGAAAACGTTCTCAAATTTATTCTGATGAGGATTGTACAACACTGTGACTAAACTACTCAACTGCATGGTTCAAAATGGTGAATTTTATGTTATGTGAATATCTAAGTTTAAAAATTTCAAAAAAGTATATTCAAATCCAAATCTAAGTGCATGTCTACCTACACATGTATGTATGTGCATATGTACGTATGTGGGTACATATCTAACTACTGACCAATCTATCTCACTTTGAGTAGGGGAATTACACATACATTTTCAGTTACTTCTTCATATGAACATTTATAATTTATATAAAAAGAAAAAATAAAAGAAAAGCTTAAAGTAAACATCAGTAAATGTTTAACTTTTATAATAAAAGTCCAGAATAATTGAGTGATGTA
>SJYF01000373.1:6107707-6133549 GCA_006410515.1 Procapra przewalskii | reverse complement strand
ACTAGCTTGCCAAGTTGATTTTTCATCTTGCAAAAGCAATTTGTATCTCATTCTTTTTTAGAGAAAGAAATTTCAACTGGAACAGAGACAGAACATGTTAATAAACACACCCCCAGGCTATACTTGAAGGCTTTTTCCTCCATCCAATGATGCCCAAGGACATGCTATATACTGTTGTGATCTTGAATTAATAATATCCAACAGCAAACAAAGCCTCTAGCAGATATCAGTAGAAAACATCTAATTTACAAAAATAATACAAGACAGCTTAGGCTGTTGGTATTTTCAACTGTGTATTAAGGGGTTATACAAAATAATCTTATCTCATCACCCAGATTTGCTGTGCATATTTTTCATCTTTGCAGTGGGACTCAAGCTGTCCTATGGAAAACACACTGAAGTGTGCCTTTTGCTTCAACACTTATCTTTTTTCACATATACTGGCATTTTATTCTACTACCTATACCATATTTAAATGTTGCATAGTTGCATAATGTGCAACTATTTTACATCTCTTCTTTTACAAATTGTATCTTAGCATGTTTCATGTTCATTTTAGGGTTGTAACTATCTCAATACATTTTGTGATTATTTAGTTTATTTTCTTTTAATTTTACTTTATTTTACTTTACAATACTGTATTGGTTTTGTCATACATAAATTATAAGACAGCTTTGCTGTATCGTATCATACACAAAGTACATAAAACTGTATCATTGTTAGCTTTCCAAAAAGGAAATGAATAAATGTAATGTACACATTATATCTCAAAAGAATGTTTTGTTTGAAATTCTTTTAGCAATTATAAGTTTCAATTATTTTTATACTAGGAGTTTAACTGTACAGGTATAGACTTGCATATTTCTGAAGGAATATATAAAATAAAAAATCGAAATTAATGTCAATAGATTTATTATATTAATGAGGACCTAAATTCTATAGACATGCATGTGTGATTCACAGGTGGAAAAATAATTTCTACGTGCATTAAATAGATTTTATGAAGGTTTAGATTCCAATTTAATAGACATCTCAATATTTAAAATTCTTCAAATCAAATTTTTTTAATATAAGAATAAAATAGATTGTGATAAAATCTTTCAACTGAGAGAATATTTATAAGTTCTAAAATATTCTAAATGCAAACATTAAAGAAAAAATGTAATATTCACCAAATTTATATAGCTGTCACTAATGGGTTATTTTTACAAAATATCAATATATCTTTTAAGATTACTTATGTTATGATATCAATATACAGATACATGTAATTTGAACTCCTTAATTCTGTTCTTTGAATAATTTTCAGTTTGAAAAGAAATAGTTAGAAATCTGAATTTAAATAGCCCCTTAATTTTAAATTAAGTTTTGTCTAGTCTTGACTATGACAACACTATTTATCTATATGAATGCTATCAAACGAACTGCTGATTTGCACCAATGTTAAAAGGTTTGAAGGTAATGATTATATATATATGTTTGGGTGAATTTTTGCTCAAAGATATTTTATCTCACATTATATTAAAAGTGTAGTGTAATTGCAGGAGAATTAATATAATTTCTGGTATTTGGGAGGATTGTCTCTAAATATATTTCAATTAAAACAATGTGGTTTACATCCTTTAACTTTTTCCATGATTAAACTTTTTAAACTGCACCCAAAGCAACTCTTCTAAATTATTTACAATGCATTTTAAAACATCATTTTCAATTTTCCTTCCCGACTTTAAAACCAGCTACTTCAATAACCACTCAGCAACTAAGATGACATGATCTAGCCAGTTCCAGGGTCCCCTTCCTTTGTTTCTTATGCAACTGCCAGACACACAGGAACATGTGAATCTGGGAGCAAAGAGAGAGAGCCAGGTTGGATTCTGAGCCAGTTTTTAGCGAGTGATCTCATGGCTCCCCCCTCCCCAAGAAATGGAGGCTGCGGATCTTCCTGCGGCCCTACCCGTGGGATCAACCTCCCTGATGAGACAGGTGTGTGTGGGACAGAACCCCGAGCAAAGTGACCTGTTTGCTCCAGAAATCCCCACCCTCACCTTCCAAGCGTGAGCTGCTGTCCCTGGAGTTTGACGTGTGGATCTAGCTGAGCTTGTCCACAGCATCTTTTTCTGTTGAGCTGAATCCCCCTCTCTCCTTTGCCTTCTGCTGATTCAAACCTAAGTAGACAGCACCCGTGGACCGCAGGGGTGCCTTTGCTGTACTGAGCTCTTCCTCATCCCTCACCTCTGCTCCAAGTCTCTTCTCTGTATTCCCTGTGCGTTCAAAAACTAAGTTGGCTAGAAAATGAATTTCACTCCTTAGAATTCAACTAGACAGGTCCTAAAAACCTACACTTCTGAGTAAGGCCTAATCAAGTTCCAGGTTTAAGATATAGTCAGATGAAATAAGGCAGCTAAAAGGAAATAAAATGCACACTCTGCATTTTGGAACCATTTTTGTTGTATTTTGTAACCACCTACTGTTCTCACTGAAGATGCACTAAATTAAGTTGCAGTAACAACAAAATTGGGAGATTGTTTTCCCTGTCTTTCCCAGTTCATTATGATGATACTTAAGCTCAGGCTTGGATTTACCCCTTGGTTCCAGGGCTTCCCTGGTCGCTCAGGCAGTAAAGAAACCACCTGCAATGCGGGAGACTCGGGTTCAATGCTGGGTCAGGAAGATCCCCTGGAGAAGGGAATGGCAACCCATTCCAGTATTCTTGCCTGGAAAATTCCATGGACAGAGGAGCCTGGTGGGTTACAGTCTATGGGACTGCAAAGAGTTGGACATGACTGAGCAACTAACATTTTCTTTTGTATAAAATTAGAACGTTTGGTTTCAGCCTCACAAAATCCTGGTTTTGAACTTCAGTTTTTTCCTGTATGTTTAAAGTGTATTATGGTTTATGGTTATTACTGAGAATTTTAGTAGATAAATTTCATTGTTTTAAAGATTCTTATTCTGCTCTATTGGGATATAGTTGGTTTGGATTAATGGAAGAGCAAATGGCTTACAATGATCATCTAATTAAATTGTATTAATGCTATTTAAAGTAATATTATCAGCACTTCAAAGGACACTTTATTGAGGAAGCCTGTTACAAAAATATTGCAACCAGATATTTAATGTTTGACTAATATCCCAAAGTGCAAGAACTACAGATTTACTGATAGCTTTTCAAGATGAAAGTGAAAGTGAAGTTGCTCAGTCGTGTCCGACTCTTTGCGACCCCATGGATTGTAGCCTGCCAGGCTCCTTGTCCGTTGGATTTTCCAGACAAGAATACTGGAGGGATTGCCATTTCCTTCTCCAGGGTATCTTCCAGACCCAGGGATTGAACACAGGTCTCCCACATTGTAGGCAGACACTTTACCGTCTGAGCCACCAGGGAAATCCATATTACAAGGTACATATTACAATTGGTAAATAAGCTAAAATGACTCAGTCCTTCCTTTCTTCATCATGTTCCCCAGGTACCAAAAAGGATGCCTTTCCTTTTTCCTAAAACAAGACAAATCAGGTTTGGTTATTGGTGAAGCAGTTCCATGACACAGTCCTATACCAGGTTCTTCCTTATTTCACTCTAGTTGATAAGTGGAAGTCTGTTCATGGATTGAGTCACCTCCCTGCCATTCAGAACCTTGAACATTTTAAGACTGGTTGAAAGTTTTGAACCCTCTAAAATGTCAGCAGGTCAGGCAAATGCTCTCCCACCTGGCTGTGCTGACTTGGGAATCAGGGCACACTCTCTGTAATTAACCTGCTGAGAACTTTCTCAGGCTGAACAACAGTACATGAAGTGAGAACCAGGCTCCCTGACTCAGGGTACAGGTGTACCCTGGGGATCCATGCACAACTCTATAGAAAGCTGTCTTCAGGGAAAATAGGGAGAATGAGCTTGGTTGCAGAACTTATATATTTAAAATGTTACTTGTTTACAGAAGTAGCATTTACAATTGATTTCATTTATGGAAGAAAAATGAAAATCTATTTAACAAATGTGATGAATGTTAAGAACCAAACAGTTTATAGCATAAAGAAATAGGAAATAAAAGCAATTGTATTGTTGATAAATCTAATTCACATGGAATTGTAAAAAAACAAAAAAAAAGTCTTTAGCAGGGCTCAAGATTATAGAAAATGGACCACTTATGGAGAAATGAGAATCACTTTTAAATGCAAAATGAGAATAAAGCAACATAAAGAAAAATTAGGATTTTAATTTTTAATGCATCCTGAAACACATCTGTGACTTTCAGTGCTTTAAAACACCAGAGACCCAACAGATTCAGTAAAATTCAAAAAATTGCTAAAGGTGTGTGGAAGGCTGCAGGACTGACATCCCAAGAACTTATCCAATGTGTAGATATTTGCTATTAAAACAAATAAAAACTCTAAAAGGAAAAGAGCCAAGGTCTCTAAAAGAATTAACTTTCCATACCCCCTGTCTTTTATGATCAAGAATAACATGAGAGCACTCTCCCCCGAGCACAAGACCTTTGGGGAAGGCAGAGAAGACATCTGAGGGAAAGTGCTCCCTCGCAGTTGTAAAGAGTCCAGAGTTGGGGGCTCTGCTTCTGAGCAGTCTCACCTAGGTTGGAGTTTTGAGTGAAAACCCTGACACAAAGGGACAGAGCTAATCTAGCAATTTCTATTTCCCTTCTGACCTCTGTGTTGGATGTCCTGCAACTTCAGAGGGTGTAATTTTAACAGACTCTTCCATAGCTTATGTCAGAGGACTGCTGTAGAATGATGGCATGAAGGAAAAAAATAAAAAGAAGAAGAAGAACTTAAGAGAGGAAGAGGAAAAACAGAGAGGCAATGTTTAAAGAGCTTGAAATGCAGCCTAATAGATGCTAAAACCACCTGAAAACTCCATGCTACCTGCACCTTGCAGTTATTTTGGAGTCTGTGCTTTGTTTCATTTTGACTTTCTTTTTTTACCTATAAAAAACTGTCTCATGATTTCAGAGATGGCTTGCTGGGGGCGATACAAAGGTACTAGCGCCCTGTGGTTTGTGTGGTCTACGGGGAAAATGTGGCACATCTCCCTTATTTTTATTGAAAGCCAAGACTTTTATGAACATTTTAAAGAAAAATGATGCTTTGCCCTCCTTACCCCTTCTTCTATTGAAGCTGAAATTAATGTCACAGATTCTAAGCATCTTACTCCTTTTAAATGGCAATGAGTCAGTTGTTTTAAATTTCTTATTCTACTTACAGTGAGAGGAGTTACACAGGGATATTTGGAGTCAAATGCTGAGAGCGCTGTCAGCATTTTTGACAAAAATAATAATAATAATTCTCAAAATCAATCCCAATTTCCTCCTAGAATATTTCATGTACCCATGTTAATATTTACTGAGTAGTTGGTAGGTTTTACTTATTTTAGGTCTGTGTGCATGTTTGTCTAGACTTCCTAAGTTTAAATTATTTTAGTCAAATGTATCTTTAATTTTATTTTGTCTTTTTATAACCTTGCTTCAAAACTTCTATCCAGACACTACTCTTTCTTAACTAGAAGAGAACTTCACTCTTCCTTAATATACAAGGATGTAGAGGAAAAAAAGAATGTCTAAAGGCCTTAGTTGGATCCTAGAAAAAGCAAGAGAATTCCAGAAAAACACCTGCTTCATTGATTATGCCTAACCCTTTGACTATGTGCATCACAACAAACTGTGGAAAATTCTGAAAGAGATAGAGATAACAGATCACCTTACCTGCCTCCTGAGAAACTTGTATACAAGTCAAGAGCAATAGTTCAAACAAGACATGGAACAACAGACTGGTTCCAAATTGGGGAAGGAGTACATCAAGGCTGTATATTGTTACCCTGCTTATTAAACTTACATGAAGAGTATATCATGCAAAATGTCAGAATGGATGAAGCTGGAATAGAGATTGGTGGGAGAAATATTAGAGTAAAGAATCTGCCTGCAATGCAGGAGAGCTGAGTTCAGTCCCTGGGTTGGGAAAATCCCCTGGAGGAGGGCATGGCAACCCACTCCAGTGTTCTTGCCTGGAGAATCCCCATGAACAGAAGAGTCTGTGGACTACAGTCCATGGAGTCACAAAGAGTTGGACACGATTGACTGACTAAGCACATGGGAAGAAATATTAACAGCTTCAGATATGCAGATGATACCAAACTAATAGCAGAAAGCAAAGAGGAACTAAAGAGCCTCTCAATGAAAGTGATAAAGTGTGAAAAAGCTGGCTTAAAACTAACATTCAGAAAAGGAAGATCATGGCATCTGGTTCCATCACTTCATGGCAAATAGATGGGAAAACAATGGGAACAGTGGCAGTCTTTATTTTCTTGGACCCCAAAATCACTGAGGGCAGTGACTGCAGCCATGAAATTAAAAAGACGCTTGCTCCTTAGAAGAAAAGTTATGACCAACCTAGACTGTATATTAATAAGCAGAGACATCACTTTGCTGACAAAGGTCTGTATAGTCAAAGTTGTGGTTTTTCCAGCAGTCATATGGATGTGAGAGTTGGACCATGAAGAAGGCCGAGAGCCAAATAATTGATGATTTGAACTGTGGTGTTGGAGAAGACTCTTGAGAATAATTTGGGCAGCAAGGAGATCAAACCAGTCAATCCTAAAGGAAATCAGTCCTGAACATTCATTGGAAGGACAGATGCTGAAGCAATGGACATGACTTTGAGCAAATTCCAGGAGATGGTAAAGGACAGGAAAGTCTTGTGTGCTGCAGTCCATGGGATCGCAAAGAGTTGGACATGACCTAGTGGCCGAACAGCAATAACATTCATCCACAATGAGGAACATCAGGGAAATATCAATTGCAAGGAAATTTAATTGAATAGAAACTCATAAAGAATATGAATTTTATGTTATTATAACTAATTATAAGGGCTTCCCTTATGGCTAAGTGGTAAAGGTGGCTAAGTGGTAAAGAATCTGTCTGCCAAGGCAGGACACCCAAGTTTGATCGATCCTTGGGTCAGGAAGATCCACTGGATATAGAAACAGCAACCCACTCCATTGTTCTTGCCTGGGAAATCCCATGAACAGAGGAGCCTGGTGGGCTACAATCCATGGGGTCGCACAGAGTTAGACATGACTGAAGCGACTTAACACACATATACCATATAGAACAGCAGCTCACTAAATGCTGCAATTTAATTAAAGTTATTCAATTATTCAGTTGCAAATTCAGTAGTCACAGGTCCCCCCACAGCACTCTGATCCTATCTAATATTAGAAAAACAGTTAAAAATGCAATTTTTCCAATGCTAACAAACACCAACTTGTTTTATTCCAGTAAGCTCTGATCCGCAGCAAATCTGATAAAATGAATCATCCAAACCAAAAGCCTCTCTGAGCTTCACTGAGAGTAACAGACACCTGTTGGTGGCTTCATGTAACTGAGAATCCGGGAGGGGAAAGGGTTCTCGGAGATGCCCCAGGCATCCAGGTGCACCCGAGGAGGGATGTCTACACCATCCCCTCCCTGGTCCCTCTCTGCATCCAGTGTATGGACCATGCATTGTGTAACCCTAAGGGGCTGTCAGTAGCCTGTAGATGTAAGCAGCACCCCTGCAGGGGCTACACATAGTCACCCTAGCTCTCTGAGCACAACACCACCCAGTGAGCGCTTCAAAGCCTCAGAGACATGCCGGTGCCAGGCTTCATTTTGGACTGCATTCTGCATCACCAGTGCTCTGCCCTGGTTGAGAAAGCAAAGCTGGCATTTTAGTTTGAGCTCCTCTTAAAGAGCCTGAGACAAGGGCGTGGATCAGTTGCCAGGGTCCAGCCCCAGTGGATCCAGGGAATTTGAAGGGGGGACGGAGTCAGTGTCTTAGGAAAGAATTATTTAATTAGAGATATAAAGAGAGATTAGAAAAAAATAGTGTAGTAGGAAAATTAGTGGAGAAAAGAGACTGATAGTCCTTGGTTTACATGGAAAGCTAATAAAGTCTCAAGACAAGAAACTTGCACCGTCTACGCTGGGCCACAGATGCCTGCTTGAATAGTGGAGGGTGCCCCGCCTTGGGCTCCCTCTCGCATGGGTATTAGAAGCCAGGGCAAATAAGTAGACACGAAGAGCCTCTGCATTCCAAGGGATCAGCCTGAAAAAGAGAGGGAGGAAGAGGGATAAAGAGAGAGAAAGTCGACACGGGGAGAGGCCAAGCTTGGGCAAAAACCCCATAACTTTATTTTTAAAAGGTGTTTATATACACTAAGTTTTCCACAATGGAAGATACAGAGTCATGCAGGGGCAGCAGTCCTGACCCTTTTTGTATATCTTTTTGTATACAAAAGGTCTCAGGTGATTTACATTATCTTCTGGTCAAGAGGCCTGTTAACACTTTATGGTTCTCTTTCTTAACGAATGTTAATCTCATTTCCCCTGAAGTGTTTTTCTTTAATCTGCATCACCCTCAAAGCTCTAAAGTTACATCCCTATAGAACAAAGGTGCAGTGGGTTATAACAAAGAAGGTACTTAACTCAAAGATAAATGTTGCTACTTGTTTTTTCTTCTACATACCAACTATATCAACAAATAAAAGATATGAAAGTTTGACAGCAAGTATCGGCTCAACAAATGAAACCCTTAATCAGTCCTCTTCTAATGATTTTGACTCCTCCGAAGCCCCTGCATTCCTAGGATGTTTTGAGCTTCCTGTCTCGCAGTCGGGAGGCTGCAAACAATCACATGCGCAGCTGTAAGAGTCCTGTAGGCAGGCTAGAAAGCCATCAGAGGGGTTTTTGGATTTAAACTCTCTTATTATGCCCAGGAGACTTATTACCTAAAAGCTCTAAATTAACTTTTTCCAGAAAAAAGTGGTGGGGGGATAGCCCCCTGTTAATGCTGGAAGAGTAGGTGGAAAGCATAACACAGTAAAGCAGGCAGACTCTGCTTTGGGGGGTAGATGCTCAAGAAAATCCAACGAGGCTCCCTTAAGGTCAGACTCATCTTTGCCTGTAGGACCCCTTAACTTCATGACCTTTGCCACGGGCAGGACTCCTCATGCTGGCTCCCGGCAATCAGTGGTTTATTTGAGAGATGATTGCACAGCGTTGTGTGGGTAGGGTGAGGGGATGAGGTGTGGAAGAAGGCAACCTGCCATCAGGAGGTGTCTCCTATGACTGTGAAACTCCATCCTGCAGGACTGCTGAGAAGGACGCAGAAACTTCCCAGGAGTGTCCTTTCATGGGAGCCCCCCAATGATTGAGGTGTGTCCTGAGGCTGCAGAGAAGGTTCTGGGGAAGGCAACAAAGGGAGGTGAGGAATGTGCTTGTACAAGTCTAAGTGTACAGGCAGTGACCTCCTTGACCGCAGCTGAAACCCCAGATCACCAAAAGGATGCTTGGCCTTGTGTTAGGCATTTTTATCTGTACAGCTATTATCCAACTTACAGGTCAGTCCTAGTCACTGAAACACGAAGCACTCCTAGGAGTACTCTCTGGATCCTAGGAGATGCAGGAAGGGAGAGTCCTTTCTTCCTTCTGTGATGCTACAAACACTACTGCCAGCAGGGTGGGGACACAGGCTCCCAGAGGAGGGGGGGGGGTGCAGAACAAAACAGAGGCGGAGCTGAGCCCTTCTGCCCGGTAGTCACCCAGGCAGGTGACAAGTGGGATGAAAAGTCCACTAGGGTTAAAACCAATTTGAGCCAAAATTCATCCTATCTGTTACGCCTTTCCTCCCCTCACTACCCTCCTTAGAAGCCCCCCAAACCCTAGATCCCCAAGGCTAGGGGAGGCAGGTGGAAACACCCCAGCTTACTTCTTCCCTTTTCTTTCTTTGTTATGAAATACACAGTTTGGGAAAACTTACTCACATGCTGATTAGCGCTCTTCCATATTGGTTGCTTATATTCTTCTATGATCTGAGGATTTTTTTATGAGACACCAAAGGAACAAATGATATTGCCTTCATCAAAAAGGTCACAAAACAAGCTCTGTAATGCGTAGTTGTTTCTAACGCATTCACTTATATTTCCAAATATCCCTTGCCAAGAGAAAGGAACCATGATTACCCCAGATAAAACATGATAATCCATCTTCATAAGAATGGAAATGCAAAATTTGCTTTCAATTTTTTGAAACATCACAGTGAAGAGCTTGTAAATATGAAAGATTGCTGTAGTGAAAATGTCAAATTTTGTGAAAAGAAATTTGAGTTTCTTGAGAAAGAGGTAATATCAGTACACATGATCATGTGGTAGAGCAGATGGCCACAAAACTATACATTCTGTAAAATGTAGCATCAGAAATTCTGCAATCAAGTATAAAAATGATGCATGATACAGATGGGGAGAAAAGAAAATGATAGATTATAGGAATTAATCCATCAAAAGTCTGCACCTAGGATGTATAAATAATCATCTACAATCTCTAGAAATTATAATTCAAAGTTGAGCGCTTGAGAATTTTATAAAAAACATTTATTTATAGTGTTGGGAGATTGTAGTGTGTTTCGTTGGCTTTTAAAAAGTGAGGCTATATTCTGCTTTTTCATCTCTTCCTAGCATAGTCTTTACAAAATTAACTGCAGAGACTTTCAAATATAACAGATGATTTCTGTTGTAAAAGTGAAGTGTGTATGTGTATGTCTACATAAAAGGTACAATGATAAAATATTAAATGATGACAATAACCAAAATTTCCACCATTTACTTAAGGAAACAACACAAGCAGAATTCTCAGTCATAAGAATTTCAGCTAAATGACCAGGTTTGACATTTTGTTTTACAGGATGAAGAGAGAGCAAGGAACATGTATAACAGTCCCTGTTTTTCAAGAGGCCAGATTTTTAACCATTATAAAATGAGTAATTAAATTCACCCTCCTAAAATTAAAACATTGATTAAAAGTAATCACACCCACCCAAACACACCTCCCTGTCAATGTCAGAACTTTATTGTGACACTTCTGGAGTCTGAGCTCATGATGGATTACCAAGGGCACACCTGATGAACCCTTTTGTGGATTTCATGTCCTCTCCAAATTAGGTATTATGTCTTTCACAGTTGCTGACGTTCACCTTGTTCACTTCTGAGTGAGCCACATACGTGCCAACATGGTTAGAAAAGCAAGTTCTCTTGGAACAGTGTTGCTAATTCATATATTTTTTTAAACATTACTTGACTTTTCCCCTTTTAATTATTCCTTTTTTCTGCCTTTTGTTATTTAATTTTTTCATTCTAATTATTTTAAGGAGAAAGATTTAAATCATCCACTTGAGACTTTTCTTCTTTTCTAATATCAAAATTTTTGGCACTAAATTTCACTCTAATCACTGCTTTCAGTTCAGTTCAGTCACTCAGTCATGTCTGATTCTGCGACCCCATGAATCGCAGCACGCAAGGCCTCCCTACAGTCTAAAGGGTTGCAAAGATTCAGACATAACTGAGTGACTGAGCATGCACATTACCCACTTCGGTTTTCATTTTGGATATTGTATTTTTCAACTTAGAAGTTTCTTGTGAATATTTTGTATAGTTTTCTATTCTTTTTTGTTCTCATTTCTTCTTCTATCCTCTTAAATAGATGAAGCACATTTATAATAGCTCTTGTAATAGCCCCCATCTTTCCACCACTTCTGTGTTTTTCTTCCCTATTGTCTTTTTTCCTGATTATTGATTATATTTCCTCCTTCTTTATGTATGGGTACACTTTCATTAAATGCCTGCCATTGTGAATTTGACTTTTTATGGAGGCTAGATGATTTTGTGTCCAATAAACATTATTGAATTTTACTCAGAATATAAGGTAGGGCCAGTTTACAGGTCCCTTGAGAATAGTGGCTTAAGTAAGATGTGTTTTACAATTGATAATAAAGTGCAGATATAATACCAGGAAATAGTAGTAATACAATACATTTTACTTCTACTGTGTGCCAGGTACCATATTTGGATTTTGAAATTTAAGCCTTATCATAGACTAAGTGTTCATGTCTCCTGAATTCATATGTTGAAATCCTAAACTCCAGGATGACAGTATTTGGAGGTGGGGCGTTTGGGAGGGGTCGGGTGACAGGCTCTGCCCCCATGAATAGGGTTAATGTTCTTATAAAAGAGACCCAAACACTCTCTGCTCTCTACCACCTGAGGCCCCAAGAGAAGACAGATGCCTGCAAGCCAGAAATCAGGTTCTCACCAGAGCCTCACTCTGCTGATGCCTTGATCTTGGACCTCTCACCCTCCAGACTCGGAGGAAGTCATGTTTGTTGTTTAAGCCACCCAGCCTACAGCATTTTTGCTACAATTGCCGGAGTAGACCAAGACAGTCCTCACAGACACATGTGACCCCATTGTGGCAGACGGGGACTCAGGCTCAGCAAGCGAGGAACTTGTCATCTTGCTGAGTCTTAGTCCATTCAGGCTGTTGTACCAGAATTCCTCAGGGCTTCCCTGGTGGCTCAGTGAGAAAGAACCCTCCTGCCAACACAGGAGCTGCAGGTTTGACCCCTGGGTGGGGAAGATTCTCTGGAGAAGGAAATGGCAACCTACTCCAGTATTCTTGCCTGGACAATCCCATGAACAAGGGAGCCTGGTGGGCTGCAGTCCATGGGTGTCCCAAAGAGTTGGACATGACACACACACACACACACATCAGAACACCATACACCAGGTAACTTGTAAGGCACAAGAGTTTCTCACAGTCCTGGAGACCGAAAGTCTGAGATGAGGGTGCCAGTGTGGTGAGATACTGGTGAGAGCCCTTCTCCAGGCTGCAAACTGCAGACTTGTTGCTCTGTGCTCACATGGTGGACAGCAAAGGCAATGAAAGCTGTCTCCTAACTCATGCAAGAGCATGAAGCCCACCATGGGGCTCCAACTTCACAGCTTCAGACAGTCACAGCCACCTCCCAAAGGCCTCACTGTCTAACATTACCACACTGAGGAATAGGATTTCAGCATATCCATCTGGGGTGGAGGGGGCACAGACATTCAACCCAGAGCACTCAGTTGGTGAGAGACGGGGGGTGATTGCTCCCACAGCTGCTCTCTCACCCACCCCCTCAGCCTCCAGAACTGTGGGAAACTCCTGTGGTTCGTAAATTGCTTCGTCGATGGTTTTGTGATGTGTGTGTCTGTCACGTCCAACTCCATGTCCAACTCTTTGCAACCCCATGGACTGTAGCCCACCAGGCTCCTGTGTCCATGGGATCCTCCAGGCAAGAATACTAGAGTGGTTTGCCATTTCCTCCTCCAGGAGATCTTCCCCGCCCAGGGATCAAGCCTGCAGGCTACATGAGGTTTGTACACCTGTGGCTTTCAAAAGCTAGGATCAGGAAGTACACCGAAGTCAGGTCTGCCAGGTTCCTGCCCTCTGACGCTTACCGAGCCTGCCAGTGGAACACTGCCTCTTTTTGTCATTCCTGGACACTGGCGTGGCCACACTGGTCTTCGCTGCAGAGTCAACACACACACGGTCCTGGGTGGGGACAAGAGTATCACAAATACTAAAGAGGGTAGGACTTGTTGTTTGCTTGTTTGGTGTAAACTGGAGGCGAGAGACATGCTCTTCATATTGCTAGGAGATTTGTTCCCCTTTTTGAAAACAGTTTTTCAAGTCTGAGTCCTAAGTGGGCTCTCATTTACTCTGAGAATCCTCATCTCTTTGAAGACACCACTTTATCACAATTACTGCTCCTGGATAGTGATTCATCCAACAAATCAGGCTATGTGCAATGAGACAGAGCAGCTCTCAGAAGCCCAACGTGTTTTTCTGCAACAAGTGAGTTCATTCTAATACGACTTGGGGACGGGCGTGCCCCACAGCAGGGGCCCTGGACCAGCCATGGGTGCTCGGCGTCAGAGGGCCTTTCACTCCTGACAGGTGAGCTTCTTATTTTACTTTTTAACTCCGCATTGAGCAGCATGCTGTGTCAGTAGCAAAGAATCGGCCTGCCAATGCAGGAGATGCAGTTTTGATCCCTGGGTTCGGAAGATCCCTGGAGGAGGAAATGGCAATCCATTCCAGTATTCTTGCTTGGAGAATCCCATGAACAAGAGAGCCACGTGGGTTGTAGTCCACGGGGCTGCAAAGAGTCAGACATGCCTTAAAGACAAAACATGCACACACACTGAGCATGCAGTATTTTAGTTCCCTGACCAGGGATGGAACTCGAGCCCCCTGCAGTGGAAGCTTGGAGTCCTGGGCACTGCACCACCAGGGAAGTCCTGAGCTGTGCTTCTTTACACATCCCCAGTGGTTCTACCCGTTATGCTCCGAGACTAAGTCCCCGAAAAACTGAGAAAACAAATCCACCACGGCAATGCAGAGGCAAGAAGGGAGTTTATTTGTTGCTAACTCGAGTTAGGGCACCCTGCCACATCCAATACAGTGGAGTAAGGCAAGAGGACCCCGAGCCCTGAATTACAGCAGTATTTATAGACTTAGAACAAAGACAGGGAGTAGGCAAGGGCGGATTGGTTGCAAGGGTCTCTTGGCATCTACTAACTGGCTAGATTTTCGCATGTGCAGGCTTTCTCAGGGGATTTTCATCCTCATCCCGATTGGCTCAGGTCTGGCGTGGGCAGGGGCTACGGGGATTTTTTCTTATTGGTCAAGGTACACTGCCTGTGGGATTTCCCAGTGCCTCAGCTTTCTTAGAGACTAAACCCCAGACCTAGCCTGCCCCTTAGAGCCTGTCCTGGCTCCAGTTAGGTCCTAACACTAACCTGTAGGCCAGGTGGAAAGTCAAAGTGTTAGTTGCTCTTTGCAACCCCATGGACTGTAGCCCGCCAGGCTCCTCTGTCCATGGACTTCTCCAGGCAAGAATGCTGGAGTGGTTGCCATTCCCTTCTCCAGGGGATCCTTCCAACCTAAGGATCGAACCTGGGTCACCCCCAGGTGACCCTCAGATGCTTTACCATCTGAGCTGACAGGGAGGCATGGCGTATTCAAGCAGCAGCAACACTCGGGGAAGATTTTATTAATAAACTATCTAGCTTTGATAACAGAGAAATCTTAAATAGGCCTGCAGTTTACAGAATCCCAGGTTTCCCACATTTCAGTCTACTGGGGCAGTTGGTCACTTACAAACAGCCGTGCCTTTTTTCTTTCTGAGCTGCGGCCATGTCCAGCGTTTGCGTCTTTCACCAGCATCAGCGTCCTTCTCTTGACGCCTGTGGAAGACAGAGATGCCTATTGTTGGTCTTGAAAGTCCGGCATGTAAGGAGAAAATTGAAGGATATCTGTTCTTTGAAAAAATTTTTTAAAAGAATCACTTTTTGAGAACAGACATGTAGTAGCAAATTCAAGAATCCAATTAGCAAATACAACTTTAAGCTCTTTATTACTCCTGGCTGGTAGAATTGACTTCATTTCCAAAAAAAACTGACTGATTTTTTTGCTTTTTTGATTTATGATCTACATATGCCAAGACCCAAGAGAAGCTTTTAAAACTCCAGGAGCTAAAATCTTACATATTAATGCGCAAGACAATGGATCAATGGAATTCAAACTAAGTTCACACTTGACTCTGCTTCCCCGCATCTCCCTGAGCAATGCCTTGTTTACCATTTTTAGTGATTAAATCTCTTGCACAAAGTGCCTACTAATGACATGGCCTGAAACAACTCATGAGAACACAGCAACATAGAGAATTGAGGAAATTAAAAACCAGCTCTTTTCAAAATGTACTTGTAACGAGTATGTCTAAGTATTTAAAAATCACAACATTTTTTTTCATACAGTTCCAAGTAAGGAATAAAGGCAAAAAAAGGTGAACATATCAATTTCTGAAATAAATTTGCTTGTCATATGTTAGGAAATGGAAAACTTATCAAGTGATAACTAACCTATCATTGAAACTTATATCATCAAAAAGTTCTCATTTGTTTTGTTAAAATAGAGATGTTGTGCAGTGTTTGGAAATTAGATGAAGAGAATGAATGATTTTGATTGAATTATTGAGCTATTTATTATCATAAATATTATTTATTAACTATGATAATAACTTTTATTATCCTAATTACTCATCAATTCCATAAATATGCTTCTTTTCTTCCAGAAGGTAATGGTGTAGAAGAACTCAGTCAATAACATTCCTTTACTGCCTGAGATAATATACCCATCAGGCAGTAGATAAGACCAGCTCAGTTTCAAGTACTTGTGATGTACGTAGTGCATGGTATACAACCTTCAGTTGAGACCATTATCAGCTCAGGGTACGTTCATCTGCAGGTAACAGAAAGCCCAGCTGGCAGTGGCTTCAACCATAGAAACATCCATTCATGTGTTGACTTCAGGACGAGGCAAATGGTCCCAGGGTGGCTTGGCAGGACCACAATGGCAGGGCCTGAGTCAGAATCCCTGAGATGAAACTGCTTCTCTCTCTGCGAAGTGGCTTCTATACTGAGGGGTCACATCCCCACATCACAACATGCCAGGGAGGAAAGCAGGTGCGCCGGGGCAGAGAGAGACCTCCTCTCTGTTATACAGAAGGAGAAGTCGTCCTGCAAGCCCCCCGCAGCCTGCCCCTCCCCATCCCTGGGGCTGAGCCTCAGGGTCTCCCAGCAGTAAGGTGTTGGAGGAAGATGTCCCGCTCTCAGTGGCTGTGGTTGGTAGCAGGGATGGGGTAAAGGGATGGGGAGTGGCTGGGGGGTAGCCATGCCCACCTTGATCCAGTCATGCCATGGGCGCTTTTAAAAAAATATAATTTCTTGAGAATAGCAAGGCACACCACTATGCTTGGATGAGAGCAGTAACTGGACTTCCTGAACTGTTAAATGAAACATGCGTAACTGACCTCCTCTTTCTGTAGCTGCTCTGCCCCCCGACAATCCATCTCGCCTCCCATCTGGAGCTCAAAGATCCATCAAGCTCAGAGCATAAAATCCTTCTTATTATTTTATTTGTCCCTTGTTTGCCGGTCCCTCCTTGCCTGTCTCCAATATTTTTTGTTTCCATTCCTGGCTTTTCTGGGACTCTTTGATTTATCCCATCACTGGAGGTCTCAATGAGAAAGCAGTGGTTATTTATTCACCTGCATATTTCAGAGCCTCCGGCAAGGTTGCCCTGTCCCCCGGCTTTAGGAAAGGCATTCATTTCCCGGGCCGTGCACAGACTGCAGGCCTGGATGGAGCAGCACCGAATTTGGGGAACAGAGAAGTGGCTTCTTTAGAGAATTTTAAATTCCTCTTTCCCAAAAGGCAGTTATTTTCTGTGTCATCTCCCATTGCCACCACCTTAAGTCCTTATTACATCTCCCTGGAGTTGTTAGGAGTGCAGGGACCTCCTGACATATCTCCCTGACAGCAACCCTTGCTTCCAGCCTGCAAAGCTCTTTAAAAATAATCAACAAGGACCTACTGCATAGCACAGGGAAATACTAAATAGTGCTAAATATTTAAATATCTGCTAAATACTATGTAACAATTTAACTGGGAGAAGAACCTGAAAAGAATAGATACATGTAGAACCCAATCCCTTTCTATGCACCTGAAGCTAACACAGCATTGTTAATCAACTATGCTCCAATATAAAATAAAAAGTTAAGCAAACTGAACCACTGCTCATCATATCCCTTTAGTGGCTTCCCACTGTATACAAAACAGCATCTGAAATTATTTGTGTGAGACTCGAGCTGCTTCTTGGATTTTGGCCCAGTCACCACTGCTGACCCACGGCCATCTGGTTCTGACTACTGCACGGGTGTGCGTACCATCCCCTTCTCACCACCGGCCGTTTCTCATTCCTGTTTCTCTCCTTATCTCATTCCTGGTGCTGGCACAAGGTTCTGCCCACCGGGCAGCAGGAAACTTCCTCATCTCTAGCGAACAGCAGGCAGGCCCCCTGGCTCGCCTGCGCCTTCACTTCTTTACGGCGCAGCACCTCAGCTTTGCCTTGGAAATTAGACAGTACAGTTGTGGGCAAGTTGGCTGACGATTGGTCAAGATGAGATGCCCTTTCTTGCCAAGGGTGGGGCCCAAGCCAAGCCCACCATTCGGTGTCCTTGAGGCACTTGCCCTAGTACCCCGCAGAGCCAGTGTGCCTTGTGGGTGCTCCTGGAGGAAGCACCCCCGTGCTCTGTGTTCTCCATGGCCGAGCACCCAGCCTTCCCAGGGGCTCCCAGGTCTCCCAGGAACAGGGCTGCGCCACTTACTCCTTCGCTATGGCTCAGGTCCTCCCTGGACCCTTGTCTCTTGGCCAGTATGGGATGGTGTTGAGTCAGAGTCCCTCAGCGACACCCATCTAAAGCCTCCGCCGGCCTCATCTCAGAGATGCTCCTTCCTCACAGGCTCTCACCTAGCGTGTGAAGCCCTCTCGAGCTGAACTCTGCTGTCTGCTCTGCTCTCACTGGGCCCTCCTGTCTGGGCTGGGACCCGGCTCATTTCTGGGCCCCGACACCTGGCAGAGTGGACCCATCAAGCAGCAGCGACAGTCTCCTGCCCTGTTCTTCCCCTGCGTGTACACGGCCTTCCCTCCTCCCGCCTGGAGCTCTCACCTGGGTGCCCTGCCACGTTAGGAGGTTCCTGCTGCATCTCTCTGAGCTGCTCCTCTCCCCCTGTACACACACACTCCCTCCAGTGTGCAAGTCAGATACGATTATGCTTGTCTACAGTCCTTCACCATGGCCTCCCTGGCGGCTCAGATGATCAAGAAGCTGCCTGCAATGAGGGAGACACAGTTTTGATCCCTGGGCCAGGAAGATGCCCTGGAGAAGGAAATGGCAGCACACTCCAGTATTACTGCCTGGAGAATCCCATGGACAGAGGAGCCTGGTGGGCTACAGTCCGTGGGGTCACAGAGTGGGCCACGACTGAAGTGACTAACACTTTCAGGCTTTCTCAGTGTTCTCTTGTCCTTTCAGAGAGTCTCTAGGCAAACTGGGCTGTTTACAGTCCCCTCCAGAAATACAGGAATTTCTACAGGGTGTTAGTATTTAAAGAGGGGAGATGGATATATTGTTGCACAGTAATGTTGCAGGCAGGCAGGTGGCCCGCAAGCTAAATATAGCTCAGAAACAAATGTTGTCACAGACCCAAGAGCCCAGGACTGAAGGACCACAGAGGAGCTTGTGACTGAAAAATGGTGAGCGGAGGAGGGCAAGGGACGGGCTCTGAGACTTTGCACAACAGTTCCCTCTTCTTCGTAAATCCACCGCAACTTCTGTCAGTGGGGCTGATGACAGACCTGTCTTATGAGGGAGCCGTGAGCAGCGAATTATTGTCTGCACACTCACATAGTAAAGGCCAACCAAAGAAAGGTGGTATGAGCCGAGTCACTGTGAAGAATGAATTCACTTATTTTACTTTTTCCAGCTAATGAATTCCGGAAAGAAATAATGGTCTGAAAAAATGGGATATACAAAGGCTGTGGTATTTGGGGAGAATGGTGACAAGTTCACTGTGGTTGAAGGTAATGGATTTGGCCAGGATTGCTGGTTGTCCCACTTACTGTAGGGTAACAGGAGTAACAAGAGTCCCAGAGTAACAGAATAACAGTCCTGGGATAGCAGGAGTAACAAGAGTAACAGGAGTAACAAGAGTCCCAGAGTAACAGGAGTAATAGCATCAGGAGTCCCAGAATGACATCCCCATTCCCACCCCCCCTTTCCAATGAGACTTTACTGATCTCTGAATATTGGGATGTGGAACATCTGATTTTGGAAATTTCCTTAAAGATACCTGACCTTAGTCTGTGACCCGTTCTTTGTCCCATTCTCCATCACTCTGTCTGGAATGCAGATATAGGGGCTGGAGCTGCAGCCATCAGCTTGGACGATGAGGTCGAGCAGAGCAGTCAGTGAACCCTGGTGATACAGTCACTGACGCTGGGAGAGTGCAGGGGCCTGTGGCCTGCTCTGATGCTTCTCTCCAGCACCCCCATCCACCAGAGTGAAGGCTCAGTTGAGCTCAGTTGCTCAGCCATGTCTGACTCTTTGTGACACCACAGACTGCGGTGTGCCAGGCTTCCCTGTCCATCGCAAACTTCCAGACCTTGCTCAAACTCATGTCCTTTGAGTCAATGATGCCATCCAACCATCTCATCCTCTGTTGTCCCCTTCTCCTCCTGCCTTCAGTCTTTCCCAGCATCAGGGCCTTTTCAAATGAGTCAGTGTTTCCCATCAGGTGGCCAAAGTATTGGAGCTTCAGCTTCAGCATCAGTCCTTCCAATGAATATTCAAGACTGATTTCCTTCAGGATGGACTGGTTGGATCTCCTTGCAGTCCAAGGGACTCTCAATAGTCTCCTCCAACACCACAGTTCTAAAGCATCAATTCTTCGGTGCTCAGCTTTCTTTATGGTCCAACTCTCATATCCACACATGACTACTGGAAAAACCATAGCTTTCACTAGATAGAACTTTGTTGGCAAAGTAATGTCTCTGCTTTTTAATATTCTATCTAGATTTGTCATCACTTTCCTTCTAAGAAGCAAGCATCTTTTAATTTCATGGCTGCAGTCACCATCTGCAGTGATTTTGGAACCCCCAAAACTGTTTCCACTGTTTCCCTATCTATTTGCCATGAAGTGATGGAACCAGATGCCATGACCTTAGTTTTCTGAATGCTGAGTTTTGAGCCAACTTTTAAACTCTCCTCTTTCACTTTCATCAAGACGTTCTTTAGTTCTTCACTTTCTGCTATAAGTGTGATGTCATCTCTAAGGTTACTGACATTTCTCCTGGCAATCTTGATTCCAGCTTGTGCTTTATCCAGCCTGACATTCCTCATGATGTACTCTGCAAATAAGTTAAATCAGCAGGGGCAGGGTGGCAATATACAGCCTTGATATACCCCTTTCCTGATTTGAAACCTGTCTGTTGTTCCACGTTCCATCAAAAGCATGTTGCTCCATCAAAAGTGTGACTGCCCTCCCTTCCCTCCTCTTCTCTCAGGGACCAAGTTCAGACAGTTAAGAATTCACCTGCCAGTGCAGGGAACTCTAGAAACCTGGGTTAAATCCCTGGGTTGGGAAGATACCCTGGCATAGGGAAAAGCAATCCACTCCAGTATTCTTGCATGGAGAATTCCATGGACAGAGGAGTTGGGCTATAGTCCATGGGATCAAACAGTCAGACAGGACTGAGAGACTGACACTTTCACTTCCTTCCTGTGCCCTGACCAGTCTGGGCTTTACACTAAGGATGCCCAGCCTTGAGCAGCATGAGCCAGCAGGATGGGGGCATTTGGACAGAGGTGGTGCTGGGCCAAGAGGGGCCTGAGTGAGGAAAGGCAGGAGCAAAACTGACCACTGGGGAGCCCCCATGGGGCGATGCTCAGAGAAGGTGCAGCGGCTGACTGCTCCAGGAAGGGCCAAGGTTGCACAGTCCAAGCTTTTTCTGGACTGAAATTCAATCTCAGGGCATATTTGGACTCTAAGTACTTCTGGGGGTCACCAGGGAGGTTTCCTTTGCATTTTCAAACAGGTCCTCTTGCAGTAACTATTGGGGGTCTAAGGTTCACAAAAATATTTTCAGTTCAGTTCAGTCACTCAGTCATGTCTGACTCTTTGCAACCCCGTGGACTGTAACCTACAAGGCTTCTCTGTCCATGGGATTCTCCAGGCAAGAATACTGGAGTAGATTGCCATTTCCTTCTCCAGGGGATCTTCCCGACCCAGGGATCAAACCCAGGTCTCCCACATTGGAGGCAAACACTTTAACCTCTGAGCCACCAGGGAAGCCCTAAAAAAAAAGGCAATGTCAAAAAATGTTCAAACTACTGCACAATTGCACTCATCTCACATGCTAATAAAGCAATGCTCAAAAATCTCCAAGCCAGGCTTCAGCAATACGAGAACTGTGAACTTCCAGATGTTCAAGCTGGTTTTGGAAAAGGCAGAGGAACCAGAGATCAAATTGCCAACATGCACTGGATCATTGAAAAATCAATAGAGTTCCATAAAATCATTTATTTCTGCTGTATTGACTATGCCAAAGCCTTTGTTTGGATCACAGTAAAATCTGGAAAATTCTGAAAGAGATGGGAATACCAGACCACCTAACCTGCCTCTTGAGAAATCTGTATGCAGGTCAGGAAGCAAAAGTTAGAACTGGACATGGAACAACAGACTGGTTCCAAATAGGAAAAAGAGTATGTCAAGGCTGTATATTGTCACCCTGTTTACTTAACTTCGATGCAGAGTACAACATGAGAAACGTTGGGCTGGAGGAATCACAAGCCAGAATCAAGATTGCTGGGAGAAATATCAATAACCTCAGATATGCAGATGACACCACCCTTATGGCAGAAAATGAAGAAGAATCAAAGAGTCTCTTGAAGAAAGTGAAAGAGGAGAGTGAAAAAGTTCGTTTAAAGCTCAACATTCAGAAAATAAAGATCATGGCATTCAGTCCCATTACTTCATGGCAAATTGATTGAGAAACAATAGAAATAGTGTCAGACTTTATTTTGGGGGGCTCCAAAATCACTGCAGATGGTGACTGCAGCCATGAAATTAAAAGACTCTTACTCCTTGGAAGAAAAGTTATGACCAACCTAGATAGCATATTAAAAAACAGAGACATTACTTAGCCAACAAAGGTCCATCTAGTCAAGGCTATGGTTTTTCCAGTGTTCATGTATGGATGTGAGAGTTGGACTGTAAAGAAAGCTGAGCGCTGAAGAATTGATGCTTTTGAACTGTGGTGTTGGAGAAGACTCTTGAGAGTCCCTTGGACTGCAAGGAGATACAACCAGTCCGTTATGAAGGAGATCAACCCTGGGATTTCTTTGGAAGGTGTAATGTTAAAGCTAAAACTCCAATCCTTTGGATACCTTATTTGAATAGCTAACTCACTGGAAAAGACCCTGATGCTTGGAAAGATTGAAGGAGGGAGGAGAAGGGGATGACCGAGGATGAGATGGCTGTATGGCATCACCAACTCAATGGACATGAATTTGGTTAAAATCCTGGAGCTGGTGATGGATAGGGAGGCCTGGTGTGCTGTGGTCCATAGAGTCACAAAGATTCAGATACGACTGATCCAATGAACTGAACTGAACCCTTCCAGGAAGAGTGCTTTTGAGCAGAGCTTCTATCATAAAGGATACCAAGTCAACTGACTTTTCTCTCTTGCAATGACTTACATTCACTTCCTATAATACCCCATCACTAGTCCTGCTGTCTGCTTCACCCCAAAGCCCTTCTGTCTCACCTCTGCTTCAAGTCTGCCCATCTCATTGTGAAGCATTTCCGTGTCTCCTTGAGTACCTTCTCCATTCAGGGTCTGTCTCACAGCTCCTCCGAAACTATTCACATTTATTTTTAGAATTTTTCAATAAATAAATAGATTAAAAAAAATTGGTCTCCATATGCCACATTACTCAGCTATTAAAACATTACTCAGCTATTAGAACATTACTCAGCTATTAAAAAGAATGAAATCTTTCATTTGCAATAGCATGGATGGATCTAGATCATATTAACATCATACCACGTGAGATAAGCGAGATAAAGAGTAATACTTACATGGGTAATCCAAGCCCTTCACGTGGACCCTGCTTTTGGTGGTCTGTTCTGTGTCCAGCCCTATTTATCCACGGGCTACCTGCTTTTTCACCATGAACAAGGAGGTGAGGAATGTAACCAGTGGTGTGCTTGTAGACTGCCTCCCTGGGGGTGGGGAGGGGGACCAACAGAAAAAGCAAAAGGTGGCAATATTTGATTTTCACTGTTTTCCTGTTTCTTTTGTGTAAATACTCAGGCCACCAGCATCACTGAGCCCAGGTGGCACACAAAGAAATGCGTGCAATTGGCTTCCGGAGCATCTCCATCACACCTCTGCATGCAACCCTCAGACCCCAGACTCCCTCCTAGGGACCCTGAAATTCCCAAAGGCACATCCTTCAAGGATGCCAGCAGTGCAGCCACACCACACAGGATGTGTCAGTTTAGTCTCACTCAGAAGGGAGACTTAAACTGCTGCCGATTTTGTGCATCAATATTACTGGGAAATATGGTGCTACTCTATAAGGGAAAGAAGAGCAAATCATGGAAAAGGGCAATGAAAACATTCATTTAATTTCCCAAAACAACTTGTAACAGTGATTCAGTTGCTGATCATGTATTCATTAACCTAAAGGTTATTGCCATTTGTAGGTAGATGAATTATGTCAATTTTCAAAGGACTTACCTGCAAAAGACATTTCAAGCAAGATGTTTTAACAGTTTGTTATGCAGTTACACTGGGAGAAGTCCTAAATGGTTAAATTACAGAAGTATAATAATTTCAGTGGTCATTTGACTCTATTTTCATAAGAAAATAATTTGGTTCAATCTTACATCTTTCCCCTAAATATGTTTATTCAGCTATTAAATTTGTAATTTATGGATGTGAGAGTTAGACCATAAAGAAGGCTGAGTGTCAAAGAATTGACGCTTTAAGATTAGATCTCACTTACAGGAGAAAAACTATTTAAAATTCCAATATATGGAAGCTGAACAACACGCTTCTAAATAACCAACAAATCACAGAAGAAATCAAAGAAAGAAATCAAAATATGCATAGAAACGAATGAAAATGAAAACACAACAACCCAAAACCTGTGGGACACTATAAAAGCAGTGCTAAGAGGAAAGTTCATAGCAATACAGGCATACCTCAAGAAACAAGAAAAAAGTCAAATAAATAACCTAACTCTGTACCTAAAACAACTAGAAAAAGAAGAAATGGAGAACCCCAGAGTTAGTAGAAGGAAAGAAATCTTAAAAATTAGGGCAGAAATAAATACAAAAGAAACAAAAGAGACCACAGCAAAAATCAACAAAACCAAAAGCTGGTTCTTTGAAAGGATAAATAAAATTGACAATTAGCCAGACTTTCAAGAAACAAAGGGAGAAAAATCAAATCAATGAAATTAGAAATGAAAATGGAGAGATCACAACAGACAACACAGAAATACAAAGCATCATAAGAGATTACTATCAGCAATTATATGCCAATAAAATGGACAACGTGGAAGAAATGGACAAATTCTTAGAAAAGTATGACTTTCTAAAACTGAACCAGGAAGAAATAGAAAATCATAACAGACCCATCACAAGCACGGAAATTGAAACTGTAATCAGAAATCTTCCAGCAAACAAAAGCCCAGGTCCAGACGGCTTCACAGCTGAATTCTACCAAAAACTTAGAGAAGAGCTAACACCTATCCTACTCTAACTCTTCCAGAAAATTGCAGAGGAAGGTAAACTTTCAAACTCATTCTATGAGGCCACCATCACCCTAACACCAAAACCTGAAAAAGATGCCACAAATAAATAAAGAAAGAAAGAAAGAAAGAAAACTACAGGCCAATCTCACTGATGAACATAGATGCAAACATCCTTAACAAAATTCTAGCAATCAGAATCCAACAACACATTAAAAAGATCATACACCATGACCAAGTGGGCTTTATCCCAGGGATGCAAGGATTCTTCAATATCTGCAAATCAATCAATGCAATTCACCACATTAACAAATTGAAAAATAAAAGCCATATGATTATCTCAATATGCAGAGAAGAACTTTGATAAAATTCAACATCCATTTAGGATAAAAAACTCTCCAGAAAGCAAGAATAGTAGAAACATGCCTCAACATAATAAAAGCTATATATGACAAATGCACAGCAAACATTATCTTCAATGGTGAAAAATTGAAAGCATTTCCCCTAAAGTCAGGAACAAGACAAGGGTGCCCACTTTCACTGCCACTGTTCAACATAGTTCTGGAAGTTTTGGCCATAGCAATCAGAGCCGAAAAAGAAATAAAAGGAAACCAAATTGGAAAAGAAGAAGTAAAACTCTCACTGTTTACAGATGACATGATCCTCTACATAGAAAACCCTAAAGACTCCACCTGAAAATTACTAGAGCTAATCAATGAATATAGTAAAGTTGCAGGATATAAAATCAACTCAGAAATC
>SJYF01000373.1:6094439-6106286 GCA_006410515.1 Procapra przewalskii | reverse complement strand
CATGGAAACAACCTAGATGTCCATCAGCAGATGAATGGATAAGAAAGCTGTGGTACATATACACAATGGAGTATTAGCCATTAAAAAGAATAGATTTGAATCAGTTTTAATGAGGTGGATGAAACTGAAGCCTACTATACAGAGTGAAGTAAGCCAGAAAGAAAAACACCAATACAGTATACTGACACATATATATGGAATTTAGAAAGATGGTAATGATGACCCTGTATGGGAGACAGCCAAAGAGACACAGAGGTATAGAACGGACTTTTGGACTCTGTGGGAGAGGGAGAGAGTGGAATGATTTGGGAGAATGGCATTGAAACATGTACACTGTCATGTAAGAAACGAATCGCCAGTCTATGTTCGATACAAGATACAGAATGCTTGGGGCTGGTGCACGGGGAAGATCCAGAGAGATGATATAGGGTGGGAGGTGGGAGGAGGGTTCACGATTGGGAACTCATGTACACCCGTGGTGGATTCAAGTCAACGTATGGCAAAACCAATACAGTATTGTAAAGCAAAATAAAGTAAAAATAAAAAAAAATTTTAATTAAAAAAAATAAAATGAATTGGCATCATTAAAAAAAAAAAAAAAGAATTGATGTTTTCAAACTGTGGTGCTGGAGAAGACTCTTGAGAGTCCCTTAGACAGTAAGGAGATCCAACCAGTCTATCCTAAAGAAAATCAGTCCGGAATACTCATTGGAAGGACTGATGCTGAAACTGAAACTTCAATACTTTGGCCACCTGGTGCAAAGAACTGATTCATTGGAAAAGATCCTGATGCTGGGAAAGATTTAAGGTGAGAGGAGAAGGGGACGACAGAGGATGAGATGGTTGGATGGCATCACCGACTCAATGGACATGAGTCTGAGCAAACCTTGGAAGATAGTGAAGGACCAGGAGGCCTGGTGTGCTGCAGTTCATGGAGTCTCAAAGATTTGGAAATGACTTAGTGACTGAACAACAAGAAATTTGTTCTTTGGAAGTTGGGCTCCCTTAGGATTTCTTTCCTTCCATAAAGTGTACCCTATGAAAGAGATTATGTATCCCTAGTGGTGTCTTTAAGTTTCAGGTGCTAGTAATTATTGCCATTTAATTTCTTAATTATGTGCCTCTTTTGTGAAGTGCTCTTGTGGTTTAATCTCCTTAAGCACCCAGGTTAATGAGGTACTTTGCCATTTGAGATTACAGTTATTGTAAGGAGCAATTCTCTCACCTTGGTGTGGTTCATTTCAGGCAGCTTTCATATTCGGGTAGGAAATGGAGTCCTCTTGGTGAGAGGCTCAGCAATGTTCTCAGTTAGATTTAATTAGGGCTGTAAAGCACGATGCATGAGAATAGTTTGTTTCCGCTCAGAGCTTATCTCTTGCCTTATATTGTGAGTCAGCCTCCTGGTTCTCCTTAAAGTCAGGAGTAAGGAGGTGTTACGAATAGACTTAGACCTAGTTGTGGTCATTCCTTGGCCTCTGATTTCTGCAGCTCCTCCTGAGGTGCCAGCAGACTTCCTCACTAAAAGCAGCATCTTATTATTTCATCCTCACTGAACCAAGAGGGCTCAAAACAAATAATATCATCTCAGAGAATGAACCTATTGGCTAAGTGTTATTCCTTTCTACTGTACAAATCTTAGGCTGTAGTAATGATAAATTCTGGGATTTCAGGTATCAGGTGAATCAACCGCCAATGGTGGCTGGCAACAGGAAGTATGTATTCAGCTCAACTCATCGTCTCTCTGTCATCTCTGGTTTATTCTTGAAGTCTCTCTTTCTCCCCACACCCCTTCATTCCCAGTGCTCACTCCAACACAACCCATATTTACTGAGTCGCTGGGTCATACAAGGAAAAATAAAATAACAGAACTGTGTTCGGCCCATCCAACGGTATGGACGGAAAGCTCAAAGCAGCTCTGACTTGAAAGCTTGCTCAAGTGTCTTTCCTCTCAGGAGCAAACCTGTCCTCTTCCCTACCTCTCCCTGGGTTCCTTCTTTCCTTTCCCAGTCCTCTCAGCTTATTTCCTGAGGTTCTCTCTATATGGAACCACTTGGGCAAGAAGTTATGTTTTCATATTTAGTGAGGGGAGAAAGAAACCTTATCTCAGTCTTCATCTGTTGGCAAAATCTTAGAACAGTTTGTCTTGGAGTTTCCATATTCTGCCTTTGTGACGTTGTCTCCACTGTGCCTCTTAAGAAATATGCATGTGGCTGTGACATCTTGGGGGCAGAAACGGCTGCTTTAGCCCAAGCCTTGGCACATCCTCTTGCATTCTAGCCTGGGTTGCAGCGTTTGCCACCTATTTAACAATAACAGTGAAGAGAGCAGCCTTTCATCCAGACATTGCTGGGGGGTCATCAAGAGATCTTTTGATTAATCAAATAATCTACATTTTTTTTTATTCCCAACTAAAAAGCTTACAGTTGAGGTGTGATTTCCCTATAGTCTCACAAAGTAGAAAAACAAAATGTATCTCCGAAAGAAAAGTCATGTTCTTTCCTCGAAATCTGCAGACTATGTAAAGACACTCAAAGATTTCTTCTTTCTTGTAAGAAGGTTAACCTCACTTCAGGAAGGAGTTCTTTAGTTCTGTATTATTTTTCTGTTCTTGCCTAATCAATTAACATAAACTTACTGGCTTAATTTAAGACCCATATACTCTCTCACTGTTCTGTATATTACAGGTCTCATACGGATGGTAGGGCTTTCCAGGTGGCACTAATGGTAAAGTACTTGCCCGCCAATGCAGGAGACATAAGAGACTCGGGTTCAACCCCTGAGTCTGGAAGATCCCCTGGAGGAGGGCATGGCAACCCCCTCCAGTATTCTTGCCTGGAAAATCCCATAGACAGAGGAGCCTTGTGGGCTACAGTCTGTGGTGTCCAGAGAGTCGGGCACGACTGAAGCAACTGATCATGCGTGCACACGTGGAAGGTTTGAAAATAAAGAACAGAAACCATAGTCTAATTGTGGGATTGTAATCTCTCATTGCAAAGTAATCCTAAACTTCAGACCTTTTAGGAACAACAACAAAAAAGTTACTGTGATCAGAGGTCGCCATTGCTATTGTTGTTATTAGTTTTGATACCAAACTGGCTTCACATCATGAGACTCTGAATCATTTACCAGTCAAGCCAACAAGACTGATGCCAGTTACCTAAGGTATCCATAACCCAGAAATCTAGATAGCAGATATCGAGAATCCAGAATCCAGAATCTAGATAAAATTTGACTTGAGATACATCAAATATGAACACTTTTAACAGTGAGCAGTGACTTTGAATTACCTTGCTTTCATCCTGGTGCATGTTCTTAGAGCCTTGGGCGCTGTTCCAGGCTGCCTCTGTCTCTGGGTCTATTCTAAAGTAGTGGTCCTGGGACCAGCCAGCCAGTCTCCTGGAGAACTTGGTAGAAATACAAGTTCCCCACCTCCATCTGCTGATTCAGGAATCCCAAGAGGGAAACCAAAACCACGCTTTGACCGGTGCTCCAGGTCCATAGTCATCAGGTTCAGGTACTCTCGCCACTTCTTCTAAAACTAACACCATCCATGAGGCTTGGTGGCGGTGGTGCTCTAGTCGCTAAGTCGTCTATGACTCTTTTAACCCCACAGACCATAGGCCACCCTGTCCATGGAATTACCAAGGCAAGAATACTGGAATGGGATGCCATTTCCCTCTCCAGAGGATCTTTCCAACCGAGCGATCCAACCCTGTCTTCTGTATTGCAGGCAGTTTCCTACATTTCAGGTGGATTCTTGGCCCACTGAGCACCGGGGAAGTCCTTCTACAAGTTTTAGACTTATTTAATAGGTGCAGAGTTAGTAATTAACCCTAGTAACGCACATCAATATGGCACGCCCCTAAAGTCAGTGAGCACACACTGGATGCAGAGTTCATAGTATGCACCAGGATTTGCCGAGTATGGGGATCTGATGCTGGCAAACAGTCCCGAAACTACAACAGATGGAACACGGAAGTGAAAGTGAAAGTTGCTCAGTCATGTCCGACTCTTTGTGATCCCATGGACTCTACAGTCCATGGAATTCTCCAGGCCAGAATGCTGGATGGGGTAGCTGTTTCCTTCTCCAGGGGATCTTCTTACTGTTGATGTTGCTGTTGCTGTCATTTTGTTTGATTTTATTTTGAGTCTGAGTGAGTGGAAGTCACTCAGTCATGTTTGACTCTTTGCGACCCCATGGACTACACAGTCCATGGAATTCTCCAGGCCAGAATACTGGAGTGGCTAGCCTTTCCCTTCTCCAGGGAATCTTCCCAACCCAGGGATCGAAACCAAGTCTCTTGCATTTCAGGCGGATTCTTTATCAGCTGAGCCACAAGGGAAGCCCAAGAATGCTGGAATGGGTAGCCTATCCCTTCTCTGGTGGATCTTCCTGACTCGGGAATTGAACTGGGGTCTCCTGCATTGCAGGTGGATTCTTTACCAACTGAGCTATCAGGGAAGCTCAGATGGAACATATGAGACCTGAATTCTGACAAATTGGATTTGGTAGCAAGGGATTACTTGCTTTCATCTTTTTTTAAAATAATTATGTACACTGTGCTCCTAAGCTTTGACCCTCTTAACTAACAGTGTGTCTCTCCTGTTCTGTAGATGAGAAATCTCTAGTTTATAAGCCAGAGATGCCTTCAATTCAGCCACCTTCTAGCCACTTGTGATTCCAAGAACTCAAACTACTCAAATTTCCCTTGTTCTCTCAGCTCAGACACCCTTCAGCCTTGTTTCCACTTTAAGAGACTCTAGTTAGCTGCTTATCTGTCCTACTGCCTGCCATAGGCCATTCCTATTGGGTTAAGCTGTTCAAGGACTCCCTTTATTTAAGGTCAGAGTTCTAAAAACCTCTCCCTTTCTAAGGAGCTCGGGCTGAATTTAGGAACCAGCTTGCTGAAGAATAACCTACCCTGAGATTATCTCAATCAATTACTTAGGGATTAGCAACCACACATATATGGCTCTCTAACTTTTCTCAGCAGACCCTGAACAGATAATCATTCATAGAGCATCACCCAATTCAGCATCTTTTCAAGAATCACTCTTGAGGATTTCTGTCCTGTTTTCCATTTGCAAGACTGCAAAAC
This sequence comes from Procapra przewalskii, assembly GCA_006410515.1. Classification (NCBI taxonomy): domain Eukaryota; kingdom Metazoa; phylum Chordata; class Mammalia; order Artiodactyla; family Bovidae; genus Procapra; species Procapra przewalskii. The sequence continues at coordinate 6,101,187 of SJYF01000373.1, read as the reverse complement.
ATTTGAGCAAAACAGAATAAAACAATTTTAAAACTACATAACCTCTACACAGTTTTATAGGCTTGATTTCTTTCATCATCAGAGAAGAATTCTCCTGGGAAACATGTTAAGGAGGAAAGGGGCAATGTGCAAAGTCAAGCTTAAATCAAGAGCATTCTCTGCTGTGTGCTAGAATGCCTGACATGTCATAATTATTTAATTAACTCACTTAAATGGTGTATTTTTATTATAAGCTTTTCTGATAATTTTTGGAAGGACTGGCACAGATAGCTGGTCAAAGCTATGGTTTTTCCAACAGTCATGTAAAGATGTGAGAGTTGGACCATAAAGAGGGCTGAGCACAGAAGAATTGATGCTTTTGAACTGTGGTGTTGGAGAAGACTCTTGAGAGTCCCTTGGACTGCAAAGAGATCCAACCAGTCCATTCTGAAGGAGATCAGTCCTGAATATTCATTGGAAGGACTGATGCTGACAAATACTTTGGCTAAGAGCTGAACCACTGGAAAAGACCCTGATGCTGGGAAGGACTGAGGGCAGAAGGACAAGGGGGTGACAGAGGATGAGATGGTTGGATGGCATCATCAGCTCAATGGACCTGAGTCTGAGCTAACTCCAGGAGATCACGAAGGACAAGGAAGCCTAGGGTGCTGCAGTCCCTGGGGTCACAAATAGTCAGGCATGACTTGTGTGACTGAACAACAACAACAACAACACAGAGAACACAATCCTGAAAAAAAAGTTACTGTTTGAAAATAATAATATAAACAACAAACATATAAATAAGTAGAGTGAGTCCTGAAAAGATGAAACATCTTTGCCAGTCTGATCCCAGATGAAGGCATTTACTCTGAGCATCCTTTGAGCTGAAAGATCCTTATGATCATTGGAGACAGTAGTAGAAGGAGACCACTCCAGTCATTCTCTTCCTCTGCCTGTAGGTACTTAACGGCTGCAAGGACGCCCTAAATAATCTGAAATCAAGGAGGACAGGAGTCAGAGAAGGCCTAAGAAATCAGGGGGGACTTCCCTAGTGGTCCAGTGGTGAAGACTCCATACTTCCAATGCAGAGAACACGGGTTCAATCTCTGATCAGGGAACTAAGATGCTATGCTGCATGCTGTGCAGAATGCCCCCCCCCCAAAAAAAATCCAAAAACAACAATAAAAAAGAAAGGGGGAAAGGAATGAGAGAAGGAAAGAGCCGAAATCAGGGGCACTCAGCTCATCTTGACTTCATGGTTTGGATCCATGGAAACAAACAAGCAGTCACATGAGCAGCCTTTCTAAAACATAAGAGCAGTCACAGGACCAGTGTTTACTATGATTCAAACGTCAGAGCCCATCTAACTCCTGCTGCTGCTGCTAAGTCGCTTCAGTCGTTCTGACTCTGTGCGACCCCATAGACCGCAGCCCACCAGGCTCCCCTGTCCCTGGGATTCTCCAGGCAAGAACACTGGAGTGGGCTGCCATTTCCTTCTTTGGCCCATCTAACTAGCCCTTCCTAAAGCTACTAGAACCTCCTGATTCCACCTGAAATAAAAATCCAGTTCCTTAACGCAGCCTATAAAGGCCTACATAATTGACCACCTCTGGCCAGCCTGAGTGTTTCAATCCTCAGTTTATCCCCTTGGCCTTTACTCTTTCTGCTCCAGTCACCCTGCTTTTCTCTCTGCTCATCAGTCACATTTATTGTTCCATCTGCCTGGGACATACTTCTTCCAAATTATCTCTATCTGGCCTCACTCACGTGTTGTCTACACAGATATGCCTTTTGTGACCACGATTGTCAAAGATGCCCTGCCCCAAAGTCACTGACTATCCCATGGCCCATTGAGAATGTACTGTCTTGGAAATCACGTATTCCTGGTGGCCCTACTTACTTCTGTCTCCATTGTCCAAGGCATAGTGGGTGGTCCTATAATGCTTTCTAAGTGAATGGACTGGAAGTTCAGTGGGTATCCATAATACCCCTGTATTTGGAAAATCTTTTTTTGCATTGGCATTATATTGTTCAAGATGTCCTAATTCCTATCTGCTTCATGCCATCAACAAAGCACAATAGCAGGCCCCACATATCTTCAAATCACTTCCGAATTAATTCTCATCAGGTGGAGGATATGTTACAGGATGTCCTTGAATATTCCCATCCAAGGCACAAATAATTCATGATGGAACACTTTAAGAGTTAAAATCAAGTACTAATTTATTTATTTGCTCAAATTGCTCCAGCCTTGGCCATTGGGAGGTCTTTCAGTTGACTCCTATATTCCTTTGACATGTATTCATCATTGTGAGTATTTATTTTTTATGTATTTGACCAGTTGTGTACTTTCTCGTCCTACAGGGTGCTCCAGGATCATCTTGTATATTTCCTGCTCCAGTTATGATATCATCCATTTCTCCAAGGAGCTCTGCTTCCTTTTACTGGAGAGTGGTTAGAAGCAAAGACCTGGCTGTGTGCATTGCTGCTTAGGAAGTTTTTGTTTTATATCCTCTCAGCTGACAGCCCAGAAACATACGTGTGTGTCTACTAACTGGTCTATATACACACATCAATAAAAACTAAACATGTGTTCATGCTGATGTGCTCAATTTTAATCCTTACCACCTGGGTTATTCTACCCTCTCTTTTATCTGTAACAACTCACTCCCGTCCAGGAAATGTCTGGGTCTCACTATCTACCATCTATTTTCTTAAATGTTGATTTTAGTTTTAGGCATATAGTGGCTTCAGATATTAACCCATTCATTTGGGGGAAACAAAAACTTTTCAACTAGAGTATGTGCTTATGTACAGCTCCTTTTTCCTTTAATATTACAGACTACTCATTTGCACAGTTTTTTCTGTTGTTATTGTTGTTATTTATTTTTAATAAATTTATTTATTTTAATTGGAGGTTAATTACTTTACAATATTGTATTGGTTTTGCCATACATCAACATGTATCCGCCACAGGTATACACGTGTTCCCTATCCTGAACCCCCCTCCCTCCTCCCTCTGGGTCATCCCAGTTCACCAGCCCCAAGCATCCAGTATCATGCATTGAACCTGGGCTGGCGACTCGTTTCATATATGATATTATACATATTCCACAGTTTCTTAAGTCAAGACCTTTTCTCAAAACCTTATCTCTAAACTCAGGCACAGACAGATTTTTCTCTTATGTTTTTCTTCTAGAAATATTGTAGTTGATGCTTGAGATTTAGATATATGTTCCATTTGGGGCTATATTTTGTGAAAGATGTAAAGTTTCTATTTAATTGTGTTTGTTTTTTGTTTGTTTCAATAGGGGAGTGCAGTTAGTCCAACACTATTTGCTGGAAAGACGATTCTTTCTCCCTGAATTGGTCTTTTTACTTTGCCAACATTCAGTTGACTAAATTTATCTGGATTCACGTTTTGTTCTGTTGGTCCTGTGTGTCTTTTCTTCAATCAGGAGCCACAATAACTTGATTACTGTACCTTTCAGTACAGCTTGAAATCAGATATTGTGGGCCCAAACACTTTGTTCTGTTTCAGTATTCTGTTGGATGTTCTAGGTCTTTTATTTTATTCATATAAACTTTAGAATCAGTTTGTATGATTTTTTAATGTTGAGTAAGCCTTTTTATACCTGGAATAAATCTCTTTGGTTATACTGTATACTTTAGAAATTGTCTTCAATTTGCCAACATTGTGTTGAGAATTTATGTATTGATGCTCTTGAAAGATCGGAGAAGGCAATGGCACCCCACTCCAGTACTCTTGCCTGGAGAATCCCATGGATGGAGGAGCCTGGTAGGCTGCAGTCCATGGGGTTGCTAAGAGTTGGACACAACTAAGTGACTTCACTTTCACTTTTCACTTTCATGCACTGGAGAAGGAAATGGCAACCCACCTCAGTGTCCTTGCCTGGGAATCCCAGGGACATGGGAGCCTGGTGGGCTACCATCTATAAGGTCACACAGAGTCAGACATGACTGAAGCGACTTAGCAGCAGCAGCAGCATGAAAGATGTTGGACGCTAGCTTCCTTTCAGTAATGTCTTTATCTGGTTTAGGTATTAGTAATCTGTGAGAAACTATGGAAATTTGTATTATTTCTTTCTTAAATGTTTGGTAAAATCCACCAGTTAGATAATCTGAATTTGGTGTTTTCTATTTAAGAAAGTTATTAACTACTGATTCCATTTATTTAATAGATGTACACTATCCAGATTATCTATGTGATCATTTGTGTTTTTATTTTACCATTTGACTGCCTAGAGGCTTATTACTTTAATTGATGTTTCAAAAAACAACATTTTCCAATGGCTGATTCATGTTGATGTTTGGTCAAAATCAACACAAAACTTGTAAAGCAATTATCCTTCAATTTAAAATAAATTTAAAAACACACCTTTTTGGTTCTTTGATGTTCTTCATTGTTTTCCAGGTTTTTTAATTTTTATTTTAATTTTTTAACTTTTAATTTTATATTGGAGTACAGTTAACAATACTATGTCAGTTTCAGGTGTACAACAAAGTGATTCAGTTATACATATATGAAAGTGTAAGGGAAAGTTGCTCAGTCATATGTGACTCTTTTCAACCCCATGGACTATGGAATCCATGGAATTCTCCAGGCCAGAATACTGGAGTCGGTAGCCTTTCCCTTCTCCAGGGGATCTTCCCAACCCAGGTCTTCTGGATTGGAGTTGGGTTCTTTACCAACTGAGCCACAAGGGAAGCCCAAGAATACTGGAGTGGGTAGCCTATCCCTTCTCCAGGGGATCTGCCAGACCCAGGAACCAAACCAGGGTCTCCTGCATTTCAGGCAGATTCTTTACCAACTGAGCTACCAGGGAAGCCCACATAAATATGTATCTATTATTTTTTCAAATTATTTCCCCAACTAGGTTGTTACACAGTAGTTAGCAGAGTTCCCTGTGCTATACAGTAGGTGCTTGTCACCAACTGTATATATAGCAGTGCGCACACCTCAGTCTCGAACCCCCTAATGATTCCTTCTTCCTGTCCTTCCCTCTATAACCATAGTTCATTCTCTAGCCTGTGAGTCTATTTCTGCTTTATAAATAAATCTGTGTCATTTCTTAGGCTCCACATATAAGCCATATCCTATAGTATCTCTTTCTTTGTCTGACTTCACTTGGTAAGACAATCTCTAGGGGCATCCATGTTTCTGCAGGTGGCATTATTTCATTCTTGTTCATGGTTGAGTAGTATCCCATTGTGTACTTGTAGCCCATCTTTTTTATCCATTCTTCTTTCAGTGGACACTTTGGTTGTTTCCATGTCTTGGCTATTGTAAAGAGTGCCGCAATGGACATCGGGGTTCATGTATTCTTCCAGACCATGTTTTTCTCCAGGTATATGCCCTAAAGGGGGATTGCATGATCATATGGTGCAATAAAATACCCAGGAATAAAACTACTTAAGGAGACAGATGACCTGTACTCTGAAAACCATAAGACATGATGAAGGAAGTCGATGATACAGACAGATGGAGTGATACACCATGTTCCTGGATTGGGAGAATCAATACTGTGAAAATGACCATACTACCCAAGGCTATCTACAGACTCAGTGTAATCATTTTCAAATTACCGATGGCATTTTTCACAAAATGAGAAAAAAATATCTTAAAGTTTGTATAGAGACACAAAAGACCCTGATTAGCCAGAAAAATCTTGCATAAGAAAAAAGAAGCTGGAGAAATCAGGCTCCCTGACTTCAGACTACATTACCAAACTGTAGTCATCAAAATAGCATGATACTGGCACAAAATAGAAACACAGATCAACGGAATAGCGCGCTGCTGTTGCTCAGTCATTCAGCCACGTCCAGCTCCTTTCAGCCCCATGGACTGCAGCACACCAGGCTTCCCTGTCCTTCACCATCTCCAGGAGCTTGCTCAAACTCATGTCCATTGAGTCGGTGATGCCATCGAGAGGGAGACGTCCCATTCTCCCTCCACCTTCAATCTTTCTCAGCATCAGGGTCTTTTGGAATGAGTTGGTTCTTCGCACCAGGTGGCCAAAGAATTGGAGCTTCAGCTTCAGCATCAGTCTTTCCAGTGAATATTCAAGGCTGATTTTCTTTAGGATGGACTGGTTGTATCTCCTTACAGTCCAAGGGACCCTCAAGATAGGAAACCTAGAAATGAACCTGTGCACCTATGGTCAATCTTTGACAAAGGAGTCAAGACTATACAGTGGAGGAAAGACTGTCTCTTCAATAAATGGTGCTGGTAAAACTGGACAGCTTCATGTAAACAAATGAAATTAGATCAGTCTTTAAAATCATATGCAAAAATAAACTCAAAATGGATGAAAAACTTAAATGTGAGACCAGACACTGTAAAAGTCTTAGAGGAAACCATAGGGAGAACACTCTATGACATAAACTGCAGTAATAACTTTTTTGATTCATCTCCTAGAATAATGGAAATAATGACAAAAATAAACAAATGAGACTTAATAAGCTCAAAATCTTTTTCACAGCAAAGAAAATCATAAACAAAACTGAAAAGACAATCACAGAATGGGAGAAAATATTTACAAATGATGTGACCAACGGATTAGTCTCCAAAATTTATAAACAGCTCTTGCAGCTTAATAGCATCAAAACAGACAACTCAATCAAAATATGGGCAGGAGACCTAAATAGATATTCCTCCAAAGAAGACATACAGATGGCCAAGGGCACGTGGAAAGATGTTCGGCATCGTTAATTATTAGAGACATGCAAATCAAAACTATAGTGAGAT
>SJYF01000373.1:6066382-6078793 GCA_006410515.1 Procapra przewalskii | reverse complement strand
TTCAGAGCTTTAGAAGGGAATGTATTAAAATTTAAAATTAATAATCTTGTATTGGTTTTGCCATACATCAACATGAATATGCCACGGGTGTACACGTGTTCCCCATCCTGAACCCCCCTCCCACCTACCTCCCCTACCATCCCTGTGGGTCATCGATTAGCTTCCAATTAAAATAAATAAATGTATATTTTAAAAAATTAATAGTCTTAAGTATACAAGCTCTGGAAATAAGGATAACTTCTATGTAATTTATTTTGTGTAAATAGTTCTAGAGTTTATAATATTTCATTGTGTAACCTAGAGCTAATTACACATTACAAAGTCTTTACTTATATAATTCATTATGTTTATTGGTAACCATTTTGAATCTTACATGCAGTAGTTGCTCAGTTGTGTCCAGCTCTTCGTGACCGCCTGGGCTGTAGCCTGCCAGGCTCCTCTCTCCACTGGTTCTCCAGGCAAGAATATTGGAGTGTGTTGTTGCCATTTTCTCCTCTAGGGGATCTTCCCAACCCAGGGATTGAATCCAAGTCTCCTGTGTCTCCTGCTCCCATAGGTGGATTCTTTACTACTGAGCCAAATCTTACATAATAGAGTTCTAAACAGACTTTGGGTTCTTTTCCAATCGTTCCTCCACACCCATGACTTTCAAGGAGACATCTAAGGTCCAGAGAGACCTGGTGATGTGTTTAATATCAAAGGGCTTGTCTCTGGGGCAGAATAAGCTCCATGCCACAATGATTTTAGTGGCCCCACCACACTTGTTCTTCTGAACCGTTCTGCCTCCTTTAAGGGAATGGACTAGTAAGTATTTATTATTATTATTATTATCTCAAATAAACACAATAGATAGAATGTGTGAATAAGTTGATCACATTTAGAGAAAACTGAAAGTCACCCTAATGGAAATGATGAAAATGTCAATTATATGAGCCACTAATCTCTGGGAAAATAAAAAACAAACAAACAAAAAAAACTGATTGCAGAAAAATAATAAATGAAAGAAAAAAAATAAGTTATTGATTTGTTCCCTCATTTTGGGAATATATAGTATAAGTCATGCAACCTCCAAGTGGTGGTTTAGAAGTATTATGGCAAGCTACAACCAAGTAATTCTAACAGAAAAGTGAGGCGATCCCTAAACAGTATTGTTTCCACAGCTGGAATCCAGAACAAGGAACAAAATAATGTTAACAAGAAAATGAAAACTTCTCATTAGGACTGGTTTTATGATTTCTATAAACTCTTAAATAATCCTGAAACTAATGGAAAAGTTCTAAAGAGAGAATCATAATACTGTTTATTGCATGATGAATAGAATATTATCTTCTTTTGTGTTCCATGAAAGAAATAGCATGTGATTGAATGCCTGTTTTTCAAAACCAGTCATTCATTCCAGTGTGTGCTGGCTAGACCAGCAGTATTGGCACCAGCTTGGAACTTGCTAGAATTCTGACTCCACCCACCCCTCCTTAATCAGAAATTCAGGGAACAATTCATAAAAGCATACTTTTAACAAACCCTCCAGGCAATCTGCTGTCCAGTCCCTCAGTGTGTCCCACTCTCGGTGACCCCATGAACTGCAGCACACCATGCCCCCCTGTCCTTCCCATCTCCTGGGGCCGCTCAAACTCATGTCCGCTGAGTCAGTGATGCCATCCTCCCATTAAAGTTTGAGACCAGCTGCCCTAAATCATATGGATACATCCATCTAAGCTCTGAAGGACATGTGAGATGAAAATAATACCATGACGCTGGGGTTGCATGCCTGTAGAATCCGTGATGCTAGTGACATCTTGCTTTTCTTGCTTACGTGACCAGAGGGATAGCTCACGTGCTAATGATTGTCTTGTTGATATTGTACAGTTTCTGTCATCTGTTTCTATTTAGGATTTGTACTGATTTTCTCCCTGTTATTCAGTTTGGTCCTTAGTCACTTCTCTCACCTTCATTTCTGGGGAACATGTTGCTTCTCCTTAGCATCCCTGTGAAGGAGCTTCAGTGAATAGAGCAAGTTCAGGTTTATCTTGATGGGACCTCAGTGGAGACTCATCAGAAGTAGGGAGTTGATCTTGAAAGAAACATTTCAACAACATGAAGTGAAATGAATTATAACCTGCTTCTTGATTTCCAGTGGAATAGGAAGGTGCAAATTCCAGTTCAGTTGCACAAAAAAAACAGGTCAAAAAATATTTGCCTTTTTTTTTTTACATTCTTGTTCAATCTCTCAGTCATATCCAACTCTTCACAATGCCATGGACTGCAGCATGCCAGGCTTCCCTGTCTTCACCATCTCCCAGAGTTTACTCACAGTCATGTCCATTGAGTCAACGATGCCATCCATTCATCTCATCCTCTGTCGCCCCCTTCTTTGTCTGCCCTCAATCTTTCCCAGCATCAAGGTCTTTTCCAACGGATCGGCTCTTTGCATCAGGTGGCCAAAGTATTGGAGCTTCAGCATCAGTCCTTAGAAAAAATGTGAGAAGTTATTTATATCATATACTTGACAGAACTAAGACAGAATAAGTAAAAGGACAGCTAAATTCTCCTTCATCTTTCAGATTCTTATTATCTAAATTCTCTGGGGATAATTAACAGATGATGAGCCAGGCTAATCAAGTTAATAGAAGAATTTAAAAAAAGAAAGAAAACAAAGTATGTGTTAGCTCTCATTATTGCTGTCAGTAAAAAGGCCAAGGGTAGAGACTTCCCTGTTGGTCCCGTGGCTGATAATCCACCATGCAATTAATTCAGGAGACATGGGTTCCATCCCTGGTGGGAGAACAAAAAGCCCACATGCCACAGAGAAATTAAACCTGTGCCTCACAAGTACTGAGCCTGTGTGCTCCGGAGCCCATATGCCACGACTAGAATGCATGTGCTACAAGGAAAGATCCCTCAGTGAAGACCAGATGGAGCCAAATAAATAAAACCTTCTGAAAAGTGGGGGGAGGCAAGGTATCCAATGGGCTAGAAGAGCTACCTGAGAAAATTTTAAATTAAGAACCGCTGGCTACTAGGTGATAAGGCCACCAAGGAGCATGTTCCCTTGGGGAGGAGGCTACCCTGCAGCATAGGTGTTAGGTCTGCAGGATGAAGGAGACTGATGCCTCTCCCTTCTTTCTGCATCCTACATGCCTCACATGCTCCTGGAAAGCAGTCCTCTAAATAGACTTACATTTACTTGGATTCAGATCTGTGACCCCTCAAGGCTCATGAGGGGTGGACAAATTGGTGGACAGTATGGCAAACAAATTGGTGGACAGTGTGATTCCTGTTTGACAAAGGTCCGTGTAGTCAAAACTATGGCTTTCCCAGAAGTCATGTACAGATGTGACAGTTGGGCCATAATGAAGGCTGAGCACCAAAGAATTGATGCTTTCAAACTGGGGTGTTGAAAAAGATATTTGAGAGTCCCTTGAACTGCAAAATCAAACCAGTCCATTCTAGAAGAAATCAGTCCTGAATATTCATTGGAACGACTGATGCTGAAGCTGAAGCTCCAATACTTTGGCCACATAATGCAAAGAGCTGACTCATAGGAAAAAACTCAGATGCAGGGAAAGATAGGTGGCAGGAGGAGAAGGGGACAATAGAGGACGAGATGGTTGGATGGCATCACCAACTCAATGGACATGATTTTGAGCAAGTTCCAGGAGATAGTGAAGAACAGGGAAGCCTGGCCTGCTGTAGTCCGTGAGGTTGCAAAGAGCAGGACACAACTGAGCAAATGAACAACAACAGTGACTCCTGTACAGGTAAATTGAGTCCTGAATAAAAGTTACTTCCCTGAATACAGGTGAGGTGAATTCCTGGGAGGAATCATAGATGATGGATAGATCAATAATACATATCTATAGATATGTAGACAATAGATAGATGTATAGATACATAGAGAGATGTTGATTGCAAGGAGCTGGTTCATGTGATGGTGGAGGCTGGCTAGTCCATAGCTATAGGGGAGGCTGGTAAACTGGAAACTCCATCAGGAAATGATGGTGCAGTATTGTCTCAAATCCGTAGGCCAGGCCAGAATAGCAGAAACTCAGGCAAGATTTCTGAGTTTCAGCCTTGAGTCAGAATCCTGCTATACGAGGAAATCTGAGTTTGCTACTAAGGCCTGCGGTGAATTGGATGAGGCCCATCACATTACTGGGGCTTCCCTGGTGGCTCAGATGGTAAAGAATCTGCTTGCAATGCAGGAGACCCAGATTCGATGCCTGAGTGGGAAGATCCCCTCGAGAAGGAAATAGCAACCCACTCCAGTATTCTTGCCTAGAGAATCCCATGGACAGAGGAGCCTGGAGGGCTACTGTCTGTGGGGTGGTCACAAAGAGTCAGACAAGACAGCAACTAACACTCACTCACTCACTCGCTTATCATGTTAATGAGGGTAATCCTATTCATTTAAATCAATTGATTTTAAATGCTTAGCACATCTATCAAAACGCCCTCAGATCAACATCTAGACTACCATTTGACCAAAAACTGTGCATCACAGCCTAGCTAAGCTGCCATATACAGTTAACCATCACACATAGTCACATCCTCTGACACTTTCCCCATCATTCCAGAGGCCACACTTCCAAATACCATTGAATAAGTCCCCAGGTGCCTCTTTTTTTTTTTCAGCAGAGAGGATGTGATAAACACAGACCACATGAGTTTGTATCAGCACTTGCAGAGACACAGTCCTTGCTGTCCTCCCACTGATGAACAAGGTTTTGTTGTTGTTTAGTCATGAAGTTGTGTCCGGCTGTTTGTGACCCTATGGATTGTAGCCATTCATGGGGTTGCAAAGAGTTGGACACAACTGAGCGACTGAACTGAACTGAGGATTCTCAGTCGGTGGAATTCTCCAGGCAAGATTACTCAAGGGGGTTGCCATTTCCTTCTCCAGGGGATCTTCCTGAACCAGCATGCAATTAATTAAATCAAGACTTTCTGATACTTCAGCAGTTGCTCAGAAATGATATATATATGCTTTACACAGTTTTTGCTTAGAGTTTAATACGTTTTTGTTTTACTGAAGTTACCACTTGCTTTCATTTTTGTTTCTTTTGACAGAAAAATAAAAACATCATTTTCATCTAATTCCTTATACATTTTAACTTGTGCTTTTAGTCTTTTGTTTGGAATCATATTAGCTTTTTGAGTTTCTATTTTCAATGGACCGAGTTATTCATATTGGAAATCAGTTTCTTAAAAACCTTTATGTTTTTCACTATAAACCATTATGTTTTCATTATAATTGCATGTTTTTCTTATGTAATATTTGTCTCCTGGTCTTCCAACCTTTTGGTAATACTTTCTTTCCTCCTGAGTGCTCCCTCTCCCACCTTCTTCCCTTCACTCTCTTGACAGGCAAGTCATAGACTCTAATCTTATCAACTGCTTTCTACGTCAACTGCTCTCCTTTCATATTGCAAGAGTCCTGTACTTTTTTAATAGTACAACCTCTGAATTTCTAACTGGTGAAATGAGGATGATGAAATCGACTTATAATGGTATTGTGAGAAGGATAATTCAACCTTATTGAATAAATGGTTTGAAGACAAGATGAAAATTATACATTTTTTAAAAGTTTGCCTTGATTTGTTTCTTCAGAGAACAAACACAGCATTACTAGGATTTATTCTGGGCCAGTTTTGAAAGTTCAAATTAATGTACAATTTTTATTCTAATGCTTTTGTGAGTTTACCTTTTAAAAAGTAACTTTATGAATTATTTTTAAAGTCAGGCAAGTTGTTATGATGGGGTAGGAAATGGCTACCCACTCCAGTATTCTTAGAGAATTTCATAGACAGAAGCCTAGAAGGCTACAGTCTATATGTTGCAAAAAGTTGGATCCCACTGAGCGACTGAGAACACACAAGTTGTTATGGAGATTAAAATTTATATTTATCTGGAGCAAATGCATAGCCTTTCATATTCATATATTTTAAAGCTATGATTTCATTAGTATAAAGAGCATATCATTTGGGTGCAAGCATATAATATGTATCATGATAGACATCTCGCAAATGAGGAAAGGAAATTAACAATAGTTAATATTTGCAGCTTCATTCAGCAGTTTCATTTCTGTGCAAGCAATATGGGATTTTATAGTTTGTTATTATCACGCTTTCTTCTAGACTTCTTTTATAAATCAATACTCCATCTACGACTGGCACTGGCTAAGTACCACTTCTATCTCTTCTGTGACATGTTTGCTAAGTATACTTGACTTCTATTCTGAAGATTAATCTCAATCCTACAACAATAGTTCATGATTAGAAATGTACAGACCCAAATATAAGACATATCCTATGACTGAAATATTGGGATGCTGCACACCAGGCTTCCCTGTCCTTCACTATCTCCCGGAGTTTGCTCAGATTCCTGTCCATTGAGTTGGTGATATTACCTAACCATTTCTTCCTCTGCTGCCCCCTTCTCTGTTTGCCTTCAGTCTTTATACCTCTCATATTTTGTTACAACATCAGGCATCATCCCCATAAGTGCCAAGCTTACACAGCTTGGCCCTTTCCCTGCTCAGTTTCGATAAATAATATTGTGATTATCAGTGGATGTGTATTGGTTTTTCTCTCTGGAATCCAAGGGATGTCACCCTGCCAAAAGGTTTCTGCTGTATAATAATTGTGAAACTGTTCTATCCTTGTCTTAATGATCTTCCTCATTCTTTTCTTCCTAGTATCCTCTTGGTGGCAGAACTCTGCTCTTTATAGATGAAGAAAGAAGAAAAGCAAATTATTGTTTTCCAAAAAAACTCCTGCCAGGAGCCAGCGTGAGGAACTCCGCCCATGGCAAAGGTCATGAGGAAAGAGGCTTTGGCAGGATCGAGCCTCAGGAGACCCCCTGTTCCCGAGCATCTACCCCCAAAACCAAAGTCTGTTTTATGCTCTCACCTACACCTCTGACTTTATGGGAGGCTCTCCCCCATCACCATTTCTCTCTGAAAAGGAGTTAACTTGCAGCTCCAGTTAATAAAAATTCCTGGGCATGACAAGACTGTTTCAACTTACAAACTCCTCTGAAGTTTCTCTAGCCTGCCTGAGCAGGTTCGTCCCAGCCACATGTGATTGTTTACAGCCTCCCAACCGTGAGAGGCATGAGATGCTTTAAAACTTTCTAAATACAGACTCTTTTGAGAAGTTAGAAAATTATTAGTATAGTATTAGTGGGTTGATTAGGAATTATATTGGTGAAGGGTTTTTTTCATTTGTTGTGCCAATAATTACTGCTAATTCCCTGCCCTGGGTGTGACAAGGGTGTCTCAGGTCAAACCTAGCTGCTGACAGATTAGCTTGTGTGACAACCTCTCAACCATAAACAGCACAGAGAGTTTGGAGTATTTTGAAAGTCTTAATTAGCATAGGGCTTTTCTCATTGTTGAGTCAATGATTGTCGCCAGGCCTCCATATCCTTAGGCACCTGGGAATATATTAACCAATGTATTTGGAATATAGAAAAGGAAATATAGTAGTTTCTGAGATTAGCAATACTATACTTTCTGAGTTAATAAATTTTCTCTTTTGTTATAGATCACTGTACTTTGTTATAAATCATTGTGTCCTTGCTATGTAAAATGTAACTTTATCACTATCTTAAGACTAAATAGATCTTAAGGGGAACATTGGTGAAGGGTTTTCATTTGTTGGGCTGATGTTTGCTGCTAAATCTCCATATTCCTTGCCCTTATAATGAATATAACTAGCATATAGGAGAAATAAGTATTAACGTTTAAGATTAATCATGTTAACCTTAGGTTAAATAAATTCCTTTCTTAGTTGTAACCCATTACACCCTCACCCTATAGGAATGCAACTTTATCTGCTACCTTCAGAGGGTGGAGCCTGGTTTAAGAAAAAACACCCTTGGAAAAAATAAGTTTTTTGATTATCAGAAAGAAAGAGTTGTAAAATGTCAGCAGGCCTCATGGCCAGAAGATGATGTAAAACCCATAAGACCTTTGTATAGTTTTATATGAAGCACCTGATTGTGACAAGGGTCAGGTCTGCTGACCCCCACGTGAGTTTGTATTCATCCCTATGTATAACAAAAAGTATATAAGCAAACCTGAAAAATAAAGAAATCAGATCAGTTTCTGGAAAGACTGATTCCCCCGTGTCGTTCTTTCCCCTTCTGGCTGAATTCCCATCTGGTATGTGGGTACTCACGAAGCCTGCTAACTCTGCCTGGGCTTCTAAGATTGGACCGGGGAGGTCTCAGTGCCTCCTATCCTCAGGAGAACGGGAAGACACCTGTGGCCTACATAGGTGGTGACCTGTATTCCATGCAAACCAAGTTATTCAGCATCTTTTTCTCCACTAATTTTCCTACTACACTATCCGTTTCTAATCTCTCTATATATCTGTAATTAAAAAAGTTTTTTCCTAGGACGCTTACTCCATCTCCCCTTCAAATTACCCTAGATCCACCGGGGCTAGACCCCGACAAACTCAATCACTTGTTCATTCGTTCACAAGCATGTGCTCAGTTCCTGGCATATGTTACGTGTGAAGCCTGTGCTGGAAAAGAAAAGGTGATCATGGCAAACAGTCACAGGACTCACAGTGCAGGCTCTGTAGTGGGCAGGGAGGCATCAGTGTGGCAGCCACACGTTTATGTGACATTGCGACTGGGAAAAGTGAGATGGAGGGCTGGTGTATGACCATCCCAGAAATTGCAGTAATAAGGTTGACATGGTCAGAGGTCTGGGACATCTTTCTGAGAATGCCACAGAGACTGGATGAGATCTAAGTGGGACTTAAGCCAAATGGGGATGGAAAAGCATTCTCAGTTAGAAGGCACAGCATGTGCAAATGCTCTGCACACTGAGCGCCACAGAGCCCAGGGAGCAGGGAACTGGAGGCCATCAGGGAAATGCCTGGAGACGCCAGGGGTTGTGTCTTTATTTCCCGGACAGTGGGAGAGAATGGAAGTGTTTCAGAAAAGGGTATAGCAGAGAGATTAAGAGCAAGCACTGAGTGTTTGCATATTCCCGGTCAGAGATAACCCTTGCAGGTTGTTTTATCACCTTACCCTCCTTTTTCCCATTTCTTTAATGATAACCAATAGTACGTACTCCATTTGCTTGGTTGTTAGTGAAATCAAGCAACTTGTGTGTAATTCTAAAACGATGCTGCTCACATAGTAAACACTTGATAAATATTAAGGAAACTATTATTTCCCAAAAGAAGGTGCCTCACTGATTTTAAGTACAGTGCTCATGTAGCATAGACACAAGACTGCTTTCTTTCTGTGTAGACTCTAAACTGAGAATCATTTCAAACCTCTCTTAGTAACTGTTACAGAAATAAATTGATGGCAAACCAAATATACAAAGTTTATTCCGTCTTTTAAGTCAGAATTAAAATAAATTTGTCATATTATGGTAAGTTGTCAACCTCATCCCACTGGTTCACTGTAACTGCTGCTAAATTGCTTCAGTCGTGTCCGACTCTGTGTGACCCCATAGACCGCAGCCCACCAGGATCCCCCATCCCTGGGATTCTCCAGGCAAGAACACTGGAATGGGTTGCCATTTCCTTCTCCAATGCATGAAAGTGAAAAGTGAAAGTGAAGTCTCTCAGTTCTGTCTGACTTCTGGCGACCCCATGGACTGCAGCCTACCAGGCTCCTCCATCCATGGGATTTTCCAGGCAAGAGTACTGGAGTGGGGTGCTGCTGCCTTCTCCTTCACTTTAACTGGCTGCCTTTAAATCAGTAAGTTAATATCAAAACAAACAACAGAATTTCTTGTTCTCCCTGAGGCATGTCAAGTTGGACCTTGTAATATCAGTGGTGCCTGAGAAGAGCCGCATCAGAACTCCTGAACTGTTCGTTAGCTGAGTAGTTGGCAAAGACAACTTTTCCATTTTATCACTTGAAAAATCAACGTATTTGGGGCAGGTAGGTATTTTATGTATTTAGGGAACTATCCACTAATATATTTGCTTTTTTTGTCTACACAGTTTTATCAGCTTAATTTTGACTTAGAGAAATTCTAATTTACATAAAATTAGTAAAAATACTTTTAAACCTAACAGCAAATGAGTCACTTCAATTCCAACTTAACATATTCTTGAGTAATGAACAAATGATAACTTTTCATAATTCATGATTAATTATATACATGTTAGAGATGTTTGAGTAGACAGGTTAGCTTTTCAAAATACCAACGTATCATTGATAAGATTTCCAGCTTAAAGAAAACTGTTATGTCTTTGCTCCCTCACATTTTTCTTTTGAATATTGACTTTTAACACTTTTGCATCTCTCTCTTCTGGACTGAATCTTAAGGAATGTGTAGACAGGGAATGAAAGAATCAGTGAATCCAGTTCTTTGCATCTTCTCATATCTAGTAAAGCACTAAAATCATTAACTTGAGATATCCGTTCTTTGTGGTTCGCAGTAATTTTTTGATGTCCAACTACATGTTATTGTTGTTTTGCCAGGGAAAAACTCCCATATATTCTAACTCCTCCCTTCCCTGTTTCAGAGCAGTTCTTAGAGCTATCTGAGGTATAGCTTTCAGTAAGATTCTTGAATGAAACTTAACTTGCAACTTCTAAGCTCTGCATTTTTCTTTATTCAATAAATGTGTGATAGTTTCATTGACCGTTCTTGCTTGTCATAATATTTTTTAAATGGCAAATAAAAAACAAAAAACATTATTGTCCTTTGATTTATTTACGAAACTATCCTTGTGATAATCTCCCAGTATTTTAAGTATCAAATGCCCTATGTTTCCTTCAAGTCTTTCCTTTGAGTCACCCTATGGAATTCTGTTAAAATTAAAAAGTCAGCATAGATATTCATAGATTTCACTCCAGAGGCATCTGTCTTTGATTTTCTTTGCTGTTATCTTTATACAACACCATGTTCCATAATCCTGGTAGAGTCACAAACTGCTTCAGTCAAAGGCAAAGAGTCTGCTTGACTTTAAAAAAGAAACAAAGGTTGAGTCTGGAATATTTATCATTTCAATTCCACCAATAAGTACTCTATGTAAAATAAAATCTACTTTTATTTTTTTAAATCTCATTTAAGCAGATCTGTACAGACAATAACTACATGATTCTATAGCATATGCCCAGTGCTGAGTGCATGGCAGAAACTCATTAGCTCTTTGATAAATGAACGTTTAATAAACACTGGAGTGCCACAGTGAACACTGGGGTGCATGTGTCTCTTTGAATTATGGTTTCCTCCGAGTGTGTGCCCAGGGACTGCTGGGTCATATGGTAGGTGCTAAGGGAGGGCTCCAAAATGGCACTTGCCAGCACCAGGGTCCTCATGGGAGAACAAGCCCCCTAAAATAGTAGCCACCCAGCCTCTGCATTCCCGAGGTTGTCCCAGTGACCTCCTACTTGGCTGGGAAGCTCTCCAAGATTAGCAGGCGTTTCTGGCCCATCCTCCGCTCAGACTCCTGCCTCTGTGCTGGGTCTCGGAGTGTGTGGGATTTTGTGTGCATCCTTTGAGAGCAGAGTCTGTTTCCTACAGCCCTTGGACACTCAGGCACACAAGCTACACTGACCTTCAAGGGCAGATGGATTTGGGCCTCCTCTTCCTGGTGAAGGACCCCTAGGCAGGGAAGCCAGATATGGGGCTTATCTCCCCTACTCCTTGGGGAGAACCTCTTTAATCGTGATTAGCCTCCGTCTGTGGGTCACCTACCTGCGGAATGTGAATCTTGACTGCACTGCGCCTCCTACCCATCTCTGTGGCTCCTTCTTTACAGCTTTAACTGTAGATCCTTCCTGCTAGTCTCCAGGTCACTCATAGATAGTTGCTTCATACCTGGTTGAAATTTGGGTGTGTTCATAGGAGAAGGTAAGGTCAGGGTCTTCCTACTCTGCTCTCTTGGGAACTTTTCTCTTCCGAGTATTTTTAATGACCAGGTCCTGTTTTTTTTTTTTTTTTTTGAGTTTTATACAGATGAAAGGATCTAGGTGAAGCTGAAGAACTTGTTTTCTGGAGCCAAACTCCCTGTGTTCAACTCCTGTCTTTGCTACTTAGCTGCATTCTAAGCCTCAATCAAGAATTTTCTTTTTCATGTTGTATCTGCATGTGTGTGTAGAGATAAATACCTTTGTGTTTAGTGATGGGGCTTACATATATATATCTGCCTTTCTTAGAAGCCACATAAGTTGAGGTAAGTTGCTTATTGTAAAGAGCACTTTTTTCTTTAACGTGAACTGGAAATTCAAACAGCTTATAAAAATACCAAGGCAGCTAGTTGGAAATCCAACCTTGCTTGGATTTCAGTGATATAGTAACATGCCAATACTAAAGAAAACTGCAGGCCAATATCACTGATGAACATAGATGCAAAAATCCTTAACAAAATCCTGGCAATCAGAATCCAGCAACACATTAAAAAGATCATACACCATGACCAAGTG
>SJYF01000373.1:6009402-6064488 GCA_006410515.1 Procapra przewalskii | reverse complement strand
GACTCTGAGGGAGAGGGAGAGGGTGGGTTGGTTTGGGAGAATGGCATAAAAACATGTATACTATCATGTAAAAAATAAATAAATAAATAAATAAATTTAAATTAAAAAAAAAAAGAATTGGAGAAGCCTGTAGGAATCGAGGAAGAACATAATTTTATGATTCATTTAAATATAATTATTTAAATTGATCACTAAAGAAAAAAAAAAGAAAACCAGTAGTGCTAAGGAATTTACTTGACCCAGGACCTTAGTAAAAGGATATTCATTCCACCATTGCAAGTCATCAGTTTGATTGAGTCTGAGCTGGCAGTTTCTCAAGGCATCCACTATCTGGGTGGGCTTCTGTGGTCAGTATATAAAGAGATCAAGGTTTGCTATCTGAGTAGAGATTCCTTATCTAAAATGCCCCCAAGTGCTTGTATGTCCCTTTAGACCCAAAGGTCAGGTTCAGATGGACCACAGGTCCCTGAGCGCTTTCTCCCAGGAATAGCTCATCAAGTGGTGGGCATGTCATCTGAGCATCTTCCTACCTGGCAGGTGGGCTTACTCCTCGCCCCTCCCCTCCATGTGTTGGCTGTCACTTGTGCAGGTGCCGAGCGATGAGCAGGGAGTTGGGGAAATGATTCTTTGCTGTTATCCATGCAGCTCTATCAATCTGAGCCCTGAGTGTTGTCCTGTGTTCTATTCTTCCAAGGAAATGCTTTCTCCTGAGAGTATTTTACCCTTGATGGCAATCTCGTGCAATAAAGGAGGTTTGAAAGTGAAAGTGTTAGTCTCCCAGTAGTGTTCAACTCTTTGTGACCCCATGTTCTGTGGCCCACCAGGCTCCTTTGTCCATGGGATTCCCCAGGCAAGAATACTGGAGTGGGTTGCCATGTCCTCCTCCAGGGGATCTTCCTGACCCAGGGATTGAACCCAGGTGTCCTGAATCGCAGTGAGATTCTTTACCAAAGAAGCCCCAAGAGAAAGTTTAGGGGATTTTTCTCCCAGAATCTCAGTTGTAGAGAGACATTAAAATGCACCAGGCTAAACTATCTTTTTTTTTTTCAGTGAAGAGTAGATTTTCTTACCATTACCTGGATGACTAAAATACAGAAAAGGCAAATCATTTAGCCAGAGGCACTTGTGGATAGGCTTCTAAAAGCAGTCTAGAAGGTTTGAGTACCAAAATATAGCACTAAATTTGGGAGTTAAGCTTTAGAAATAATAGTTTATACAAGAATATTAATGGGATAAATCCTACAATTATTTCAATTCTGCAGTTGAAAACTATATACTTACCCCTGTAACACATAAGTGGGTAGCTTAGTGATCTGTAAAACATGACTGGGAAAGGATTATGGTTTGGGATACTTATACATTTCATCAAATATCCTTAGCATTAATATCATTTTTATTTGGGGGATGGGATTACATATATTGTATGGCTCATGATAAAAGTATTCAGAGGGTGAGACAGGGAGGCCTGGCATGCTGCAATTCATGGGGTAGCAAAGAGTTGGACATGACTGAGTGAACTGAACTGAACTGATAGGAATTTGAAGCATTACATGGATATTTTCTCATTTTCAGTTAATTTGAGAGTAACTGTTTGGCAGAAAAATGATCCTTCAGAAGTTCTTTTCATAAATCAGTATCACTATGGATGGTTGGATGGCATCACTGACTCGATGGACATGAGTTTGAGTAAGCTCCAGGAGTTGGTGATGGACAGGGAGGCCTGGTGTGCTGCAGCCCATGAGGTTTAAAAGAGTCCAGCACAACTGAGTGACTGAAATGAACTGAATCACTATGGAAAAAAAAAAAATCTATGAGTCATGACTATGCTCAGGCAACCCTAGGAAGATAAGGAACAAAAGTCTAAATCAGGCAATTATGGTTAAATTCTAAATTTGGCTAAGGATGCTGTTTCTTGTAGAAAGGACCCAAAGCCCACTGAAGAGAAAGGTGTGTCTCCTATGGACAGGCACTCATGGAATAAAATTCTTAAGGTAGGAAAGAGATATTTCCTACTCTGGTGAGGATTAGCAGGGAAGTAGTTTCTTGTTAAGGAGAAGCTTCAACCTACCTTTCTGATCTTGGCTCTGTTTTCATCCCTGCCTTCAGAGATAATGGTATCACAAACTTCAATAACTATTAACAATTTCAGGGTGTAAATTGCGTTACTTTGGGGTTTATCCCACTGTTGATTTGAGAAAGAGGAGAAAGGGGAAACAGAGGATGAGGTGGTTGGATGGTATCACCAACTCAATGGACATGAGTTTGAGTAAATTCCAGAAGAAGGACAGGGGAGCCTGGCATGCTGCAGTCCATGGGGTTGCAAAGAGTCGGACATGACTGAGCAACTGAACAACTGTTGACTTAAGGTTTGGTTGTTTTGCTTTTGTTGCAGAAGCTGATGAACACTAAGTATTACCTGACCCTCCTATCACAAAGCAGGGGAAGGTTTTAAAGCCCACTGGTTCCACAAGCTTTCAAAGCATGTGCTTGCGTGCATGCTAAGTCACTTCAGGCATGTCCGACTCTTTGTGACCCCATGGACTGTAACCCACCAGGCTCCTCTGTCCATGAGATTCTCCAAGCAAGAATACTGGAGTGGGTTGCCATGCCCTTTTCCAGGGGATCCTTCCAACCCAGGGATCAACCAGTGTCTCTTATGCCTCCTGTGTTGGCAGGTAGGTTTTTTTTTACCACCAGTGTCACCTGGGAAGCCCTTTGAAACACGGCAAGGAAGAAATGGTGATGGCCAGAGTGATCTCAGTCTGGGAGCCTGGAGCTCATGCAATTTTAGAGCATCTTGTCAAGAAAAAGGATAAAGCATTCAAAGTTAGGAAATCAAGTATAGGCCACTAACCTTATGAGCCTCATAAAGTTTAGCTGTCTCAATGACCACTATTTTCCTGGAATCAGCTACACAGGAGACACTTGAAGTGGTACTAATCCCAAGGTATGCGTGGTTTTTGCAGTAAAAATAAAAAACTACACTTCTGTAGTGCCAATACACACACACATACTCATTATCCAAAAGGAGATTTTACAAATACTTGTTTATTACTCTACACATGCACGCTCAGTCACTCAGTCATGTCTGATTCTTTGCTATGCTATGGCCGGTAGCCTGCCAGGCTACTCTGACTATGGGATTTCCCAGGCACGAATATTGGAGTGGGTTGCCATTTCCTCCTCCAGGAGATTTTCCTAACCCCTTGGGCCGAACCCACATCTCCAGCATCTTCTGCATTGCAGGAGGATTCCTTACTGCTGTTCCTCCATGGAAGCCCTTATCACTGTACGCACCAGCATCCAAACTTTGAAAAGTTCAGTTGTTGGAATGTACTAAGATTATTAAAGCGTTGCTTTGAAGGGACTAACTCACGCGCTTTGGGGGTCTCCTCACTCCACCTGCTCGGTGCAGAGGCTGTCAGAATTTCTACCCATCTAGATTCTGTGGACCAGGGCTCAGCAAAGATGGTGAGGGTTATGGAAGCCCGAGCTCTGTGTCTCTTCTGGGTAAGCATTTCTTACCCTCTGGGTGATTAGCCACAGCTTTTAAATGACAGAACACCCTGGTTTTATTTAAACTAGTATTTCCAGCATCCTTTTTTCCTTACGGTATGATTTAAGGTGAAGTCAGGATAGATTACTCAAAATAACACGGTGTGGAAAACAAACAAAACATTTAGTGACATTCAGGCGTCAGGCACGAAGCCACATTCCATGACATTTCAGGCTTATTAGAGTTTGAGGAACCATCTGTGAAGATCTCTCCCTATCCTTTCCTATTATTCAGTCATACAGCTTGAAAATATTACCCAGAGAGGAAGGCTCAGCCTTGTTATTAAAAACTGCATTTTTTTCTCTGGTCACATACGGTTATGGCATTTGCCAAGAGAATATCTCATCACAAAGACAGACCTCAAAGGGTGAATATTTGAATTGCAAATTCTTAAAGCAAAAAAACAGTGTAGATTCTGTATGAAATTTCAAACATTTTGTCAAAAGGCCGATAACTTTCACCAACAAATGATTCCCAAAGGTGTTCAAGAATTGTTGAGAGAAAAATAAAGATGTCTGTTTTAAAATCACTTTATACTTGGAAAAAAGTTTCACGAAAACAATTTAAGTTCTGCTGTAAGACAAGTGTTTGCAAAAAAAAAGAAAAGTGAGTAGTTAGTAGATAATTCATTTTACCTCAGATGACTAACACTTAGTAGTCCATTCCTGTCATTTAGTTGCCAGTTACTAGGTTAACGTGGGATTTATATTTACTTGAAATTTACATTACTTAAAATTTGACATTTAAACATATTTTGTTGTTCAGTTGCTAAGTCGTGTCCAACTCTTTGTGACCCCGTGGACTGCAGCACAGCAGGCTTCCCTGTCCTTCACTGTCTCCCGGAGTTTGCTCAAATTCATGTCCATCAAGTCGGTGATGCCATCCAACCATCTCATCCTTTGTTGCCCTCAACTCCTCCCACCTTCAGTCTTTCCCAGCATCAGCTTCTTTTCCAGTGAGTCAGCTCTTTGCATCGGGTGACCAAGTATTAGAGTTTCAGCTTCAGAATCAGTACTTCCAATGAATGTTCAAGGTTAATTTCCTTTAGAATTGATTATTTTGATATCCTTGCTGTCCAAGGGACTCTCAAGAGTCTTCTCCAGCACCACAGTTCAAAAGCATCAATTCTGTTAGGCATACTTGCGTAACTTATAACACATAAAATTAACTTACATAATAAATGGGTTGGGAAGATCCCCTGGAGAAAGACATGGCAACCCACTCCAGTATTCTTGCCTGGAGAATCTCATGGACAGAGGAGCCTAGCAGGCTATAGTCCACAGACTATCACAATCATACATTAATTCTTGGTGGTGGCCAAAGAGATACTCTGGTAGATCTTAGATCTAAAACACAAGCCATGAAGCTGTGAGGAGCACAGCTGGCTGCCACTGAGTTCACACTGAGGCCTCACTCCCTTAGGCTGCTCCTAGGGTGGAGCCATACAACAGGGCCATGGTTGCCTGGTGCAGGGCTTCTATCATAGGTAATCTCTCTTCTTCTTAATTTATTTATTTTTTAATTGAAGTATGATTATTTTACAGAATTTTGTTGTTTTCTGTCAAACATCAGCAAGACTCAGCCATAGATATGCATATTTCCCCTTCTTCTTAAACCTCCCTCCCATCTGCCTCCCCATCCCACCCTTCTAGATTATTACAGAGTCCTTGTTTGAGTTCCTAGAGTCATACAGAAAATTCACATTAACTATCTATCTCACATATGGTCTTGGAAGTTTCCATGCTACTCTCTCCATACAGCTCAACCTCTCCCTCCTCCCTTCCCCCCACGTCCAGAAGTCTGTTCTCTATGTCTATTTCTCCATTGCTGCCCTGCAAATAAATTCATCAGTACCATCTTTCTAGGTTCCATATATATGCGTCATTATATGACGTTTCTTTATTCTCTTTCTGGCTTACTTCACTCTGTATAATAGGCTCTAGTTTCATCCACCTAATTAGAACTGACTCAAATGCATTCCTTTTGTGACTGAGTAACATTCCATTGTATATATGTACCACAGCTTCTGTATCCATTCGTCTGTTAATGAACATCTAGGTTGTTTCCGTGTTCAATAGTGCTGCAGTGAACATTGGGGTACGTGTGTCTTTTTCCATTTTAGTTTCCTCAGGGTATATGCCTAGTAGCAGGATTTCTGGATCATATGGTGGTTTTATTCCCAGCTTTTTGAGAAACCTCCATATTGACTTCTTCCATAATGACTATATCAATTTACATTCCCGCCAGCAATGCATAGGTAATCTCTTTTCTTCTACTTTTTCATTGTGGTAAAATATATATGTGCTGTGCTCAATCGCGTCCAACTCTTTGTGACCCTATGGACTATAGCCTGCCAGGCTCCTCTGTCCATGGATTTTTCAGGCAAGAACACTGGAGTGGGTTGCCATTTCTTTTTCCAGGGGATCTTCCTGACTCAGGAATCGAACCTATGTCTCCTGTGTTGGCAGGCAGATTCTTTACCACTGAACCACCAGGGCAGTCCAATGCATGTTGGCCTAACCCAAACAAAAAAATAAACTGTTTTAGGGCACTTAAATTTGGATGTTGTTGGCTATTGCCCCTGCCAGACTTCTCCTGACTGACACAGGGGCCTGGAACACTGTCGAAGGAATCTTATTTGCACTTAAATTTATCTAAAACAAGACTGTGTGCACTGACATTGGCACAATATGACACTTTCTGAACTTGATGCCCAAAATCTTGGCTTTCTGTGCACCAATTCCGAAAAGAAATAGAAACAGAGTTTTGGAGGAAGGAGAAAAATGGCTTTTATCTTTTCCTGGGAAAGGGGAATACATGGCAGGCAAATGCCTCAAGAACTAATCCAACCCCTGCACCCTGTCTTGGAAATAAGAAGAGGTTTTATGTCTTCATGAAGGTCTTGCTTTATTTTTCTTTTGCAGATTTTCAGAACAGCTACAGCCATCATCAGACGACTTAGCATCCAGGTCTGGTGTCTGTGAAGTTGGTGTGACCTTGGTCTTGACCTTCTTCTTCTTGAGACGCAGAATCCCATAATGGAGTGTAGGGGGAGGAGGGGCTTCCCAGGTGGCTCAGATGGTAAATAATCCACCTGCAATGCAGGAGACATGGGTTTGATCCCTGGGTCAGGACTATCCCCTGGAGAAGAAAATGGCAACCCACTCAATATTCTTGCCTGGGAAATACCATGGGCAGAGGAGCCTGGCGCGCTATAGTCCATGGGGCCCCAAAGAGTCAGACACGGCTGACTGAACTCACAGAGGAAGAAGAATGCCAGGTAGAATCCAGAAAGCAATCAGCTTTGTGAAGGGCAAGTCTAGCTACGAGTGTTTGCTAGTATTAACAGCTAAAGAATAACCAAGAGCGCTTAGCTCTCTCAGCCTCCATGTTGTTCCCCAAACTGCTCCTTGTTTCCTTATTTTTCTTGCTTATCAGAAAAGTCTTACCTTATATTTTGGCCACAAAAACTGGATTTTTTTTTTTTACTGCAAATTTCCTGAATTTTATATATTGCTTTTTAATGACATCTTTAAATAACTGTGAGCATAGCTTTGCTATGTTGCTCAGGAAAAGAGACTTTTTACAAAACTTAGATAATTCAATTCAAGTAAGTCTGATTTTTGTACTTGTCTTGATTGCCTGTAGAGAGCCAATATTTAAGCAATTAGATAGACTGCTTATCCTATTCTCATAAAAATTACTTAATTCAGCCAGGTTTTGACATGTGCTTAATAGCACACAGATCAAGACTGTCACAGACAAGAAGTACTCATTTTCTATTTTAACAGTCTAAAGAGGCCATGTGCTGTGCAGTTTATTTATGTGTAGGCATATGTGTTGTTTAAATTGACGATATTCAGAAATGGACAGAGCCAGGAAAATATAATATCATTCCTAAATTATTACTTGCTTTTGTGATTCTTGTCAAGTAAGTGCTTTGTAGCTCACATTCTGAGTAAAATACTTTATCCAACAAAAGAAGGGATTAAAGGGCATGTCTGCAGAGCAAATTATGCAGATTTTAAGTATTTGAAGGGAGGTCAGGAAACCAATCACTGATAGATATTAACTATTATTCTGACATCAGGCAATGCAGCGAATACAGTGTTCATTACAAATCACATAAGATAAATCATTGTAGTCAGTTTAGAGCAGCTATTTGTTCCTGAGGGTTTAGAATATCTTTCCAGGATTAACCTTTCTCATGTAGTAAATTACCCCAGGTGAATCGAAAGGCAAGGTCTGATTTCTTAATTGCTTCATTGTAATTCAGCATGACAATATATTTAAGTCTACTTAATTTGCATCCATATCACTGTATCAGGCTTTGAAAAATTGACCCTATTTATTTCAGAGCTATAACGATTATGTTACATTTACTAACATTACAAAGCATGTTCTTTAAGGTAAAGAATAGAGATTCAAGATAAAGAGATTACTGAATGGTGATTTTTGTTTCTTGCTACTTTTAACCTTGTTTTCTCACTAGTTATGTTTTCAGCAAACTCTTTTGTGTATGTATATTTATCGAACAGTAAAGGAAGTAATCCTTCTTAAATTATTGTCAAAGAAATCTGGATTATTTTCCCACAATTTTCAGTTCCATAAGTGATTTAGGTCATAGTACTGTTGTAAGTTGCTTCTATTATATTTCTATCTGTTACTATTCTGGAGAAGGAAATGGCAACCCACTCCAATATTCTTGCCTGGAGAGCCCCTGGACAGAGGAGCCTGGCGGGCTACAGCCCTCAGGGGTCGTAAGAGTTGAACACAACTCAGCGACTTAGCCACCACCACCGTGTCACTCTTGAGGTGATGGAATCACAGTGGGGAATTACCCCGGGTTTGGCATGCCGTGAGTCTGCTGAATGTCTAGACTTTGCACATCTTACAGTCTGTGCATTATGTAAATTTTCAGAAACC
Organism: Procapra przewalskii; assembly: GCA_006410515.1. Lineage (NCBI taxonomy): Eukaryota > Metazoa > Chordata > Mammalia > Artiodactyla > Bovidae > Procapra > Procapra przewalskii. The sequence continues at coordinate 6,056,006 of SJYF01000373.1, read as the reverse complement.
TCATGGTAAAGAAATAGGTCCTGAAAATGCATGTATAGACATGTATGACACATGGGAGATTTCTGAAAGAAGAACACTACATGAATCCACTTTCTTAGCTATTATGTATGCATACTTGCTTCCCAAGTGGCTCAGTGGTAAAGAATCGCCCTGCAGTGCAGGAGATGAGGGTCGATCCCTGGGTTGGGAAGATCCCCTGGAGGAGGAAATGGCACCCCACTCCAGGATTCTTACCTGGAACATCCCATGGTCAGAGGAGCCTGGTGGGCTACAGTCCATGGGGTCACAAAGAGTCAGACATGACTGAGGCGACTTAGAACTGGCTGTGGTATGCCATTTTAAGGATTTTCCTTAAAATAAGAAAAAAAATGCAAGCCTATTTGAAATAAGGGGACATCATATAACTAGTATACTTTTCTTTTTATTTTTTAGTTGTTAAGTCATGTCTGACTCTTTGCGACCCCATGGATTGTAGCTCTCCAGGCTCCTCTGACCATGGAATTTCCCAGGCAAGAATACTGAAGTGGGTTGCCATTTCCTTCTTCACTTTTCTGACATGCTTGAAAAACTTTGAGTATATTATGCTCTCAAAACTGGCCAAATCATAGTCTACTGAAATCTATTATTTTCATGGAAAATAGGGTAAGTAGATGAACCAAAGCTTAATAAATAAACACTGTATTGTACCATATACTATGTTGCTGCTGCTGCTGCTGCTAAATCACTTCAGTCGTGTCCAATTCTGTGCGACCCTGTAGATGGCAGCCCACCAGGCTCCCCCATCCTTGGGATTCTCTAGGCAAGAACATTGAAGTGGGTTGCCATTGCCTTCTCCAATGCATGAAAGTTAAAAGTGAAAGTAAAGTCACTCAGTCATGTCTGACTGTTATCGACCCCATGGGCTGCAGCCTACCAGGCTCGTCTGTCTATGCGATTTTCCAGGCAAGAGTACTGGAGTGGGGTTCCATTGCCTTCTCTGACCATATATTATAAGTTGATGGAAAAACACTTCTTTCAAGTTTCTTGCAGTAATTTGTGAGTGAACTTATCTAAATGGATGGCACACACACTCCATGTGTGAAGTATGTCACTCTTTCAAGGACATGATTAAATCACATCTCCTGAATCACTGGAGGGTGAGGTCATGAATTTTTCAGCAGCATACAGGTAGATGATCTTTTGTTTCCTGAATTCTTTTGCCTCTTCCACTTAAAATTTGGCACGTGTTAAGTTGTTTCAGTTGTGTCCTACTCTTTGTGATCCCAAGAACTATAGCCCACCAGGCTTCTCTGTCCATGGGATTCTCCAGGCAAGAATACTGGAGTGGGTTGCCATGCCCTCCTCCAGGGGATCTTCCCAACCCAGGGAATAGAACCAGCGTCTCTTACATTTCCTGCATTGCAGGCGGGTTCTTTACCACCAACGCCACCTGGTAAGCCCAAAATCTGGCACAGAGGTCATAGATGTTGCCATTCTTTTACATGTTTATCTACTTCCAAGACAAAATGAAGCTGTGCTCTTAAATCATCACAAAATTCAACCATAGAGAAATTGATAGTTAAGCTGAATATATAAAGTCATGGAGCTATTAAGCTCTAACTTTTCACTTCTAACACAACTTTTGACCAAATGAGCAGAGATATAGGGGTATGTCTGGAGCACATTGCTAACTTCAGGGGAGTGATACTCACACATCATTAAGGTTTGAGGCTGACCTTTTGATAGTCCAGTCCCACAGACAGCTCCAGCAGATGAAAGGGGCAGTGTACACGGCAGTGAAGACCATGTATAAGAAAGATGCATTTTAAGATGTATTCAAGAACTTTACTTATTTGGAGAAATGAAGTGAAGTCGCTCAGTCATGTCTGACTCTTTGCAACCCTGTGGACTGTAGCCTGCCAGGCTCCTCTGTCCGTGGGATTCTCCAGGCAAGAATACTGGAGTGGGTTACCATTTCCTTCTCCAGGGGATCTTCCTGACCCAGAGATTGAATCCAGGTCTCCCGCATAGGAGGCAGATGGGTTAACCTCTGAGCCCAAGAGTCCCTAAAATTATTTTCATACCTGCATGTGTATGCCTTTTTATGAAACCTATCATATTTTAGTAAAATAAAGATTTTTTTTCCTCTTGGAAAAATAGCACTTTAAAAATAAACTGTCATACTTAAAAAAAAGAAAAGGTCTAGACCTTGAAATTAGTTTTCCAGTGATACTGTTAATCCTACTTAAGCTGAAGCCCAAATGATTGGAAAGCAAAAACTAACTCAGCAGTTCCCCTACCGAGTCAGACTATTGTCCTTAAATACATTGAATTATTTTTAATAGTATTACTTTAGAATATTTAGGAATACCTGAATAAACAAGCCCCAGTCATTTGTAGGGAGAATTGTTTTTTCACTTACTTTTTTGGCAATGATTATTACAAAACTTAACACTACATTTTTAACTTATTTTATATTTGACAGATATGTTTGCTCTTAGGGTTTCTGCAGTTCAACTGAAATTTAAATTGCCATGAGCTATTTTAGGGACACATTCTTGAAAAGAATCTCAGTTCCCAATTTCAGAGCATATGGATATTTTAATTGATTGATAACATTATAATTTACACTGTTTTCCATCTGGTCAGTAACAGAAAACACTGTTTTTTAAACCCAAGAATGTTTATCATTGACATTATTTTAAATGCATTAAGATATAATCAAACAATTTCAATTTGGTACAGGAAGGCACAACACTGGAAATGTGAAAATGCGAAAGATCATTTGTCTTATAAAATACAGCAGTATTTGCACTGTAATGCTGAGAAGAGTGAGACCAATACCCGTTTCAAGTTGACGTGTATTTGACCCTTTGAAATTCATAAAATTAAAAATATTTCAGTAGACGTCGATATTTCCCTTTGGGAGATAAGCTACTGATTCCCTGGACCCAGAGGCTTCTGACGTGCAGTCTTGTCATTTGTACTTGAGTGGGGAAGGGTAAGTGGTGGTTACTATAGGGATAAGATGTCCTGGTGGACTTGATGGAGACAAAGATGTCAGGAAGGATGCTTTTAGTTTTTACTCCCCTGAGTCGTCTGTAGGATTTCTTCAGTGACCAAGTCCTCATTTTTTCATAAGACCAACAGACATAGAGAATCTTAGATCCCCCTTTTGGTCATTTCTTCCACAGTCACTGCTGTGTAACAACCTAGTAACGAAGGAGGGAGAATCAGGGAAGAGACGGACCATCTTGTTTGTGGTCCAAATGGGCTTTAATAGCTGTGCTTAGCTGTGGAGATGGACCTGTCCAAGGCTGACAGTCTCGCCCTGTTCAGAAACAAAGGGGTCGGACGTGGGGGAGAAAGTAGCAGAATGATGGGGAGCGAGTGGTGGGTGCTTTCTATTCAGCCTGGGATCTGGCACAGCCAGGTTCTCAAAGGCTGTGGACCAGTATTTTGGCCCCGATCCGTCTACCCCTGACCTCCGTCAAGGACGATTCCACACCTGGGCTTTCTCTCACTTCCCTAGCCTTGGTGGTGGGTGCTCCTGGAGCCCAAGGCGCCTTGGTGGTGGGCGCTCCTGGAGCCAAGGCGCCTTGGTGGTGGGCGCTCCTGGAGCCAAGGCAATTCTTTTAATAGGTAGTTATGACTGTGCTGCATCTTAGTTTCATGGCAGGGACTTAGCTGCCCTGCAGCGTGTGGGATCTTCATTCCCTGACCAGGGATTGAACCAGAGTATCCTGCTTTGGAAGACAGATTCTTAACCACTGGACTGCCAGGAAATTCTCCCAAGGCAAATTTTAATTTTGAAATAAATGTGAGAGCAGGAGCTTTTTTTTTAATGAGAGAATGTTTTCAACAAAACTTCCTACAATGCCTCTTGATCCAAAAAAGATTTGCTCTTAAAAAATCACCAAAATATAAAACAAGGATAATGCAGAAGTCACTCCAGATCAATCAAGTATGCCTTAATAAGGCAACTGATTCCGTTGTTTGACATTTGCACTTTCATTTTTTTTTAATTTATAACTTTTCTATTTCCTTTTGCCACTGTAATCCACTGATGAAATTCCTCACATATTCTGAAAGATTCTGATATCCTAATAAACTTTAAACTGATGCAGTGAATTGTTTGAAAAGGCTCTTCATATTGATCAATCTATATTTTTGCAAAGTGATTACTACATATTAAGGATGGCACATAAAATAACAATAACCAACCATGAGCTACATTCTAACGACTATAGGCAAGGAGAAAAGGGTTTACAATTTGCTCTCAGCCTGTTCCTACCACACTGTAGGTTCTCAGCTAAGATTTTAAATCTCTTGATTCCGGTTGTCTACCTGTGGCTACCCACTCAATTTTGAAAAATAAAGAGAATAATTCCTTACAAAATAGTGTGATGTCACTCATATAAGGTTGTCACACCATCTCTTCTGACTTGCACTTAAGTGCATACCACAGGAATCAAAGTGTTTTTTGAATCTGCACCTTGGGATTTAGTCAATGGTGGCATATAGGAACATGTCACAGCGTTAATCAAAGAGAAAAAGTTGGGAAAATAAGGAATGAAATGACCAGCTTTAGGGATCCCCGTCCTTTCCCTTTCCTCAACTGCGATCGTACATTATAAGGCCGCCACTTGCTCGAGCCCCCCATCCTTATAACTGCCGCTGTATCTTGTTGAGGTCAGCACAGATAAAGTGCATTTCAAACATGCCTGGGCAGTGTGCCCAGCGGTCAGCTTCACCAGGAGTGAATCTGTACATGGACTGAAGCTTCAGGACAAGAGAAGGTCTAACAAATGATTATGAAACTGTATCAGAGCCTTTCTTGTCTCAGGGAGCATAACTCTGCATACAAATGATGCGTGCCACTCACATCTGGTTTGCAGCTCAGTGGTCACGGCAGTCCTGTGTCAATACAGTGAAAAATGAAAGAGACTCAAGAAGAACAGGGATGTAAAGAAACCTCTTTCCTGTGGCTTCTCTGCCTGCTGGTCAGCCCCACCCTCCACAGTCCTAACCACAAAATAGTCTCCATAGATGGTTCTAGCTTCTGGACGCTGGGTCCTTCTTTACGTCACTCTATCAGCTCCAAGAATAACAGTGGCACTCCAGTGTTTATCAGCAGCTAGGCTGCCTCTCCTGTGGCTTCTCAGTCTCCCATCGTGGGTATAAGAGACCCCAGTAATTTCTGGAGTGGTTTCTATTTTCTTGTCTGGACCCTGACAGACATAAAGTCTGTTCACTAAAAGTCACTTAGTCAGGCAAGTAGAGGAAGCAAGGGACCAGTGAACTGGGAAATCTCTCTGAATAATGCTGCAGGTGGGAAAAGTGAAAGTGTTACTCAGTCACGTCTGACTCTCTGCACCCTCACGGGCTACAGCCCACCAGGCCCCTCTGTCCATGGAATTCTCCAGGCAAGGATACTGGAGTGCGTGGCCATTCAATTATCTGGGGGATCTTCCTGACCCAGGGATTGAACCCAGGTCTCCAGTCCTGTGGTCATATCCTTCACCATCTGAACCACCAGGGAAGCCCTGAGTGAAGGAAGTGAGAGACCAGTGAATTGGGCCATTCTCTCTGAATACTGTTGAGGCTGCTGCTGCTAAGTCACTTTAGTCGTGTCCGACTCTGTGACCCCGTAGACAGCAGCCCACCGGGTTCCCCCGTCCCTGGGATTCTCCTGGCAAGAACACTGGAGTGGGTTGCCATTTCCTTCTAGAAAACCTCAATTTACATATTGCAAAACTGACTGACTGAAAACACTGATGTGTTCAACATTCTTTTGTTTGGTCAGGACTCAGCTGGGACAACTCAGCTCTGCTCCACATACCATCAGCTGGGTGGCCCAATCGGGATTAGAAATTCCATTCCCAAAATGTCTTTACTCTGACGGTTCACTCCTGGCTGTTGGCTAGGAGTCCAGCTGTGGCTGTGGATAAGGCCCTTGATTCTTCATGTCTTCATATGGCTATGTTAATATTCTTCTGGCAGGACCATCTCCATTTGATCAAATTCTTACATAATGGCCCAATGCCCCTGGAATACAAAAGCAGACATTTCCAGGGCTGTTCAATGCCCGGAATCAGAAGTCCCAGAATAGGATTTACGTCAGTGCCAAGAATGTAGGCATATAGCATTTGGGTTTCCCTGGTGGCTCAGATGGTTAAAAAATAAAAATAAAAAATCTGCCTGCAATGCAAAAAACCCAGATTTGATCCCTGGGTGGGGAAGATCCCCTGGAAAAGGGAATGGCAACCCACTCCAGTATCCTTGCCTGGAGAATTTCATGGACAGAGGACCCTGGTGGGTTACAGTCCATGGGGTTGCAAAGAGTTTCAGACACAACTGATCAATTAACATTAGCATCAACTATTCAAAGTAATCATAAAGTAACTGGATTTGAGAGAAAGGGAATTTGGCTTCATCTCTACGTGAGAGGTAGCAAGATAATATGACAAATGAATATGTCGAATTGGAAATGCCACCTTTGAAAGAGTGGTCTACAATATTTGGTTGGTGGGTTTTCTTGCATTTGTTTATCTTAGTTTTCTTACTACCAGGCAATATGGCATCAAATTTAACTCAGCCAGGATACAAAAACTCATTCTCCATCTCTCTCCAAATTCCTTCTAACTATTTCTTCCTTAATGCACATGAACATTTTTTAACATGCTTCTCTTATGCCCTTTTATCTTCCAATCCACCACTTGTGTTTAGTCTCCATTGTCTTTTCCATGTATACATTGAAATGTCTTCTTTTCTAATTCAGCATGCTCTATAATATTTCTTTCCCTCTCAGTTGTAGGGGATTCTCTTTCCTCACTCTTCTTGATACAATCTTCCCATACCTTTCTCCTGGGGTTAACAAAACCTCTCCTTTCCTGATTTATGCCTCAATTACATCCTTTTTAAGGAAACATTCCTTTATTATACTATACAAATGCTTTTTTGAATCCAAAGCCAAATATTGTGCTGTTTGGGGTGTGTAGGGGAAGTCATGGGCCAAGGTGTCTATTACATCATGTGCATTATTTCATGAAGCTAAAAGAAACAATTATAATGTCTTAAAAACACCATCAGAATGTCCTCAAGCCCCACCATAATCCCAAAATTGCCACCAGCTTCATCAACTCATCTTCACATGATCTGATGAAGAGAATCATGGTACCCCAAGCTTCTTCAAATATTTCCCCTCCACCAAAAAAAAAAAAAAAAAAAAGTTAAGTGTTGTATACCAACCGCAATTGGAAAGAATACATACACTCAGTGATTCCTAACTCTGTATTATGAATGGTTATCTCTGCTGGCACTCAGAGGCTCAAAAGTCTCTTGGTTCATGGTACACCATATTGTATGCCGCTTGTTTGTTCATGTGACTCCTAGGCCTAAAGAAATGACAACAGTTCAATTAACTGTGTATTTAAATCTAAACAACTCTGTAAATTTTTAATTCTAATAATCCTGTAAATTTTGGCCACCTATTGGCTGGTAAACAGATTCTGAAATCTTGAAATAAAATTACATACCATTCCCTGTTGTACACTGATATTTACTTAGTAGCTGCATTTTAAATTATAGTTATTCTTCAAATCCAGATTCACAAATACTGAATATCATCCAAAGTAGGACAGCAATTTAGTGTTTCAACTGTGAATTACCCAGACTAGTAGGCTTTATGATGTCAGAAAAATGTCACTGTGCTTTCATGGAAATTTTGCTATCTGCTTTGACACCTTTGAGAGCTATTACAGCGTCCTGGGGAACCTCATCATGAAGTCTCGGAACTGTGGTTCTTGAGCAGTAGTTCCCAATCAGGAGTGATTTTGTCCCCAGAGGATCCTTTGCTGTTATAACAGGGAGGAGGTGTCACCAGCATCGAGAGAGTAGAGGCCAGTGACACTGCTAAGTATCTCACAACACATCGGAGAGCCCAGAACAAATGCTGACGATGCCAGAGCCGAGAAACCCTCTTCTGGAGGTTTGGAGATGGGGAACATGCAGGTTTAGGACAGGAGATCTCTTTTTCTATCTTTTCTAATCTTTGCTTCTTTGTTTCTTGGCTTTGTGAGCCTCTATCTCTGTTCTCATCTCTCCAGTCCCTCCACCCCACATTCCCAGGGCACACAATTTCTACCACTTTCTAAGTGATGCTTTCACCACCGCTTGCTTTGCACATGCTTTTACAGTCGTCCAGATGAGCCTTATCATTTCCCCGTATAGCACCCTAACAATTCCTTAGGGCCTAAAGTGAATTTCACCTCCTCTGTGAAATCTTTCCCAAGGCTCCTGGCTTCTTCATCTTTTGTCTCACATAGCATCGCTAAGGGCTTCCCTGGGAGCTCATCGGTGAAAAATCCGCCTTTAATGCAGGAAACCCTGGCTAGATTCCTGGGTCATGGAGGCTCACAAAGCCAAGAAACCCTCTTCTAGGGGTTTGGAAATGGTGAACATGCAGGTTTAGGACAAGAGATATCTTCTCTTTTTTCTAATCTTTGCTTCTTTACTAATCTTTTACAAAAGCCAAGCATCTGATCTAACCCTTCTCTTTCATAAAAGAGAATAGTAAGGAAATAAAAGATGAGAATATTAATGATAAATTTCAAAAGTTCAATGAAAGCAAAGGTTCACCTGCTCAGCTCTCATGGGGCTTCCATCTCATCCAAAACTACTATTGGTTTAAAAAAAAAAATCAGTCTTCTGAACTAACATACAAGATATAAGATGTATATGTAGAGCATAAGAGATATATACAGACATTTTCTTCTGTCATATTTTGAATATCTTCTCATATCTGCTTTGGGGACTCAACTTTGGATTTGCAGGTCTCTTCTTTCTTGATTCTCCTCTCAAATATTTCACTTTGCACTGAGAAAAAAAAATATATATATATATATAAACATGTATATAAAGACTTCTTTGAAATTTGAGAAGGGAATAGTAAATGTCAAGAAAACAAAGTGGAAGAGAATAAACTAGCTCTGTTAAAATTTTGGAGTGGCAGATCAGGAGATGATCAAACTATGGCAAGAGTTAGAAGAAAACTACCCTGATAGACCTGTGTTTGGTTATAGGGAGAGCGTGTTTCTGGTGAGATACAGAACAGTGGCCATGTTGAGTTTGTAGGTAAACTGGCGGGACAGACACGTGAGTGAGTAACCACATGAACCATAGTCCACAGTCTCACCGAGACCTTAGTGACCCTGTCCTGTGTTGTGCTGAGTCACTCAGTCATGTCTGACTCTCTGTGACTCCACTGACTGCGGCCAACCAGGCTGCTCTGTTCATGGGGATTCTCCAGGCAAGAGAAATGAGTTGCCACGCCTTCCTTCAGGGGATCTTCCCAACCTTGTGATCAAAACCAGGTCTCTCGCATTGCAGGCAGATTCTGGAATGGGTGGTCCATCCCTTCTCCTGGGGACCTTCCAGACCCAGGAATCTAACTGGGGTTTCCTGCATTACAGGTGGATTCTTTGCCAGATGAGCTCCCAGGGAAGCCCTTAGCGATGCTATGTGAGACAAAAGATGAAGAAGCCAGGAGCCTTGGGAAAGATTTCACAGAGGAGGTGAAATTCACTTTAGGCCCTAAGGAATTGTTAGGGTGCTATACGGGGAAATGATAAGGCTCATCTGGACGACTGTAAAAGCATGTGCAAAGCAAGGGGTGGTGAAAGCATCACTTAGAAAGTGGTAGAAATTGTGTGCCCTGGGAATGTGGGGTGGAGGGACTGGAGAGGTGGGAACAGAGACGGAGGCTCACACATCTGATGGTCCTGAATGAGCAGGGTCCTCCCATCACGCTGGCAAAGAAAACCTTGAGAGTAACAAAGGTTAAGCCAGGGATCGGTCAACAACAGCTCAGCTTGGAGTGAAATTGGAGGGAAATACAGTGAGGCGCTGAGTTGACATGACATGCCCCCAGGTTCCAACAAGTGCAGCAATGAGAGGACGAGACATGTCTGGGGTCTAACTCCTCAGACGTTTCACTTGGAGATAACTGGACACTTTACGGGCACTTGACGCCAGCACGAAAAGCAGGTAGAGACAATCCCCTCCGATCTTTAATGCCTAGAGAGAGACGGGGTGGGGGAAGCGGAGGAAAAGACAAACCAAGTGCGAGGCCATGGACACTGAGGCTTGGTCCTTCAAGGCACAAGATTTCAGGTGTGCCTCATCCAGGGAATGCGCTTACTCCTCTCAAAAGTAATTTTTGCCTTTGGGGAAATGATTTTAAACTGCTCAGTACCTGAACATCATAAGTTCATTCTAACTAATGTTCCTTTTCAGATTAATTACTCAGAATGAATTGCACCCTTCGGTGAGGTAAACAGACCTAACGATTTGTAAACTTCCTCCAGCCTGCTGTGCGCTCTGCTGCTTCTCCTTGAAACTGTCACTGTTTTATTTACTTGTGCTGGTGAATATACACCCTCGCAAAGAACGAAGCTATCAATTCAGGATTCTGGGCAAGAGAAGAACTTAATTTCTAATGTAAATATAAACTTGGCAGAAAGATGGCCGCTGTTCCCCTAGTGCCGCTGTTGGAGCAGGTTGACAAGCACCTGAGATGGGAATTCCCTGGTGGTCCAGTGGCTAAGACTCCACCCTCTCACTGCCGAGGGCCCCAGTTCAATCCCTGGTTAGGGAACTAAAATCCCACAATCTGCATGGGATGGCCAAAAAAAAGAAAAAAGAAAAACTGAAATCAAGCACCTGAAGTTGATGAATATTCCCTCCTTGTCTATGGGAAAAGATACTGAGAAAAAAGTTTCTTAAACATTAAGTTCAGTCGCTCAGTCATGTCCGACTCTTTGGGACCCCATGAATCGCAGCACGCCAGGCCTCCCTGTCCATCACCATCTCCTGGAGTTCACTCAGACTCACATCCATCGAGTCAGTGATGCCATGCAGCCATCTCATCCTCTGTCATCCCCTTCTCCTCCTGCCCCTAATCCTTCCTAGCTTCAGAGTCTTTTCCAATGAGTCAACTCTTCGCATGAGGTGGCCAAAGTACTGGAGTTTCAGCTTTAGCATCATTCCTTCCAAAGAAATCCCAGGGCTGATTTCCTTCAGAATGGACTGGTTGGATCTCCTTGCGGTCCAAGGGACTCTCATTATTTTGTTCCTAATTCTCTTTTGCCTACAGGAGCCATCAAATAAGAACCCAGGCATCTGTTATTCTTAGAACTTGGTGCTATTGGCTTTTCACCTACGAGGGACTTTGCTGATGGTTGGGCAGCAAAAGAGAGTCTTTGAGAGAGTCCAGCAGAGTGGATAAGGAGAGGACCCCACAGGCAACCTCGCAGTGTGTGAATTAACATTAATTCTATTTGTTTTTCTCTTACTCTTCTCCTTCTTCTCCTCTTTCACCCGTCCCTCCTCCTCCTCCTCCTCCTTTTTATTTTAGGAGATGGAGAGGAATATTGTATCATATAGTAGATAAGTTGGCTGGAGGCAAAGAACTAGAGATTCCATGGTGGTTTGGAGAGATTTTAGCCCTCCCATAATCACCGTAACCTGATCAATTAAAAAACAGCTTGATTCAGATTTGCTTTTATCAGCTAAACCAGGAGGCTCTCCTGTTGAACATAATTTCACAACACTTAGCACAAGACAAGGACACTCTGTGATCATGATGGAGCAAGAAGAAAACAGGACTCCTGGCCAGTCGTGTCTAAACACACACAAAAACAAGGATACTGCCCAAACCACAAAATATGACCAAAGGCTACCCACTCCCAGCTCACATGACTGACTCTTGCCTCTTCCCACCTCGTAGATAAGACACTGAGACAATCACAGACCAATTCTACTTTCTAAATTCACTCATCCAAAGTAAAATTACACTACTTTAATTAAATCTCCCAGATCACACGTTTGTGTACTCATATGTTCAGTCAACTCTTTTTGACCCCATGGACTGTAGCCTGCCAGGTTCCTCTGTCTGTGGGATTCTCCAGACAAGAATACTAGAGTGGGTTGCCCCTTCCTTCTCCAGGGGATCTTCCCAACCCAGGAACTGAACCCACGTCTCTTGCATTGGCAGGCAGATTCTTTACCACTGAGCCGTGTGGGAAGCCCTGGAATGGCACTTCCATGGTTATGAACTGTGAAGGACAACCTGCTGCCACCTCCGGCCCTTTCCTTCCTGGATAGAGCCCAGTGGGTGTAATCCTGGCCTTAGCTTTGCCAGCAGTGAGTGACCTCTCTAATTGGTTGGCAACATGGGCTTGGCTCTGTCCTTCTCTGCCTTGGTAGAGGGTCGACCCAGGGAGAACATGATGCATCTCAGCTTCTCCAGGCTGCGCGTATGAAGCTCTTGAAGCCCCACCTAGTCCAATTCAGCCTAATACTACCTGAGACTGGGATGGGAAGGTTGGCTTGATCCTGGAATGTGGTGAATCGTCTCCTTTGACTCTCAAGCTAACTGACACATCTAATTTTACCTTTATTTGTAATAAAGATTTTGCAGCTTGCTTTATTTTTCAATTTGTTGAAGAATTCAGTGGGGTTGTGGAGTGCTATTTGGGGTACCTATTGGATATCCCAACTGAGGTGTTTCAGGATACGTACAATTGAATCTCCTTTAACATGAACTGGTTTGATCTCCTTGGACATCACCAATTCAATGGACATGAACTTGGGCAAGCTCCAGGAGACGGTGAGGGACAGGGAAGCCTGTTGTCCTGCAGATCAAGGGGTCATGAAGAGTCAGACGTGACTTGGTGACTGAGCAACAGCAACGATTGAATCATCTAATCCAACTGCCACTGAAGATTATTAAAGTCTCTTTTAGAGCAAGCTTATTTTGACCTCCAAGTGCTTAGCTTGTTTTCAAGATCAAGGGTGTGAGAAATATAATTTACATATCTCAGAAATTTCTCTCTCTGGGTTGCTCTTAGTATTAGTTCACATTTAGAGTGAAGTATAAGGCAGGAATTCTTTCTGGAGGAATCCATTCTAAAAGACGCATGCCTCCGTCATGATGTTTCTGAGTCATTTCTGCTTTCAAGGTTTCTCACAGATGTGCTCCCAAGGACCAGCTAAATGAATTGGTCATTGCTGGGTTCCCACATGCCATCCCCAACAAGGATCTGCTCCCTGTCTGTGTGACTGTAAATGGTGCATTCTGTTCACTCCAGTATATCAGAATGAATCCCTGCCCCACAGAAATGCAAAACAGGTGATAGCAGGCCAAGTGGGCAGAAAGCAGAAACACGAATGACCCTGAGAAGGGGCCGCCACAGGATAAACACTTTAAAAACTGTTCATTGGAGTATACTTGATTTATTAATACAATGCTGTGTTAGTTTCAGGTGTACGGCAAAGTGCTTCATTTGCATATCTATGTATCTTTATCTCCATTCTTTTTCAGGTTCTCTTTGCATATGCAACATGCAACGTGCATGTGTGCTCAGTCATGTCCAATTCTTTGTGACCCTGTGGACTGCAGCCTACCAGGTCCCACTGTCCATCAGATTTTCCAGCTAAGAATACTGGAGTGGGTTGCCATTTCCTCCTCCAGGGGATCTTCCTGAACCAAGGATTTGACTTCCAGCTCTTATGTCCCCTGCATCAGCAAGTGGGTTCTTTGCCAGTGAGCCACCTGGGAAGCCCCCTTTTCACAATAAGTTATTACAGAGTATTGAGTAGACTTCCCAGGGCTGTCCTTATTAGCTGTCTATTTTATATTTAGTCTTGTATATATGTCAACCCCAATCTCCTGATTCATCACTCCCCCCACATTTTCTCTTTGGCAGCCATAAGCCTGATTTTGAGATCTGTGAGGAGCCTGTTTTTGTTTTGTAATAAGCTCATTTGTATCATTTTTATTATATGCAACTCAAGTGATATCGTATGATATTTCTCTTTCTCTGAGTTACTCAGTGTGAGACTTTCTCGGCCTATCCATGTGGTTGTAAATGGGTTGTTCTTTTTTACGGTTGAGTAATATTCGATTCGACCACATCTGCTTTATCTATTCATCTATAGATGGAGATTTAGGTGGCTTTCAAGTCTTGGCTATTACAAACACAGCTGTAATGAACACTGGAGAGCATGTATCTTTTCAATCTGTGATTTTTTTCTGCATATATGCCCAGGAGTGAGATTGCTGGATCCTGAGGCTGCTCTATATTTAGTTTACAAAGGAACTCCCATATTGTTCCCCATAGAGGCTATACCAATGTACATTCCTACCAACAGTGTGTGAGGGTTCCCTTTTCTCCACACCCTCTGCAGCATTTATAGTTCGTAGATTTCTTAATGATAGTCTTCTGACCAGTGTAAAGTCATACCTCATTTTGGCTTTGACTTGCATTTTTCTAGTAATTGGTGATGCTGAGCATCTTTTAATGTGCCTTTTGGCCACATGTATGTCTTCTTTGGAGAAATGTCTATTTAGACCTTATGCAAATTTTTTGATCGGGCTGTTGTTGTTTTGTGTTTGTTTTTTTTTTAATAGTAAGCTGCATGAGCTGTTCATATATTTTGGAGATAAATCCCTTGTCGACTGCAGCGTTTGATGAAGCAAAAGTCAGTGTTATCCAGGGTGGTCTGATGATGGTTTACTTGTTGATGCATTGCTAACACCATTTTAACTCCAAAAGTATAGACTCATGAAGAAAGTCACATAGATGGTGCTTTCAAAGGTGCTCCAGAGTTTGGAGGCTTCTAGGTGAGGTAAAGTTCACCCCAGAAGCTGAAATAAGTGGAAATCTATACCCAATAAGGGCTGCCAACCATTAGTAGGGGACCTTTCCTTGAGAGGTGGTTTCATTTCACTCCCGACAGGGCTACAGTGTTTATAATAAAAAAGACAAGATGGTTTTTAAACACCAAGCTAGAATATTCTTAATGGCATGATATACTGCAATAATTATCTTATTGTCCAAAAATGAGAATGGAAAAGTTTGAAGAGATCCTAGGGGGTAAGAATGGCATCACTGGAGGATTTGCCAGTTACCCAGTCCTCCCCAGGGAAAGTGTGCATTAAATCTAGAGCATTCCTCCTCGTCATCTGGACAGAGAATCATCTGCAATGTTTTTATGGATTGATGGAAATCTTCCTTCTGAAACATTCATATCCCTCCATTCTAACTCGTTCTGCTCACTGAGCAACTTCTAGGTCACGTCATGGTCCCTTGTGTAAACTTACATAACTGAAGAGGTGAACTAGGAAAATGCATGGTACCAGTTACAGAGCTACTTTTAACTCCATGATAAATATCTCAGTTGTCACTCTAGTTTCTGTCTACACCTTGAAAATGTGTTAGGTTGAGATATTTTCTAGTGGAACTGCAGTTTTTCAAAGACTCCAAAACCTCCTGTGCCCCCAGCGGCTCTGTGACGTGGCCAGTGGGCTTGCTTCTTGGGCACTTCTTGACCTGCTGCCTGTCCTCTGTGCATCAACATGGTCTTCCTGGGGTTTCCTATCAGTATCACATGCCTTTGTTATGGTTCGGTTCAGTTCAGTCCTCAGTCATGTCCAACTCTTTGTGACCCCATGAACCGCAGCATGCCAGGCCTCCCTGTCCATCACCAACTCCCGGAGTTTACCCAAACTCATGTCCATTGAGTTGGTGATGCCATCCAATCATCTCATCCTCTGTCGAACCCTTCTCCTTCTGCCTTCAATTTTTCCCAGCATCCGGGTCTCTTCAAATGAGTCATCTCTTCACATCAGGTGGCCAAAGTATTAGAGTTTCAGCTTCAGCATCAGTCCTTCAATGAACACTCAGGACTGATCTCCTTTACGATGGACTGATTAGATCTCCTTGCAGTCCAAAGGATTCTCAAGAGTCTTCTCCAACACTACAGTTTAAAAGCATCAATTCTTCGGCACTCAGCTTTCTTTATAGTCCAAATCTCACATTCATACATAGTGTGGTAGTGGTTTTCAAGTTTTGGTGATGCAACCTTGTCCCAGTTGGAGCGATTTGCCTGGAAGCAGCCTCCTGGGAAGAAGGAAGCCTTGCGTCTGCTTTGAGATGAGAGGGAGAACCATTGCTCACAGCCCTGTCCTCAGGAGTGCTTCCTTGCCCTGCAAGGAGGCCCTTTAAGAACAGTCCACACCCACAGGGGAGTCAGCTGACAAGTCAGCTTTGGCACAGCAGCCAGTTTTCCTCTCCTGTCTTGCTGGCAGCGGCACGGGCTGCCTGGGTCCATATCTGAAGTTCACCTGCAGCCAGCTTCCAATGCACAGAGCCGTGGCCTCTGTGACGCTCCAAGTCTGGTCCCCATCACTGGCCAGGCCTTGGTTCCAACTTTCTGATTGGAAGTTTGGGGTTTTGCCCCACTCGTCTCCACCTCAAATTCCTTCTGGTCTTGAATTTCCAAGTCACAAAAGAAAATCGTTTTGATGCAAATGTACCAAGTGCATTTTAACTTAGCCTGCTTTCATGTAGTCACTTCATTGGCTGTGAAATGGCATATTCCCTCCACCCCCATGAGGCCATCTCCCAGGCACAGGATCCAGGCTGGGGGATCTCTTGGAGGCTGACTGGATGGGTCCTTCTGTGTAAGCACCTCATGCTAACTGATGGTCCCGCTGGAGCTCCTGGATGGATCCTTCAGATGTCCCCTGTTCTCCAGGCCTCATGTGACTGTCTGTCACCCATCTTCCTCCCAGGGCTCTCTTTAATTTTCCTGCTAACTGAACTCTATGTCCCCCTTTTCTCAAAAAGGAACATAGACTCAGCCAGAAAGAAAAGTATTGAATTATTTTTTCAGAGAATGTTATGATATTTAAGCTGTATGGTCTGTCATGAATGTATTCCCTGAGTTTTGGACTTTGTGTATGTTCCCTAGATATGAAATTAAAAGCTCAAATAGTCTTCTACTTAACATCCGTGGACCTAACCCTTCTCTAAATAGACATGGTTACTTACATTTGTGTTTATTTGTAACTAAAAAATGAATATTTTTTTCTTATTGCAAGGTGAAGGAAATTATCAAAACCAGAATATATGGAAATCATTCTATAATGCCTGGATTTTTCTAAGACTATAAAGGCAAAATGAAAAATATCACAAAATGCAATAGTACAAAATATCTAACTGCAGTAGAATACTATAGATTTCAGTAGAAATAACTGCTTAGGGGTCACATGGAGAAGGCAGGTTGGACAATATTTTACAGCGTGACAGCCAGACAAGATTGCTTTCTTATTCATTAGATGACACACTGAAAGTGTCTCAGTGCTAAAGAATCTGCCTGCAGTGCAGGAGACTCAGGTTTGATCCCTGGGTTGGGAAGATCTCTTGATAAAGGAACTGGCAGCCCACTCCAGAATTCTTGCCTGGGAAATCCCATGGACAGAGGAGCCTAGTAGGCTGCAGTCCATAGGGTCACAAAGAGTCGGACACGACCGAGCGAGTAAACAACAACAAACCACATTACACCACTCTTTAGCAGAAACTTGGAAAGTTCTCTACCTGTATTCAGTTGCATTTAAATGAAAACTGTATGAAACAAAACTGCAAGACCCAACCTCAACAAGCAGCTACCCTAGAATACTCACCTTTGGACCCACCCCGAAAACGATTGGCACAAAGGCAGAAAACTTTCTGGAAAATTCCATTCTCTATGCTTCCTGGGCATGAATTCCCATCCCTCTTCCTCAATCAATGTCTGATGAAACAGGAATCCTGAGTCTGTTGACTTCCAAATTGGCTGCATGAGGGCATAGCTTTAATATCTCAGGTTGCTGCGCATGAGAATGGAAATGTGTGTACTGAGGATTTTTTTTCCTTTTTTTTTATCTTTGGGAACTGATAGCTGAAATGATCTTTGGAGTGGGAGATGCCGTAATTGGTTTTGGACCGCCCTTGGGCAGGAGAGCCACAATCAATCTTGCACTAAGGAGAGTGAACTTGGGACAGACAGCTGAGTTGAGGAGATGGATTAGAGAGTGCAGCTTCTGGCAGAAGCTCCTCTGCTGATCTTTCTTTTCAGCCTTCGTTCCTTGACAATTAATTAATCAACTAACATGCATTTGTTAAGCTCCTATTATTGAATGTCTACTTGTGTGTGAGGTTCCATAGAGAACAGAAGATGTACTAATAAGAAATACAATGCTGATTACAAAATAATCACTGCCCCTTTTTATTAATGACCACCCATGGGCTATCAAGGAATGTTGTGCTTCCACACATGTCGTTTATGGTTCTTGGGGAGTCATGGTGGTAATGCCAGCCCCATTTTAAATATGAAGAAGTCAACACTCGAAGCAGTGAAACTCACTAAAAGCCTTCAAATAAGTCGTGAAAGAATAAGCAATATCACTATGCCATTCATTATGATGATGACGTCACAGTCATTCAGTATCCATGGGGGACTGGCTCCAGGACTCCCACCAATATCAAAATCCAAGGATGCTCAAATCTCTTTTATAAAATGGCATCGAATTTACCTATAACCTACATATATCCTCCTGTTTTCTTTAAATCATCTCTAGATTAGTTAGAATACCTAATAAACATAAGTGCTATGTAAACACAGTTGACACTTGATCACCAGAGATTTGAACTGTGCACATCCACTTCCATGTAAATTTGTTTCACTAAATCCATACTACAAGGCTACGAAATCTGCAGTGAGCTGAATCTGGGGTGGGGATGTGGAACCCAGATACAGAGGACTGATTTGAAAGTTATACTGGGATTTTTGGGTGTAGGTTAGGGGCCCTAAACCCCTCATTGTTCAGGGGTCAATTTTAGTTGTAAATGCAGAGTAAATGTCATGTAAATAGTTGCCAGTGGATGGAAAATTCAAGTTTTGCCTTTCAGAACTTTCTGGAATTTTCAAAAATTTCCCATCTTCAGTTGGTTGAATTATGTAGAACATGTGGATATGGAAGGCTGACTGTGGTTATCATAAGACAGGTAGTAAGCACTTATTGTATGCATGACAACTCTTATCCATAGAGCTTAGAAAAATTAAAGAAGTGTAAGATTCCATCTTCATCCTGCAGGAAACCATACTCATCATCAGTTGGGATTAAACATATACGTTTTCTCAGGCCGCGTCCACAATTTAATAATGATGCCAACAATTTTGCACCAACACAAGAAGTGTGTGAGCATATAAGGAGATGAGAAGGACCCAGAAGTGTAAGTCTGTGGAGAATCACACCACTGTCGTTCAGTCCCTTAGCATGTCTGACTCTGTGATCCCGTGGACAGCGGCACAACTGGCTCCCTGTCCTTCACCATCTCCTGAAGTTTGCTGAGGTTCATGTCCATTGAGTTGGTGATGCTGTCTAACCCACCTTATCCTCTGCCATGCTCTTCTCTTCCTGCCCTCAATTTTCCCCATCATCAGAGTCTTTTCCAGTGAGTCCTCTTGTCATATCAGATGGCCAAAGTATTGGAGCTTCTGCTTCAGCAGCAGTCCTTCCAATGAGTATTCAGGGTTGATTTCTTTTGGGATTGACTGGTTGGATCTCCTTGCAGTCCAAAGGACTCTCAGGAATTTTCTCCAGCATCACAATTCGAAAGCATCAGTTCTTCAGCCCTCAGCCTTCTTTATGGTCCAGCTCTCACATCTGTACATGACTACTGAAGAAACCATGGCTGTGACTACATGGACCTTTGTCAGCCAAGAGAATCACATGGAATGGTTAAGAGAGTTCTTCTCAAAAACACAGGCCTTTGTTCCAGACTCTATTCTTGAAAGATTTCAGGTAAGGACTTTTCATCTCTATGAGCCTCAGCTTCCCTGCCTGGAAATGGGACAGGTGCAGGCTTACCTGCTTCCCAAATTTGAGAGATGATAATATTGGATATGTTTTAAGACTGTAGATGTTAGGCTTGTACATACAGTAAGTCCCCTGTATACAGATGAGTGCTGTTCTGAGAGCATGTTCATTAAGCCAATTTTGTTAGTAATATAGTACTGTATTATAATAAGTTTATAATACTTTTCACACAAATGATACATAAAAAACAATAAAGAGTACACTTTAACCTTATAGTCCAAGGTTGTACCTTGATAAGTACAGCAGGAAGTACAACAGCTGGCATACAGGGGTTGACAAGAAGGGCATAGACAAGGAAAGCTCCTGACTGGAGGAGGGAGAGGAGGAGGAGGATAGAGCTAGTCTTTCAGTGCGTGTTTCCTCTTGTTAGGCTGCATGAAAATCAGGATCATACTCCAAAGCAATTCACAGACATGCAGGGTCAAAACAAAGGTCATTATACTTTAAGGCTTAATTGAGAATAAGTGTGTCAATGGAGAGGAAATTAAAATAAAGAGACTTCATTTTCTTGATTGTTTCAATTTTCCAGGCCAAATAGACTGGTTTTGCCATTGGAACCTGAAATTTAGAAATTTTTTTCATAATGCACGCAGAATGGTTTTGATAGTCACATAAGATCCTCAAAAGTCTAATGGTTGTTTTTCTCCTAAACTGAATAAAAATATCCAGTTTGTAGCTCTGGAATTCAGCCTTTTATCCTGTGTTATTATCACAGTTCTACTTTTCTGAATTCATTATTTGAAAGAAAACTAAAACCCTCTGGACAGCATATCTAGCAGAAGTAGAAGTTTAAAGAATTATCCTCTTAAAGCTCAATTTTCCCATGTGTAGAAAAAAGGAAATAGTGCCTAATTTATATCATTATTGTGAGCATAAATGAGATAATACATTAAATCATTATGTATGAATTTTGGAACATAGACAATGCATAATTAGTAGATATTAGATTTGGACAGGAAAATTAACTTTTGCTTAATTGCCATCAAATGTGCCTTTTGTTATACAAAAAGTTTCTGAATTCTTTCTTATGTAGAGAATTGTGTCTATTTTGATTTTACCAGTTTATTAAGGCCAGCCATATTATGTAGTCACTTTTTTTTTTAATCCCAATCTACTTTTAGTGAGCCTAAACTATTTAGAAAGTTCCTGAGTTATGAACTGTTGCTGGTTTTGAAGATTTTTTTTTTTTTTGATTACCTGATGGAATGCTATTCACCCTTAGGAGCTCTTGGTAAATCAATATGAGACACACATAACTAAAGCACGGAAAGAACATGAGACTTTTTCATGTGGTTTAAGCCTTCAAACAAAATTTAAACCATCTCTAAAGTTGACTTTCAAAAAGTTTTGTTCATACTGGAAATAGTTATCAATCCCTTCAGGGAAAAAAAATTGAATGAAGTGTATGAATTCCGTTATCTCTTTCTACACCTACCTTGAGAATGAAAGTGACACAAATCCTAATCAAAACTTTGTATCTTGGCTACAGCTTGGGGATAGAAGTGTGAACACTGACACTGAGACAGCCTCAGTCAAAGCTCTCTCTCTCTCTCATATGTTTAGTCAGGCACAAGGTCTCACTTGAATAGAAGAAGATTCAAGAGTAACTGGACTTTCGGTGCTATGTAGGAATAAATTCCAAGTGGATAGTACAATGGTACAAATATGCATGGTTGCACAGATGCAGAACCTTTCACGAATGACTCATCAGTGACATCTCTTTTGTCTAAAAATTCTATTAATATATAATCCCAAGTAATCTGCTTGAGCTATAACAACTAGTTATGCTGGAAAGGTTTTTTAAGGTCATCAAAATATTCTGTAACTATTCCAGTGGAGGCAGGGAGCTTTTCCCCTTCACTCAGTCCCCTTATTTCACCCAGAAATGGAATCCTCTTGCTGTTGTTGGTAATGACAGTTCCATTCATGCTAAATGCTGAACGTCAATGAGATGTCTTTTTGCTACTTGTCATGTGTAGTAAGGGGCTTCCTTGTTAACTCAGCTGGTAAAGAATCTGCCTGCAATGCTGGAGACCTGGCTTCAATGCCTGGATTGGGAAGATCCCCTGGAGAAGGGAAAGGCTATCCCCTCCAGTATTCTTGGGCTTCCCTCGTAACTCAACGGGTAGAGAATCTACCTGAAATGCAGAAGACCTGGGTTCGATCCCTGGGTTGGGAGGATCCCCTGGAGAAAGGAAAGGCTACCCACTCCAGCATTCTGGTCTGGAGAATCCCATGGATGGTATGAGGTCTCTAAGACTCGGACATGACTCAGCAACTTGCACTTTCACTGTCACGTGTAGTAAAGAATATTAACTAAGGAACATATTTGAGTCAGTTCTAATGAGGTAGATGAGCCTAGAGCCTATTATACAGAGTGAAGTAAGTCAGAAAGAGAAAAGCAAATATAGTACATTGACATATATATATGGAATCCAGAAAAATGGTTTGCATTTTTATTTGTGTTGCCTATGTTTTTTTGCAGGGCAGCAGTGGAGACGCAGACAGACAACAGACTTGTGGACACAGTGGGGGAAGGAGGGACAAATTGAAAAAGCACTTCTGAAACATTTACACTACCATATGTAAAATTTATAACCAGTGGGAATTTGCTGTATGACAGGGAAACCAAGCCTGGTGCTCTGTGACCAGAGATCGACCCAGAGATCGAACTGGAGACTCCTGCATTGCAGGTGGATTCTTTACCATGGAACCACTTGGGAAGCCTGTTCCAGAAGTGGTGGGGCTCATAACAAAAAAACTGGGGAAGGATTTTGTACTGTTGGAGAGCCAGGAAGCCTCAGATTCCACATATTCTGAGAAAAGCAGGAAAGAAACAGAGACTGGGGAGGAATCACTTGAACCAAGAAGGGGGAAATCTCAGGTATCTGTCTGTATTGTACAGTCCCATGTGACAATGAAAAGTATCCTCATTCATTTCACTAGTTCCAGAATCAGAGCCCTCAATGATCAATAGAAGGCACATCCCCCAGGTTCTCCTGTAGATGTAGGTAACAACAGCGTAAAAGGCAGCAACAGCTGGTAATGGTCCTAAAATGTAATGAAATACTTAACTAAATAAATATAAAACTTAATAACTGGAGCAGATAGAGGATAAAGTTAATGTTTATGAGGGGTGCTAAGGTACTATTGCTAGCAACTTTTTTCTCTCTTTTGTCCAAAACAAGTGGAAAACAAAGATGAGATGAAGCTGGGAAAAGTTGGTAGTGACTATCTGAATAAATCCTGCTCTGTGTTTGCACCACTCTAGACAGCATATTAAAAAGCAGAGACATTACTTTGCCTACAAAGGTCCACCTAGTCAAGGCTATGGATTTTCCAGTAGTCATGTATGGATGGGAGAGTTGGACTATAAAGAAAGCTGAACACCAAAGAATTGATGCTTTTGAACTGTGGTGTTGGAGAAGACTCTTGAGAGTCCCTTGGACTGTGAGGAGATCCAACCAGTCCATCCTAAAGGAAATCAGTCCTGAATATTCATTGGAAGGACTGATGTTGAAGCTGAAACTCCAGTACTTTGGCCACCTGCTGCAAAGAGTTGACGCATTTGAAAAGACCCTGATGCTGGGAAAGATTGAAGGCAGGAGGAGAAGGGGACAACACAGGATGAGACGGTTGGATGGCATCACTGACTCAATGGACATGAGTTTGAGTAAACTCTGGGAATTGGTGATGGACAGGGAGGCCTGGCGTGCTGCCGTCCATAGGGTCCCAAGGAGTTGAACACGACTGAGTGACTGAACTTAACGGAAACTGAACAAGGTCTCCACAACCCTATGTTTATAGAGGTATTGAGTTGGCCAAAAATTTTATTCAGCTAGTAAATACGTTGTTCAATAGCATTCTTGGTAAAAATGAAAACTGTGTCTTTTATTTCTACTTAAAACTGAATAAACTTTGTTAGTCAACCCAATAAATAGTGTCACCATCCGCCTGATGTTTAGTGTGAGAAAATTCAGATTTGCCCTGTACAATTCCTTCCTCTCACACTCTAATAATCTAATATAGCATCTAGGCTTATTGATTTTGCTTCTTGTATATGTTTCGGATGTGTTAATTCATCTCAAACC
Source organism: Procapra przewalskii (assembly GCA_006410515.1). NCBI lineage: Eukaryota > Metazoa > Chordata > Mammalia > Artiodactyla > Bovidae > Procapra > Procapra przewalskii. The sequence continues at coordinate 6,032,168 of SJYF01000373.1, read as the reverse complement.
TCCATCACTTTACTCAGATCACTATCAGCTCTCATCTGGGTTAATGTCATTGTCCCCTAACTGTCTTCCCACCTTCATCCTTATTCCTCTGTCCATATTCTTCGCAAGTAACCAAAATAGCATCGATAAGGCAAAAATTTGAAAAGCCTAACCAGTCAGTGTATTATTAGCCCCACATTCTCAGGGAGTGAAACCACGTGGTTGGATCGATGCTGCCAGCCCGGCATCCAGACTTCAGCTTCATTATTTATGGCCCACATTGTGGCTCATTAACCCCCACTCACATTTCCTATTTTATTTGTTAACATTCCCAGCACTTACTCCCATCACCTGGGCCTTGACAACTGCTCCCTACTGTACCATTCCTCTGCCACTGTTGGTCAGTCACTAAGTCCTGTCCAGCTCTTTGTGACCCCATGGGCTGCAGCACACCAGGCTCCTCCATCCTTCACATCTCCAGGAGTTTGCTCGAACTCACGTCTATTGAGTCAGTGATGCCATCCCATCATCTTCAGTTGCCCCCCTTTCCTCCTGCCTTCAGTCTTTCTCAGCATCAGGATCTTTCCCAAAGAGTCAGCTCTTCGAATCAGGTGGCCAAAGTATTGGAGCTTCAGCTTCAACACCAGTCCTTCCGTACTTTACCTGAATAGCACCTACTCATCCTTCCTGTCTCCATCAGATGGCGATCCCTTGATCTATCCCCAGTTTAATTCTCCCATGACGTCCCGTGTCATCCTATATTTTTCCTTTGTGAAGTCTGTATGATTGTGTGTTCATCTGTCTTTCCCTCTAGAATGTAAGTTCCAGGGTGACGACAGAAGAACCAGCCAGACATGATCACATGCAGCTTCTTTCTTCTCTGCTGTTTCCATCATGCTGGTATCACTGGTTCTCAAATATTAGCAGGTATCACAAATGCCAGCTTGTTAAGACACAGGCTTTGTGAACCCCACCTCCAGATTTCCTATTCAGTAAGTATAGGGTAGACACCCCAGAATTAGCCAGTTCTTTAACCAGTTAAACATCTTTTTAACCAGTTCTTAAGTGACCCTGATGCTGCTGCTCCTGGTATTCCAGTTACAAATCATTGAAATAAGGTAACTTTGTGTCCCCACAGCCTGACCTAAGTATATAGAGTCACAGGTCATGAATTCCCTGTGGGTCCAACACAGAACTACATTCCAGGGAACAGGAACTATATTCACAGTTTCATTATTGATCTTCTCTGAGTCCTGTGCAAATCACTAAGTATTGACATACATAACTTCATCTTTGAACAAAATGCTGACCTAACTGTTTGGGGATGTAAAATATTGCAATCCATTGTGGAGCTTCAAAGTTGTATTGAAGAGTTCAGCAATTACTGCCTTACGATGTAATATTGATCACAATCCAGCTATCTTATTGACTCAATGCATATTAATTATTGATGAAAATTGTCTGCCTGAGATTCCAATTCAATTAAATGTTGTCATCATCCTCATGGTAAAGTTGCATTAATCATCAGGACTGTTCACCGCTAGATAGCTTAAGTGTCCCACCCAGTGTTGCTCGGTGAGTGTATCGCTTTGTAACTAAAATCAAGTCAGCCAGTGATGATTGTGATGTTTGTTAGGAACTGAATCATGTCTCCAGTGCTTCACTAGTTTAGTCTTGTTGACCCAAAGTTCCAGGTCATAAATTGGGGCATAGCTAAATGTTTTACGTATCAAAGTGAATTTTCTAAACACACACACACACTTCAGTGAACATAGGTCTAGCTTGTTTGGTTTAAACGGGAACATACGGCTTCTGCCTGAAAGAGTAGGATCATTTAACACACTGAATATAGCCTTAAACCACTTGATCTGGACCACCTGCTTCCATTTATGTCCAACATCAGTAACATAAACAATTGGCAGAGTGGCCGTGTCAACTTACATCCCCATCAACAGGGCAAGAGGGTTCCCTTTTTCCACACGCTTTCCAGGACATATTGCTTGTAGATTTTTTGATGATAGATACTCTGATCAGTGTGAGGTAGTTTGGTTTTACATTGTAAATCCTCATTATAGCTTGGATTTACATTTATATTTACATTGTAGTGTGGATTTACATTTCTCTAATAATGAAACTGCTGCGCATCTTTTCATGTGCTTGTTAGCCATCTGTATGTCTTTGGTGAAATGTCGGTATAGGTCTTCTGCCTACTTTTTAATCTGTTTGCTTATTTTTCTGGTATTAAGCTGCATGAGCTGCTTGTATATTTTGGAGATCAATCCTCTGTTAGCTGTTTCATTTGATACTATTTTCTCCCATTCTGAAAGGTTGTCTTTGCACCTTGTTTATAGTTTCTTCTGCTGTGCAAAAAATGTTTTTAAGTTTAATTAGATCCATTTTTCATTTTTGTTTTTATTTCCATTACTGGAGATTATTGGAAAAAAAAAAAACAAGGAATAAAGCTACCACATGACCCAACCATTCCACTACTGGGTGTATGCCCTGAGGAAATATAACTGAAAAAGATGCATTTACCCCAATGCCCATTGCAGCCTTATTTACAATAGCTAAGCCAGCCAGTCCATTCTGAAGGAGATCAGCCCTGGGATTTCTTTGGAGGAAATGATGCTGAAGCTGAAACTCCAGTACTTTGGCCACCTCATGCGAAGAGTTGACTCACTGGAAAAGACTCTGATGCTGGGAGGGATTGGGGGCAGGAGGAGAAGGGGACGACAGAGGATGAGATGGCTGGATGCCATCACTGACTCGATGGATGCGAGTCTGAGTGAACTCCGGGAGATGGTGTTGGACAGGGAGGCCTGGCATGCTGCGGTTCATGGGGTCCCAAAGAGTCGGACATGACTGAGCGATTGAACTAAACTGGACTGAACTGAGGACACGGGTGTAATCTAGATGTCTATCAACAGATGAATGGATAAAGAAGCTGTGATACAGGTATAAAATGACATTTTACTCAGCCTTGAAAAGGAACACATTTGAGTCAGTTCTAACGAGGTGTATGAACCTAGAGCGTAATATACAGAGTAGAGTAAGTCAGAAAGAGAAAAACAAATGTCATATTTTAATGCATATATACAGAAAAACATCTATTTCTGCTTTATTGACTATGCCAAAGACTTTGACTGCGGATCACAATAAACTGTGGAAAATTCTGAAAGAGATGGGAATACCAGACCACCTGACCTGCCTCTTGAGAAACCTATATGCAGGTCAGGAAGCAACAGTTAGAACTGGACATGGAACAACAGACTGGTTCCAAATAGGAAAAGGAGTACATCAAGGCTGTATATTGTCACCCTGCTTACTTAACTTCTCTGCTGAGTACATCATGAGAAATGCTGGGCTGGAAGAAACACAAGCGTGTGCTGTGATTCATGGGGTCACAAAGAGTCGGACACATCTGAGCAACTGAACTGAACTGAACTGATGAACTCTAGAAAGATGGTACTGATGAACCTGTTTGCAGGGCAATGGTGGAGATGCAGACACAGAGAACAGACTTGTGGACCCAGTGGGGGAAGGGGGGGAACCATTTTGAGAGACTAGCATGGAAACATATATTCTCACGTGTAAAATCGATAGCCAATGAGAATTTTCTGTATGATGCAGGGAGCTCAAGCCTGGTACTCTGTGGCAACCTAGAGGGGTGGGATGGAGTGATAAATGGGAGAGAGGGTCAAGAGAGAAGGGACATGTGTATCCCTATGACTGATTCATGCTGGTGTATGGCAGGAAACAAACACAATATTGTAAAGCAATTATCCTCCAATTAAAAGATAAGAAGTGTCAGAAAACCATTTTTACAATATAAGAAAGCCCAGTGATTTCTGAGAACACATGCGTAAAGAAATCTGTCTGTGAATTTCTCCCATACTGCATTATATGCATAATTACACTATCTGTGTCTATGAATGCATAAGCCACATCCATCCAGTGAGATACTATACTCTCTTCATAGACGTTTTGAAGTGACTGGTCAGTGGATTTAGGCTAGTGAAGAAAGATAAATCACTGGAAGAAGTGACCGCTAAGGAAAATTCTTACCCTTACTGGCCAGATACCGTGTCTCTAAATGGATTCCTGATTTGGTGGTGATGGACCAACATTCCATGTGGACCTCGTTCAGAAATGCCTTATAATGAGTTGCCTCTCCTTATAGACTCCATGGGCTTCCCTGGTGGCTCAGACAGTAAAGAATCTGCCTGCAATGCGCGAGACCCAGGTGTGATCCCTGGGTTGGGAAGGCCCCCGGGAGAAGGAAATAGATACTCCATTATGCTTTCCTGGAGGGTTCCATGGAGAGAGGAGACTGGTAGGCTACAGTCCATAGCGTCACGAAGAGTCAAGTACAACTGAGTGACTATCACTTTCACTTCACTTTTCACTTTCATAGACGCAAACCAGTCCCTCACCAGGGGACTCGTGCTTGCTCCACCAGATCTTGGCGCCTGACCTTACCCAGTTCTACTGTGAGCTTCCCATTCCTTAGCTCTCTCGGCTCGATGGTGTGTTCACCTGATGCTTTGAATCATAACGAATGTTTCCTCTAGGACTCATGGCTCCCACTGGTGAACTTTGGATCACAGAGAAATGTGAAAGAAGTTCAAGTGAGCTTCTCATCATGTCCTTGTGAAATCAAGGTCACCACAGAAAAGGATGAGGTTTACACGAAGCCTCTGGGGAGAATCCTTTGAACTGGGGAGAATCCTTTGACCTGATTGTATACAAATCCCAGAATGCCTCTATCTGTGAAGCCCACTTTTCAGCAGGACCATTCATCATCAGGATCCCCAGGTCTGTATCCCAGCCTCTCCAAAGTCAAAGTAGACATCTTTCTTTGCAGATCCCAAGTTATTTAATAAGTGAATATATGTGTAGATGTATAAATAGCTATATGTACTTAATATATGTCGGTGTTTGTGTGTGTGTGTGTGTGTGTGTGTGTGTGAGAGAGAGAGAGAGAGAGAGAGAGATGTGTGATATGAATGGGCAGGTTGCTTCCTTTCAGGTCACATTAGGCAAAAAAAAAAAAAAAAGAATAAAAAATTGAGGGAAAGGGCAGTTTGAAGGTATATCCTAAGAAAATATCTTTAAAGCCAGAAGAGAAAAACTGAAATGCCTACATGCATATGTGCAAAAGTTTAAATTTTTCTAGATTAGATCCTTGACAAGATCTGAACAATGGGAAATTATATTCCTGTTGGCTTTACTGAGTTTTCTCCTTAATGTTCAAATTTACTCCAGTGTCACTTCATATGGAAGAGGCACAGTGACCCTTTCCAGTATTCTTTCCTGGAAAATCCCATGGACTGATGGGCTGCAGTCCATGGGGTCACAAAGGATAGGACTCGACAGCACGCACACACACAGTGAACTGCGAGCCTACATAAACACACTGATCTCCATAAACATATAAATACAAACTGTCACAAACATATAGTACCAGGTATATAGGTACCAGGCACCTATCTATCGCTGAATGAATGACCAAAGGATAAGATTAAAAGATTATACCTCAAATACTGATTTTTGATTGGGGATCACACTAGAGTCTTGCTTCATTTATAATCACATGTCGACCTTCAAGTGACCCAGCCTGCACTGAGTTCCTCAGTCCTTGCTCTCTTTGTAGACTTCACCTCTGTTCCACTTCAGTATGGTGCCCTGATCCCATGACCTCCTGGAGCCACCATACCAAGTAGGGTCCCTTCCTTGGGGGAACCAGCTGCAAAGGGACACGATCTTGGTAATATATATCAGGTGTCAGAGGAGGTCCAGGTTTATGGGACCCAGAGCTTACTGATTTGGGGAAACCTCTTAAAAATACAACACAATGAAGAATTCAAAATTAGAAAGAAAAGTAAATATTTTCAAGGAATGAAAAAAGAAATATGATATTTGGCTGTATATTCTTTAATGACCTCTTCATCTGATTGATTTTGTAACATCTTCTCTAGAGAGTCTGGAGAAACAGTTCAGTCTTTTCTCAAGCATGAATATTCAAAATTTGGTTTCCTGTTATTGCTAGTTTAAATTTTTATTTTATCTTTGCATCTTATTATCAGTCATGTTAGGTCAGTTATTTTGTTTTGTCAAATTTGGAAAAAATATTTACCAAGTTTTTTTTTCATGTAAGAGCTGTTAGACATACTAACAGTTTTTATAAAACTATGTTATTTTTTGTGTGCATATTCAGTCATGTCCAACTCTTTGTGACACCATGGACTGTAGCCCACCAGGCTCCTCTGTCCATTGGGATTCTCCAGGCAAGAATACTAGAGTGAGTTGCCATTTTCAACTCCAGGGGATCTTCTCAAACCAGGGATTGAGCTTGCATTTCTTTCATCTCCTGCATTGGCAGGTGGATCCTTTAATGTGCCATCTGGGAAGCCCTTGAACAGACACGAACAAGATCCAAATCCACTGCTTAAAATATTTTACATCTGATGGTTGGAAGACTGTCCCCCAGGCGGCTCCTGGCTCTGCATAACCAAGTCTTCTTTCCTCCTCAGTGCTCACATACCTCTGGATCTTGGAGCCACCGGGCAGTCTCTTCCCATCACATGGCCTATAGACCTGCCCTCAAGTAGTGATTCCAGGTAAACATATTCCTGGGGCTTTCTACACACCCATGGGTTGCATTAACTTAACAGTACACAGACATGACCGAGAATCACACAAATATAACTTCTCACAGCCGGACTAAATGTAAACCCTATTCAACACTCAGCTTCCTCGAACTTCCTCCATAAACATGGATGACAAACAGCCAAGTGGAGAAGTGTGACAGAGAGGAAGACAAGTAGAAAGTGTCTGCTGGTTTAGCCAGGTGGAGTAATAATATCTTTAGCTATAAATGTTACTTAAACATGTGAGTGTATGAACGCACGGCTTGGATGTGGTTGGGCATGCAAGGGAGCCTTCAGCTAAAGGTTCTTGATCAACCCCACTCTATCAGATCTCCTGGAGACTGGGCTAGGGTGGGGAACTCATCGGCTCTTCATCTATTTCCCTTTGGGGCCACCTGGTCTCTTGCCTCCGCTTATCCATAGCCCTTGCTTCCCATCACTTTCCCCTGTTCCTCTCTTGCTGACTGGAGCCCTGAGACAGCCCTCTATTATCATTCAGCTCAAGCATCCATCACTGTCTAGCTGTGATCTGTGACTCTTAGGGCATCTCGGGAGCGGAATGTGATTAAGGTCCAGCGAACAGTCCATGGGCTGGCCTGTGCCTGGGGAGGTTAGGGTCAGGTCACCAGCTGCCAATCATGCAGGAACTGTGGACAGAAACAAAATTCTCGCAGCTGTATTTGGAGTTATTAAAACATATCCAAGTGGGCTTTTGAACTTTCTGCAGCGGCACACATTGTGCTTCTGCCGGTTACCTTAATCTCGACATTTTCCTTTCCTCAGTGCATCTGCTATCACTTCCTAAAGGGAACTTTTTCTGATTCCGTCAATCAAAAGCTGTCTGTGTATTATAATTGTCATTCACAGTTTACTTGGTCAGACACAGGTGCTGCCACCAGCAGTATATGCCCAGCATGCAGCTGAATTCCTGGCACAGATTAGACGCTCAACAGATGTATAATGAATGAATGATTGGAATGTGCATCAGTAATATAAATTAAATTGACATGGGTCCATTGTGTGAATATTCAAATACATTTGCAAACACATTTCCACTGGTGCCCATTTCTGCAAGAAAATAATGAAAAGGAAAAAAAAAAAGCTGTATGTGCAATAACAATAAAAGGGAAGGTTGGCCAGAGTCCTCAAACAGACATTTGCTGCTAACAGGCAACACTGATTGATTACATGAATTCAAAAGTTCAGTGTTTTTGTGTGTGTGTTAATCTACAAGTGATATACATAACACACACATAAAATGGGGCTTCCCTGGTGGCTCAGACAGCAAAGAATCCGCCTGCAGTGCAGGAGACCCAGGTTCAACCCCTGGGCCAGGAAGATCCCCTGGAGAAGGGAATGGCTACCCACTCCAGTATTCTTGCCTGGAGAATTCTATGAACAGAGGAGCCTAGCAGGCTATAGTCCAGAGGGTCACAAAAGGGTTCTCAAGGCAAGAATACTGAAGTGGCTTGCCATTCCCTTCTCCAGTGGACCACATGGTGTCAGACCTCTCCACCATGACCCACCCGTCTTGGGTGGACCCACAGGGCATGGCTTAATTTCACTGAGATAGACAAGGCTGTGGTCCTAGTATGATTAGATTGACTAGTTTTCTGTGAGTATGGTTTCAGTGTGTCTGCCCTCTTGCAACACCTACCTTCTTATTTGTGTTTCTCTTACCTTGGACGTGGGTATCTCTTCACAGCTGCTCCAGCAAAGCACAGTTGCTGCTCCTTACCTTGGACAAGAGGTATCTCTTTACCGCCGCCCCTCCCAACCTTGAACATGCTTCATTGACTATGCCAAAGCCTTTGACTATGTGGATCACAATAAACTGTGGAAAATTCTGAAAGAGATGGGAATACTAGACCACCTAATCTGCCTCTTGAGAAACCTATATGCAGGTCAGGAAGCAACAGTTAGAACTGGACATGGAACAACAGACTAGTTCCAAATAAGAAAAGGAGTTATGTCAAGGCTGTATATTGTCACCCTGCTTATTTAACTTCTATGCTGAATACATCATGAGAAACACTGGGCTGGAAGAAGCACAAGCTGGAAACAAGATTGCCAGGAGAAATATCAATAACCTCAGATATGCAGATGATGCCACCCTTACGGTAGAAAGTGAACAGGAACTAAAAAGCCTCTTGATGAAAGTGAAAGAGGAGAGTGAAAAGGTTGGCTTAAAGCTCAAAATTCAGAAAATGAATATCATGACATCTGGTCCCATCACTTCATGGGAAATAGAAGGGGAAACAGTGGAAATAGTGTCAGACTTTATTGGGGGGGGGGCTCCAAAATCACTGCAGATGGTGACTGCAGCCATGAAATTAGAAGACGCTTACTCCTTGGAAGGAAAGTTATGACCAACCTAGACAGCATATTGAAAAGCAGAGACATTACTTTGCCAACAAAGGTCCGTCTAGTCAAGGCTATGGTTTTTCCAGTGGTCATGTATGGATGTGAGAGTTGGTCTGTGAAGAAAGCTGAATTGATGCTTTTGAACTGTGGTGTTGGAGAAGACTCTTGAGAGTCCCTTGGATGCAAGGAGATCCAACTAGTCCATTCTGAAGGAGATCAGCCCTGAGATTTCTTTGGAGGGAATGATGCTGAGACTGAAACTCCAGTACTTTGGCCACCTCATGCGAAGAGTTGACTCATTGGTAAGACCCTGATGCTGGGAGGGATTGGAGGCAGGAGGAAAAGGGGACGACAGAGGATGAGATGGCTGGATGGCATCACTGACTCGATGGACATGAGTCTGAGTGAACTCCGGGAGCTGGTGATGGACAGGGAGGCCTGGCGTGCTGCAGTCCACGGGGTCGAGAAGAGTCAGACCCAACTGAGTAACTGAACTGAACTAAGCCACAGATTCATGCATTATTTCTTTAAAAGGTGGCTGGAGGATGAGCTTAATCAAGATTCCCTTTAACAATATATTTGGAGACCTTGTGGATTTTTGATGTTCTGGTTTCCTGCACTGAGAACGGAGCAGGCAGGGTGCAGCATGGGGAGGTGCTGGGGGGCAGTGGGAGGCCCGTTCCCCTCCCGTCTGTGTAGCACAAGGCTGGAGGCAGTCGTGCTGAGGTTTCATAGCTTGCTTTCCATCTTAACCCTGGTAAACGCCCCTCCTTCCTTTCACAAAGGTATTTCTTACGACAAGACTTCTAGCTGACAGCTTCCTTTTATTATTCCCAAGTAATTTATAAGCTTATTTTTCTTCATTCCAGCTTATTTTTATAGCACTAATGCTCAGATTTTAGAACAACTTGTCTTAAACGGTTACTCCTTCTGAGAAAACAAGTATGAAAACATTGTAAAATATTATAGAGATAAACCTTTATGTCCCACCTATACATCATCAGAATTGGCTAATGGCAGTTTCATGTTGGGGAGGCATCTCCTAAAGATACATAAGGGCTCGTATTTTAATAGTTTTCATGTTTTCCCCCTCTTACTATCTCTTTATAGAAACTGGAGACATTTATTTCTCATCATGTTCTCTCCAGGGTTATTGCAAATTTTGACAGCATCATTAAAGCTGCTTTGAACCTTCTATTTTTATGTAATTACTTATTTCATTGACTTTAGCGTTCTCAGAACTAAATTTTTCACTAGTTTTTCAACCTTTTATTATCCATATAAAGAATTTAGAGCTACTCACTCATCATATTGCTTTTTCACTCAGTTGTCTTAAGGCTATCCTAACAAACCATCCTAAAGGAGATCAGTCCTAGTTGTTCATTAAAAGGACTGATGATGAAGCTGAAACTCCAATACTTTGGCCACCTGATGCGAAGAACTGATTCATTGGAAAAGACCCTGATGCTGGGAAAGATTGAAGGCGGGAGGAGAAGGGGATGACAGAGGATGAGATGGTTGAATGGCATCACCGACTCAATGGACATAAGTTCAAGTAAACTCCAGGAGCTGGTGATGGTCAGGGAGGCCTGGTGTGCTGCAGTTCATAGGGTCTCAGAGTGAGACACGACTGAGTGACTGAACTGAACTGAAGAAACACTTGACAAGGATGTTGCATTTCTTAACAATCAAGGTAGGAAAGAAAGGACAAGAGTCATTCTTTACAAGTCATGTCTTCAAGTAAGAAGACAAAACGGAAAATAGTGCTGGGGTGACACCACAGGAAATCCAAGTGTCTTAACCATGCTTATTTCAATTAGTCAAATGGAAATATCATGCAAAGAAGAATTATTCACGCTACCTCAATGTCTTTTATATATATTTTTCATTTATTTATTTATTTTTGGCCGGGCTGGGTCTTCATTGCTCAGGCTTCTCTCTAGTTGTGGCGAGCAGGGGCTGCTCTCCAACTGTGATGCTCTGGCTTCTAACTGAGGCGCCTTCTCCTGCTGTGGAACGTGGCTCTGTGGCCTGCGGGCTTCGGGAGCTGCAGCATGTGGGCTCAGGTGTTGCGGCTCCTGGGCTCCAGAGCCTGTGCTCAGTAGCTGTGGCCCACGGGCGATATCTGGGGTCTTCCCAGATTAGGGATTGAACCCATGTCTGCTACACCAGCTGGCAGATACTTTAACATTGAGCCATCAGGGCAGCCGTGCCGCATATATCTTTAAATGAAATGCGTGAATTTCATTTTAAAATATTATCATTTGAATGGCTTTTTTCCCACAGAATTCTGTGTTTGTCTCTCCTTGCTCTTCTAGGGTACTAGATCATTTACTGCTGCTGCTGAGTCGCTTCAGTCATGTCCCACTCTGTGCGACCCCATAGACGGCAGCCCACCAGGCTCCCCCACCCTGGGATTCTCCAGGCAAGAACACTGGAGTGGGTTGCCATTTCCTTCTCCAATGCACGAAAGTGAAAAGGAAAAGGGAAGTTGCTCAGTCGTGTCTGACTCTTAGTGACCCCATGGACTGAAGCCTGCCACGTTCCTCTGTCCATGGGATTTTCCAGGCAAAAGAGTACTGGAGTGGGGTGCCACTGCCTTCTCCTGGATCATTTACTGGTTTCTGTTAACTGGGGGCGATGCATCCACCTGCCTAGACTTGCTGACATACACATCGAGTGAAGACTTTCTATTGGTATTCTATCACGAGTTAACTACGACTTTGCTGATGAACGCGCAGGTTCCTTCATATTTTCTGCCATTTCAGTCCATGCTGCAGAGGTAATTCTGCACATATGTTCTTTCTGTGCATGTAAGAATCTCTGCAAAATGTTCTCAGAACTGAAATTATATGATCCAAAACTATATATCTTTGTAGTTTTTACCTCCATAGAAGTAGAAGATAGATAATAGATACAAATATACATTACATAGCTCCATCAGTAACATTAAGAATGATAAGACCTTTGTGTTTTAAGTTTTTGATATTCCATGTCAAGAGGTTTCACCATTCCTCCCTTTCTGGGGCCACCTTTGGACTCTAAGTTCTTCAAAGAAAAGTCAATGAAAAGAAACGACAGTGGGGTCTCATGTGCAAAACAGAGTTACAAAGTTTGATTTGTTTTTCATTGCATACAGTGCCCTGACTATCTTTAACTTAATGTGTTGACTTTGGTCTCTACCTTACAAGTTGCATGCACTAAAATAACACCGAATGTTTTCCCATGGGATTTATACTTCAATTAAACTTTTAACTGGATGACAGTTTTAGATTTGCAGAAAAATTTCAACACAAGATTGCACAAATGGTACAGAGAGCTCCATGTGTCCTGCATCCAGTTCCCTTATGAGTAACACCTTACGCTAGAATGTGCTGTGCTGTGCTGTGCTCGGTCATTCAGTCGTGTCTGACTCTTTACGACCTCATGGACTGTAGCCCAACAGGCCCCTTTTGTCCATGGAATTCTCCAGGCAAAAATACTGGATGGGTTGCTGTGCCCTCCTCTAGGGGATCTTCCTGACCCAGGGATCGAATTCAGGTCTCCCACAGGCAGATTCTTTACTGTTTGAGCCCCCTGTTGCTTAGTCATTCAGTCGAGTCTGGCTCTTTGCAGCCCCGTGGACTGTATCCCGCCAGGCTTCTCTGTCTGTGGGATTCTCTGGGCAAGAATACTGAAATGGGTTGTCATGCCCTTGTCCAGGGGATCTTTCCAACCCAGGGATCAAACCCAGGTCTCCTCCATTGCAGGCAGATTCTTTACAGTCTGAACCACTTATGTACATTTGTTAAAATTCTGTAAACCAATATTTTTATGTTATTGTTAACTAAAGGCCATATATTCTAAAGATTTCCTTAATTTTTTGCCTTTTATCTTTCTTGTGCTCTAGGATTTCCATCCAAGATGTCACATCCCACTCTAAAATCTTATTGTTCATGGAAAACGTACTTCTCAAATGGAAGATGCCATGGTCTGAATGTTTGTGTTGGCCTCAAATTTATATGTTGAAAGTCTAATGCTCAAGGGGATATTATTATGAGGTGGGGCCTTTGGGAGGTGATGAGGTCACGATGTGGAGCCCTCTCAAATGGGATTAGTTCCCTAGTGGCTCAGCAGGAAAGAATCTGCCTGCCAATTTAGGGGACTCGGGTGATACGGGTTCTATCCCTGGGTCAGGCAGATACACTGGAAGAGGGTATGGCAACCCACTCCAGCATTCTTGCCTGGGAAATCTCATAGACAGAGGAGCCTGGAAGGCTACTGTCCACAGAGTTGCAAAGAGTAGGACATGACTGAAGTGGACTGGACATGCATCCAAAAAAGGTCCCAGGGAGCTAGCTATCCTCTCTTCCATGTGAGACAAAATAAGAAACGGGGCTCTCGCCCAACTATGTTGGTACCCTGACCTTGACCTCCAGAATACAGAACCACAAGAAATGCATTTATGTTGTTTATAAACTTCCTGGCTCTGGTATTTTGTTATAGCAACCTAAACAGACTAGGACAGAGGATTCTTTTCCCTTCCACCTATTATACCTGAGGATTAGGATAAGGGATTAGGGCTCTGCTTACTTCCCCATGCTGCATCCAAAGCATCACTTTATCTCCAACTTTCAAAAGACCTGCTCCTCTGAGGGCAGCACTACCAAAATCTATCCCACCTCCTCCCCTTTCTTTCCAGGACTGTCCTCCTCTCATTTCTTCCTTTCATTGAAAAATGTAGCCTCTGGGTCACTGGTTTCTTCCACACCTCATCTATATTCTACCTATATTCCTGCCAGTTACCGAATTCCAATGTGCACACAGATGTACCATCTATGATCATTGTGGATGTACCAGTTACATCTTGACCTTGAGTCTCTATGTATCCTCATCTTTGGTGATCTTCCCTTCAATGCACTGTGGCCACCTTCTCCCAGGCTCTTACCTCGGAAAACATGCCACCTCTCAGATAGTAAATTCTGACATTCCACTCACCATCCATGCATTTCTATCCACCAAGACATTTGGCCAAGTATATGTGCATGCATGCTCAGTTGCTTCAGTTGCATCCCACTCTTTTCAGCCCCTAACTGTAGCCTTCCAAGCTCTTCTGTCCATGGGATCCTTTAAGCAAGAATACTGGAATGGGTTGTCAAGCCCTCCTCCAGGGGATCTTCCCAGCCCAGGAATCAAACCCAAGCCTCCTGCCTCTCCTCCATTGTAGGAGAATTCTTTACCGCTGAGCCACCAGAGAAACCCCTTGGGTCAAGTATATCCAACTGCAGAAATTCTATTAACACAATGTAATTTTTAACGCGTTGATTTTTTTTCATTTCCTCAAAGTCCCTTTGACTTTCCTTTCCTCTGTTGTACAGTTTAGACTCATCATTAAAATCCTTCATTTTCAATCAATTTCCTTCACTCTCTTTACCCACTTGGTCCTTGGGTGGCAGCCCTCCAGGCTGGATGCGTGTTTCTATCTGCTGTCTCTAACCTTCACGGAAGCAGCTGGACATTGCTAGTGGAAAATTACACGTGCTGTCACCTAGGCATTCCTCCAATATCTTTATCTCAGGTTTCACACAGGCATGATTGGCCTGTAAATCTACTTTCACCTATCCTCCGTGGTTTTCTCTTGTCCCAGATGGCAGTCTCGTAAATTTCCCTCCCTCGTATCCTTAGTGGGTAACCTTGCCTCGTAATTCATAGAATGAATAGAAGGCACCAGGTGGGAAGCCTCTCATGGCTCCCGCTCAGTCCGTAAATCTGCTCACATCTGGACTCCTCATCTCCTTTCCTCCTGTTGTAACTGACTCAATGCTTCTTTCACCAGCACCCAGTTCTTCTAAAGGCGCTGGAGGTCCCATCTCTTCTCGGGATTATCGGGCTCGCTTCTGCTGCTCCTGTACCATCAGTCTCCACGTTTTCCTGGATTATGCTTGGCAGCCTATAAACAAGATCACCAACAGTCACCATGATGCTGGACAGTGATCATTTTTGGCTTTAATCTCATTGAGGCTGACCTCGCAGACAGCTTCCTTTTCTCTCGGTCTTTGTGACATCAGCTCCTCATCAGTCTTTTTGGTTCCCCTACCCTCCAGGCTTTCTCTGGAGGCTGAAGAGCCAAGTTCCAGTGTGTCTACTCTTCTCCTCTCCCTTGGAATCCTATTCCTAGAGGACAGCCTCCACCAATGAAGGCTTAAATCACATCTATATGATTCTGATGGACATTCTTCCCAATAAATCTTCTGTGTGTTTAATTCTATGTTGAAGACTGCCTCTTGGAGATGTGAGGGATATTTATATATTTGTTCTCAACAAAGATGAGGCTACTCAAGCCTCAAGAAAATACCACTTGGATCTTAGCAAAAGATGAATTATAAGGAGGGGGAAGTGAGCATCCCGTGTGCCAGGGATGAGGCTGGCACAGGCTGACCGAGATGACAGTAGCCATGTGATTCTATTACATTCACAAGTTCTTGCATGCAAGGACCGCAACAACACACATGAGCCACATGGACTTTAGTGAGCAGCTGCAATGAAGGTAAGAGTGATATTAAAAGAAAGAAATAATTATTAGATTTACTGGGTTTTAAGTCATTGGTCGGAAAGGCAATGGCACCCCACTCCAGTACTCTTGCCTGGAAAATCCCATGGACAGAGAAGCCTGGTGGGCTGCAGTCCATGGGGTTGCGAAGAGTCAGACATGACTGAGCAACTTCACTTTCACTTTTCACTTTCATGCATTGGAGAAGGAAATGGAAACCCACTCCAGTGTTCTTGCTTGGAGAATCCCAGGGATGGAGGAGCCTGGTGGGCTACCATCTATGGGGTCGCACAGAGTTGGACACGACTCAGGTGACTTAGCGGCAGCAGCAGCAAGTCATTGGTGGGGGCTTCCCTGGTAGCTCAGTCAGTAAAGAATCTGCCTGCAGAGACCCTGGTTCGATTCCTGGGTCCAGAACATCCCCTGGAGAAGGGATAGGCTACTCACTCCAGTATTCTTGGGCTTCACTGGTGGCTCAGATGGTAAGGAATCCACCTGCAATACAGGAGACCTGGGTTTGATCCCTGTATTGGGAAGATCCCCTAGAGGAGGGCATGGCAACCCCCTCCAGTATTCTTGCCTGGAGAATTCCCATGGACAGAGGAGTCTGGTGGGCTTCAGTCCATGGGGTTACAAAGACTTGGACATGACTGAGTGACTAAGCACAGCACAGCACAAGGCACTGGTGAAAACAGCACGCGTGTGTGCTGTGCTGTGTTCAGCCACGTCCCACTCTTTGCAATCCCCTAGACTATAGCCAGAGAAGGCAATGGCACCCCACTCCAGCACTCTTGCCTGGGAAGTCCCATGGATGGAGGAGCCTGGTGGGCTGCAGTCCATGGGGTCACTACAAGTCGGAAACGACTGAGCGACTTCATTTTCACTTTTCACTTCCATGCATTGGAGAAGGAAATGACAACCCACTCCAGGGTTCTTGCCTGAAGAATCCCAGGGACGGGGTAGCCTGCTGGGTTGCCGTCTATGGGGTCGCACAGAGTTGGACACGACTGAAGCAACTTAGCAGCAGCAGACTATAGCCTGACAGACCCCGCTGAATATGGGATTTCCCAGGCAAGAATACTGGAGTGGGGTGTTATTTCCTACTCCAAGGGATCTTCCTGACCCAGGGATTCAACCTGCATCTGTTGAGTCTCCTGCTGCTGCTGCTGCTAAGTCACTTCAGTTGTGTCCGACTCTGTGCGATCCCACAGATGGCAGCCCACCAGGCTCTCCCGTCCCTGGGATTCTCCAGGCAAGAACACTGGAGTGGAATGCCATTGCCTTCTCCAACACATGAAAGTGAAAAGTGAAAGTGAAGTCCCTCAGTCGTGTCTGACTCTTCATGATCCCACGGACTGCAGCCTACCAAGCTCCTCCGTCCATGGGATTTTCCAGGTCAGAATACTGGAGTGGGGTGCCATGGCCTTCTCCATGAGTCTCCTTCATTAATAGGCAAATGCTTTACCACTGTGCCACCTGGGAAGACATGTATGCCTTCAGAGAGCATCTGTTCTCCTCTGCTGCCCCTTACCCAAATCTCCCTCATCCCCAGGAGAGGCTTGGGGCTCCCAAGCTCTGTCCATGCAGATCAGAAGTCCTCCCTAAGCCAGACGTCCACTCTTAGCATCATATGTGCTCCCACCCTGGGGGCTCTTCTCCAGCCCGCACCCCATGCTTCCTACAGGGACCTGCCCCAGGGGAGTGTGAGTTCCCAGCTATCTTCCTTTGTGGTGTAACAGGGCATACTCCCTGCCCGCTCAGGTGGGAAGGGCTGCAGAATCGAGGGTGTAATCCCAGAGCCCCAACAGTTTGCTCAATAGAGATTCACACTGACTCCTAAGCATGCTGCATATGTCATGGAGGATAATTAATCTGAAATGAGGCCTGCATGTATCTGGGCTTTGAGAGCTGTCAGAATTGCCAGAAAGACTGAGTGAACTATTTTAGAGAGCTTTATGGCTTCACGTAAGAAGGAATTTAAAAGAATGCTGTTATGTAGGAAAACGCGAGTTCAGATGAACGTGACCATGCTTTATTAATGCATTTTGTCTAAATACCAGTGACTTGCAAGAGCTCGGACAGTGCCTGACAGGAGTAAAAGGGATTTTTGGTGCTCATTCAAAACAAGACTTGGTGTTTTAAGTTGCTTTATTTCCTTAGCATACAAGAAAGGATCAAATCGTGTTTGGGAGAATTGCTCTAGAATTTGGTAATAAAGGGGTCTTGTTTCACTGAATTACTGGAAGCTATTTGAAGATAGCTTTGCTGTAGCAGTATCAGAAGTCACCTGCCAAATCTAAGAAGATGAAAGCTCTGGAACTCCATTTGAGAGCAGGTCATGGCGCCTCCTGGAAGGTGGTCACATCTCTGCACAGTTGTCGTGGTCTAGGGGGCTGTAAGGATACAGATCAGTGTGGCTAAATTTGCCTCAGAATGCAGAGACACGGTCATTTCAATAAACTGGAGGCCCTGTTAGCAATAGCAATATAATATCCTCACTCTCTTGGCTTTAAAAATCAACTGATATGTAGCAACTACTCCACCTGTTGATATTCAGGCGCTACAATTCCAGAGTAGCAAGCATGATACGCAACCCATAATGTCACCAATTCGTTTTCTGATCTCCAAGAGAGCTGAAATTTAAGTGATTCCAAATAAATCCCATGTAAAACATCCCAGCTTTTCTCCTAAACTGACCCTCCCATCCCAGGAGTGATGGGAATCCTTTCTTTAGCAAGCAAGCATGACAAAGGACCACAGAAAGGTGCTTGGAAAAGCCTTACTTCTCACATTAGTTGAAACCACCCTGGATCTCAGAGGCACCACGCCCTCAGCACAGAGACTGACCCCATGGGCTGTCCCAGTTGCATGAAAATATCTGCATTCTAGGGTGGCTCAGGAATATTAGGAGTTTAAAGCCAGTGGCATTTCTAGATCATTAGAGTTTTCCTGGAAACGAAGACTGCCGCTCCCGTTGTCCTCCAGATGAGGCATTCTTTAACCAATGCCTGCTGTTCTCAGTCGCTCAGTTGCGTCCAACTCTCCACAAACGCACGGACTGTAGCCCGCCAGGCTCCTCTGTCCATGAGACTTTTCAGCCAAGAATACTGGAGTGAGTTGCCATTTCCTCTGACAAGGGATCTTCCTGACCCAGGGATTGAACCTGGGTCTCCTGCATCGGCAGGCGGATTCCACACCACTGAACCATCTGGGAAGCCAGTCTTCTCCACCTGCAAGAACCACATGTTTTGTATGAATAAGGTTAGTTTTGACATCCTGGAGGTTATAACTGTGTGGCTTCTGCTTATGGAAAACATCTTTATAGAAAGAAGATGCTAAGCAGAATTGCAGGTTTCTAGTGAACTATGATTGAAGGAAAAAAAAAACTGCACAGATTTTATTTCCTTTAATTTAGAAACAATGTATGGTTCTAAATAAGAGAATTTCAGAGGGTTTTTATTAGGTTTTGCAAATTAACAAAATGAATACACCATTTTTTATGTACATCCCATTTAGGCCCCTCATGCCATTTCTTCCTCCCACTCCAATATTCCTGCCTGGAGAATCCCTTGGACAGAGGAGCATGGTGGACTACAGTCCATAGGGTCATAAAGAGTCAGACACAACTGAAGCGACTTAGCACTTCATGCCATGGTTTCCCCTGACCATCAGGTGCCAACCATCGTTCTCACCTTGGAAATTAGGCTAAGCTTGAATCAGGTTGTAAGTTCAGTTTCATTCATGCTCATATCTAGGTTTGATACAGGATACAGGTTGCTTGGGGCTGGTGCACTGGGATGACCTAGAGAGTTGATATGGGGAGGGTGGTGGGAGAGGGGTTCAGGGTTGGGAACTCATGTACACCTGTGGTGGATTCATGTCAATGTATGGCAAAACCAATACGGTATTGTAAAGTAAAAAAAAGAAAGAAAAAAAAGAAACATGCCTAAAGAAGCTTGCATATGTCTATTAGTTTCCTGTCAACTCTGATTTGTGTAAGGACGAGCTAAAAATGCTACAAAATGCATAAAAAGAAAATTGCAAGAACTTCCGTTAGCAAGTTTCAGTGCATTTGTTATGCTATCTGTGCAATGTCAGTTAGTTTAAGAGGGCAAAGTCCAAAGTAAGAATGCTCTGAAATTTGCATCCCACATGGGTCACTTAATTTCTCAAAGATGCAAATTCTGATGCATGTCCGGGAAAGCACCATGGACACAGGAGTCCTTCCAAGAAATGCCTCTGCAGAGCCACTGAGTGTGAACCAATTTGTTAGTAGCATCATGTTTTTGTTCTGTTGAAATTTACTTGGCCCTTTCACAATGGAAACATGTCTGTGAGATGGGTGAGCAGAGTATCCAGCTTTGCCATTCTCTTTCATTTGGGCTTCCACCTGAAACCTCTCAGGGTTTCTTTCTGGGCTAAAGGTAGGAATTCTAGCTATAGGAATATTCTAGGTATATCTAGGAATTCTAGATATAACAATATTTGGGGGGAGGGTGTTCTTTTTTTAAGTGGCCCAAACCTCATATCCTTAATCTGGTACATTGGGGAAAATATGAGTGTGTCAAAGATGCCATCTTCTCTGTGATCTGAATTGCCCTCCTGAAAATAAGGAATGTCACAGGGAGAAAACGTTCATCTAAGGCCCAGACCTTGGTTCCAAGACCTCATTACCTCTGAGTATTGCGGGGACTTCACTTCTTTTCCTCACTAGTGTGGCCAGATTCTGATCAGGTTGAAAGGGAGGCTTCCTCTGCTCCTGAGGGATGGACAGAATCTGAGCACAGTGCCGTCTCTTGACAGCTCACTTGTCCATTGTTACCCATGCACTCATGTTTCTCCAGCATTAGGATACTGAGACCTGTGGTCCTTTGCCTTAAAGTAGCAACTATTTTATGCTTGCTCTATTTCAAACTCTGTCCTAATACTTTTCCATATTTTATATAATCTATATAAAAGCTGTATTTTTATCTTCATTTTACAGATGAGGAGATTTAAGTCCAAGATTTCCCAGCCAGTAAGTGACGAGTCTGAGGCTTGAACCTTTTCAGGTAGGCGGTATAGAGATACAGATAGGAAATGTCTCTGTGTTTTCCATAACTTGTTATTATGAGTTAATTAAGAATCTATGCGTTTCACAAATAAATATAGCAAACAACAATAGCTTTGATTTTTAATGTGATTGTTAGTTTACATGTTTGTTTTGCTGTCAGCCTTCGTATGACACATCTTATGGGCTTTATTACAATGCAGTTAGATCTTTGAGAATGGAGTAGCCACTCAACAAACTTCTTTCTTGAAGATTAGAGAAGCAAATTGGTATCTAAAGGTAGCAAGCAGATTTCTTGCTGTTGTTGCTGTTCAGTCCCTAAGTCGTGTCCAACTCTTTGTGACCCCATGGACTGCAGCACGCCAGGCTTCCCTGTCCTGCACTAGCACTGGGAATTTATTCAAATTCACGTCAGCTGAGTCGGTGAAGCCATCCAACTATCTCATCCTCTGTCACCCCCTTATCCTCCTGGCCTCAGCCTTTCCCAGCATCAGGATCTTTTCCAACGAATTGGCTCTTCGCATCAGCTGGCCAAGGTATTGGAGCTTCAGCTTTAGCACCAGTCCTTTCAATGAATATTCTGGGGTGATTTTCTATAGCATTAACTGATTTGACCTCCTTGCAGTCCAAGGAATTCTCAAGTCTTCTCCAGCACTATGGTTTAAAAGCACCAATTCTTTAGCGTTCAGCCTTCCTTATGGTACAACTCTCACATCTGTACGACTACTAGAAAAACCATGACTTTGACTACATGGATCTTTGTCAGCAAAGTGATGTCTCTGCTTTTTAATATACTAAGTTTGTCACAGCTTTCCTTTTAAAGTGAAGTCGTTCAGTCATGTCCGACTCTTTGTGTCCCCACAGACTGACTGTAGCCTACCAGGCTCCTCTGCCCATGGGATTTTCAGGCAAGAAAACTGGAGTGGGTTGCCATTTCCTTCTCCAAGAGATCTTCCCAACCCAGGGATCTACTGTACTGCAGGCAGATGCTTTACCATCTGAGCCACCAGGGAAGTCTCTTTTTAAGAGCAAGTGTCTTTTAATTTCATGGCCTAGGATGTCCTTCTGTGAACTCTTAGCATGACTCCCTGAAGATGGCACCCTCTTTAGGGAAACTGGGGCATCACACCCTCACCTGAAATGAATAGAGGCTTCACTTTGGGTTTCAGGCTAGTGAGTGTAGACACTGACCATTAACTCTGAGCATAAGGCTCCAGTTTCTCTATTGGTTTGAAATACACTGCTGCTGCTGCTGCTAAGTTGCTTCAGTTGTGTCCAATTCTGTGCGACCCCATAGACAGCAGCGTGCCAATCTCCATGGTCCCTGGGATTCTCCAGGCAAGAACACTGGAGTGGGTTGCCATTTCCTTCTCCAATGCATAAGAGTGAAAAGTGAAAGTGAAGTCACCTAGTCATGTCTGACCTTCATGACCCCACAGACTACAGCCTACCAGGCTCCTCTGTCCATGGGATTTTCCAGGCAAGAGTACTGGAGGAGGTTACCATTGCCTTCTCCATGAAGTACACTCAGTCAGTTCAGTTCAGTTGCTCAGTCGTGTCCGACTCTTTGCCACACCATGAATCGCAGCACGCCAGGCCTCCCTGTCCATCACCAACTCCCGGAGTTCACTCAGACTCACGTCTGTTGAGTCAGCGATGCCATCCAGCCATCTCATCCTCTGTCATCCCCTTCTCCTCCTGCCCCCAATTCCTCCCAGCATCGGAGTCTTTTCCAATGAGTCAATTCTTCGCATGAGGTGGCCAGAGTACTGGAGTTTCAGATTTAGCATCATTCCTTCCAAAGAAATCCCAGGGCTGATCTCCTTTAGAATGGACTGGTTGGATCTCCTTGCAGTCCAAGGGACTCTCAAGAGTCTTTTCCAACACCACAGGTCAAAAACATCAGTTCTTCGGTGCTCAGCTTTCTTCACAGTCCAACTCTCCCATCCATACATGACCACTGGAAAAACCATAGCCATGACTAGACAGACCTTTGTTGGCAAAGTAATGTCTCTGCTTTTGAATATGCTATCTAGATTGGTCATAACTTTCCTTCCAAGGAGTAAGTGTCTTTTAATTTCATGGATGCAATCACCATCTGCAGTGATTTTGGAGCCCCCCGCCACATGAAGTCTGACACTGTTTCCACTGTTTCCCCATCTATTTCCCATGAAGTGATGGGACCAGATGCCAT
>SJYF01000373.1:5995489-6008172 GCA_006410515.1 Procapra przewalskii | reverse complement strand
ATGTGATTTGGATTGCCTGGATCTCTTTTTATTGCCCCCAAGAGGCTATCTGACAAATGCTGAGTATAAATTGCTGGAGAGCAAATATACTTGCTTTCTCAGCAAAGGAGATTTTAAAATTTAAATTCATTATCAAGGAACGTAAGATTATATTAAATTTATATAAAAGTAATCTTGCTGTTTAGGAGCAGCTGAATGCTATCAAAATGCCAAGTCTCTTCCGCGTAATAGTTCACTATAGGACATAGATGAGCATTAGTATTTCTACCAGGGTTCACCCTTGTATTTACTCAGTGTTAGTCACTCAATTATTCCCAACTCTTTTCAACCCCATAGACTGTAGCCTGCCAAGTTCCTCTGTCCATAGAATTATACAGGCAAGAATACTGGAGTGGGTAATCATTCTCTTCTCCAGGAGATCTTCCCAACCCAGGGATAGAACCCAGGTCTCCTGCATTGAAGGCAGATTCTCTACCATCTGAGCAACCAAGGAAGCCATTGTATTTATTAGATTATAATATTAATCCTGTTTTCACTTAAATAAATTTTAAACAATAATTCAATATCTATAGTTTCATCTTTCCACTTCATGGGACCAACCAGTCAGCCCCACCCCACCTTCTTACCCTCTATTGTATGGACACCAACTTTACACTCTGACTTTAAAATAGCTGATTCTCTAGGCAACCAGAGAATTTCATTTATGACCTAGGCTTTAGATTCTATAATTCTACATGGAAAGAGACATATGAAAATCAACTATTCCTACATTTATCTGATAAGAAAGCTGAAACTTAACATAGCCAATGAGCTTCTCCCATGCAGAAGTACAGTAGCCTTGAATGAGTGAATGAGTGAGTGATAGCTGCTCAATTGTGTCTGACTCTTTGTGATGCCATGAGATGTAGCCTGCCAGGCTCCTCTATCCATGGAATTTTCCAAGCAGGAACACTGGAGTGGGTTGCCATTTCCTTCTCCAGGGAGCCTTGGATGATTAGTATAAATTCTCTCCCTGAGCTTCTTCCTTGTGGCCATTCTCTCTGCTAAGTGGATAACTAGCTCAGACCTCTTCCCCTGAGGGCTGCCTGTACTGGCAGAGACCTGTCCTGGCAGGGACCTCCAGTGACCGCTGACTCCAAGGTGCGTCTCATCTGCAGCTGGGCTTGGGGCTGACCTTCTCCATGACACTGCAGACCCAGCTCATTCCATCAACATCCCCACCAGGAAGATTCCCCATGCTTCACCCACTGCTGACTCATCGCCACCCCCAGTGATGTTTCCAATAGGAAGCTCGTAGGAGTGACCTTGCTGAGCCCTCTACTGACAACTGCAGAATCACAAGCATCTTTTGAAAATCAAGTCTCCTTGAAAGAGCTCTTTCAAAGCTCTCCTCAACTGAACTGAACACCTGAGAGATAGACAGAGGGAGGGAGAGAGAGAGGTACACACTGGGCACACAGCAAGCTCTCATCAAGTTTATTCTTCCTAGAAACATGTACGCAGCAACATATTGGTGGGGGGAGAGAGAAGGTCACAAACAAGTAAACAAATGGCAATTTACTTGCAAATGTGTAAGTTTTATTAAAAAAAAAAGAGAGAGAGAAAAAGAGTGACTGAGAAAGTCCTAATTACAAGTCTTGTCTCTTGAGGAGGGGATATTAAAGCTCATCTGAAAGGTGAAGCCAACTACTTGAAAAGTTGAGGGAAACATCTTCTAGTTCAAGAACATAAAATGCAAACATGGAGCACTGTGTTCCATTGCAGCCGATCTTATTCCAAGGGATTAAAGAAAGTGCAGCGTTGGTGGTTGGGGTTTCCCTGTGGCTCAGTGGTAAAGATTCTGCCTGCAATGCAGGAGCCACTGAAAATGCACATTCGATCCCTGGGTTGGAAAGATCCCCTGGTGGAGGACACGGCAACCCATTCCAGCATTCTTGCCTGGAGAATCCCATGGACAGAGAAGACTTTTGGGCCACAGTCCATAGGGTCCCAAACAGTCGGACACCTTTTAGTGACTAAGCAACAACAGCGTCCACTGATGATTTTATAATTCCATCATTCTATTTTTACTAATTGTCATCAAATTGGAAGAGACAGCTTTCCCTTCTCCTATTTATGCTTTTTTTAAATCAACATAGACGTCTGTATTTTTATGTTAAACAGTGGTTTGCATTGTACACTGATAATCACCCTGGGATTATCACTGAATGTGCCCAGCACTTTGGAGGGCCTTTCCAAACCTTTGAAGATCATGTTTTTTAGTGAGTTTGACTCTAAGAAATGTGTTATCATTGATTTCACCCCTTGAAACAAGATTGGCTGCAATGCAATATGATATTCAATATACACTGCCTATTATAATAATTATATTTTGATGCCCACATTTTCATAGACTGGACCCAAGACAGCTCTTCCAGCTGGTTCCTGGCTGCTATTGATATGTTCCTATGACTCTTTAGGAACTTGTTTGCTATTTGGCACAATAAGATGCTCCAGACTCATCTTGTGATTTTCCTGCTCCACCCAGCTCTGGGAGTCCTGGCTTATTTTGTAGAAGCCAATATTTTGATGCTAGGCTTTATGTGTATTCAGTTCTTCACTAAGTTCATAGACAAGACTAGGAGCTCACTCTAATCACTTCTGAAAATATATAGGGTGGCTTTCCTTGTAGCTCAGTCAGTAAAGAATCTGCCTGCAGTGCAGGAAACCTGGGTTCTGACCCCTGGGTCGGGAAGATCCCCTGGAGATGGCAACCCACTCCAGTATCCTTGCCTGGAAAATCTCATGGACTGAGGACAGAGGAGCCTGGTGGGCTGCAGACCATTGGATCACAACGAGTCAGGCACAACTGAGTGACTAACACTATAACACTGAGAGAGTAAAAATTGAAACTTGGCATTTCGGAACAGCTGGATTGCGGTATTGTATTCATAAAATACCTCCTTACGAACATCTGTGTAAAATGAATGGGCTTGCCTTTTGTCTGAAATTGCTTGGTTTTAACACCAAAGGCTTATGTTTCTTCACCATTTGTTCCAAGCTTAGGCATGAGTAGGGCTGAATAAATTGGCCAAAATGCTGTCTGTGAACATATCATATAACGTCCTCCATAGTCCTTCTTCAAAGTTACACATAATCCATTTCACATAATTATGCTTTATTGTTTTGTTCCTATGATTACTTGAAGCAGAATTACTTCTGTAGAAACTGTGGTTTTATTCTTTGCTTAACTTTTCTAGAAATTAAAAATGCACTCATATGCTTGCAGAATTTGCTGTCAAAAAAATATAAAGGCTAAACTGAATCACAAGTATTTTCAAGTAAGATTTTCAGATCTTACTCTACTTGACAATGTAGCTAACATATTTCACGTTTTTCCTTTTCAGATGCAATATCATTATCAGTTCTGAGATTAGTTATTAGTGGTTATAGCATCAAATGGAATTTCTAATAAAAATCCTTTATTTTATAGCAAGCATCTGTCTGCTTACATATTTAAAGTGTTGTCGGGTAGAAAGTTCACTCCAACCTCTGCTGATAATTTTCTACCACTCACTGGGGCTTCCCTGGGGGCTCAGTGGTAAAGAATCCTCCTGCCATTGCAGGAAATACAGGGTTCAGTCCCTGGGTCAGGAAGATCCCCTGGAGGAGGAAATGACAACCCAGTCCAGTATTCTTGCCTGGAGAATCCCATGGACAGAGAAGACTGGCAGGCTATAATCCATGGTGTCACCAAAGAGTTGGACACGACTTAGCAACTAGACAACCACTTGCTAAGCACCATGTTTGCGGCAAGTACTTTACATGTTCTGTCTCTATTACTGGGTTGGGTTTTACTCTCTCTATTTCAGTGTCTGGGAAGGCAACTGGAACTCCAGTGTCTCAAGGTCTTGATTTAGAGCTGGACCAGACTCCTGTGCTGGCCCTTCCTGTCCATAGTCCATAGCACTTTATTCTAAAGTTTTGTTCAGTGGTCAGGCAGGGTAAACCTTGTCTCATTGCAGTAAAGAAGATAATGTGCTTAAAGCACCTACTCTGTGCCTGTATGTGAATTCCAATTTCATGTTGCTTCTCTTCCTTCATGTGACAGATATTTTCAAAATATGCCATCTATCAGTCTAATTTTCATTTGCCAATACTTCCAAAATTCTGGGATTCTCCTCTGTGATACTGTCAGATAATTTTTCAGCCAAAACATGTACTTTATTAGGCAGTTCATTTATTTAAATTCACATTCTGTAAATTCCTTATTCAGTTCACCACTGAGAAGGAATCTCTTATAGACTGAGCTTACTAATGTAGAAGTATTTCTCTAATAACTGGCATGGGGAGGTGTTGATTATTAGATGAAAAGTGCAAATATGATTAGAAATCACATTTGAAATAATGAGAGTGTGATTGCATAGAAAAAATATTAAGCTTGCTTGTCTTTAGGAAAGCAAAAGTTACTCAGTCGCGTCTGACTCTTTGCAACCCCATGGACTATACAGTTCATGGAATTCTCCAGGCCAGAATACTGGAGGGGGTAGCCTTTCCCTTCTCCAGGGGATCTTCCCAACCCAGGGATTGAACCCAGGTCTCCCACACTGGGGGCAGATTATTTACAGGCTAAGCCACAAGGGAAGCTTATTTAACTTATATGCAGAGCACATCAGGCAAAATGCCAGGCTGCATGAAACACAGCTGGAATCAAGATTGTCAGGATAAATATCAATAACCTCAGATATGCAGATGACACCACCCTTATGGCAGAAAGTGGAGAAGAACTAAAGAGCCCCTTGATGAAAGTGGAAGAAGAGTGAAAAAGCTGGCTTAAAGCTCAACATTCAGAAAATGAAGATCATGGCATCCAGTCCCATCACTTCATGGGAAATAGATGGGGAATCAGTGGAAACAGTGTCAGACTTTATTTTTTGGTGCTCCAAAATCACTGCAGATGGTGATTGCAGCCATGAAATTAAAAGACACTTGCTCCTTGGAAGAAAAGCTATGAGCAACCTAGATAGCATATTAAAAAGCAGAGACATTACTTTGCTGACAAAAAGTCCATCTAGTCAAAGCTATGGTTTTTCCAGTAGTCATGTATGGATGTCAGAGTTGGACCATAAAGAAAGCTGAGCACCAAAGAATTGATGCTTTTGAACTGTGGTGTTGGAAAAGACACTTGAGGGTGTCTTGAACTGTAAGAATATCCAACCAGTCCATCCTAAAGGAAATCAGTCCTGCATATTCACTGGAAGGACAGATGCTGAAGCTGAAACTCCACTACTTTGGACACCTGATGCGAAGAAATGACTCTTTAGAGAACACCCTGATGGTGGGAAAGATTGAAGGCGGGAGGAGAAGGGGACGACAGAGGATGAGATGGTTGGGTGACATCACCGACTCAATGGACATGAGTTTGAGTTATCTCCAGGAGTTGGTGATGGACAAAGGAGGGCTGGCGTGCTGCAGTCCAGGGAGTTGCAAAGAGTGGACATGGCTGAGTGACTGAACTAAACTGTCTCTAGGAAATGGAGTTGGGGTAATTCTTACTTTTCTATTTATTATACTCTAAAATGAAGAAAGTGGGGCTTCCCTGGTGGTCCAGTGGCTACAACTCTGTGCTTCCAATGCAGCAGGTGTAGATCCAATCCCTGGTCGGGAAACTAGATCCCACAGGCCCGAGGCATGGCCAAAAAATAAATAAAATGAAGGAAGTGTGCCAAATCTACCATTTGAGGAACTTAACGATCAGGAGATCTAGTTGTAAAGCACACTGAATTGTAGCACTGGAAAAAAAAGAATCCAAAAACACTCTACATCTTAGAGAAGATCAGCTGTGAGCAACCACATAAAACTAAAGAAATGCTGTTAGGAAAAAAATAAGGATACAAACCGTCTATAAATTGGATATCAAAACATCCCTGTACAGAGTAATTTCTTACAAGGAACCGTTGTGGGTAAAAATTATCAACTAGATGAATTATATTAATGAATTTTTCCAGTTGTGAAATATTGCTGCATAACAAACATATCATTTTCACTAATTTTATTATCCTCTCAAATTAAACCTGCCAGGATTTTATTTATAAATAGAGAATCTATGTTCACCAGTAATATCAATAACCCTTTAAATTCCTCCTGTGGCTATTAAGAAGCCATTCAAATTTTCACAGAATTGAATGAGTTCACATACGTGTGGTCTAAGTATGTTTGTGTATGTAATTTAATTTATATTTATATCCTTATAAAAATGCATTTCTTAGAGATTTTCAAATTCATTACAAGAGGTACTAAATTTTATTCTCTTTATTTTTATATTGTTGTTATAATACTATAATGGTATTGTTTTTCTCCATTTTTAATAGCCATTTAAATTAGGAAAATCTACATAATCTCTCTGTTTCTCAGCATCCTCCTTTGTAGAACGGTACCCATGCTGCTCAATGCACGTAAAGTGTCCATCACTGTGTCCTGAGCATCTTGGAGGTAACCGCCAGGGCAAACTCTTGGGCTCTGGCTGGTTCTAACCCTGAAAGGTCTCATTGTCTTTCCTGTGCAGCCACAAGGTTGCCTGGGTGCTGGCAGCGTCCAGAGACTATGAATGCTGGATACAGGGCCCTCCCGTCTGGCTCTCTTCTATGTAACAGACTCTGGGATAATCAGGATAATCCCATCCTGAAATGCCACACCCAGAGCCTGACTTGAGCTGAGTTGTTTTGCTTCCTTCCCCAGGACTACCATCTGGACGTGCCCTGGTTTTCTCCACTGGGCACCAGGCATGCCCAGACAGGTCACCAGAGACCCAGCACCAGCCTCTCTCAAAACACCACACCCAACGGGGATGGAGCATCATCTGTGGGGCTTTGCAGGGGTGTCAGCCCAAGAGAACAATTTCTGTTCTTCTGAGTCTTGAAAGTTTGACCTTCCGTGTCCCTACAGTTCCTACAGCAGCTTTCTGAAGTTACACAGTGTGTTCTTACTCTCTTTTTCTAAGTGTAGATGGTCTTCTTCAAGAAAATTGACCCCACGCACCTCAAAAATATTTACTATAGCTTTGAAAGCTAGTAAAACTCGTGCACGTAGATCAAACCCATGGGAGTAAATGGAGCTGAAAGAAGTCTGAGTGGGGTTCAAACCACTTCTTAACTACATGTCTTGTTTTATTCCCTCACTAAGCACAGAGCAACTCTCAGTGCAAATCCACACATCTTATTTTATTTTTGAGTCACATCAGTGTTCATACTCCCCTTGACACTGTGCTGACTCCACTGATTCAGGTCTCTAGGAGGCAGGTCCATGGAGCTCAGGGCCTCCAGCTCTGCAGACCCGCTCCTTCTCTGCTCTGATCTCTGGTCCCTCACCTGTGGGAAGGAGCAGCACCTCTTTCCAGTCCCAGGCCCTCCAGCAAAACCTTTAACTTGTTAAAACCTAGGTTTCTGCATTTGCATATTAATACAACTGTTGATGATAATACAACTATATTCAAGCAAACAGCCGTTGACCTTATCACTTTGTCTTCATCACCCTGGAAGGAAAAAGAGGGCAAAACCAGAAAGAGTGGCCTGGGTTTTCCTTATTCCAATTCTTGTCCAGGAATTCCTAGATTAATAGTGACTTTAATGTATCACAAATACATAACAAATGTATATATCACAAATGTATATATATATGTGTGTACACATTAATGCATATAGACATTTGTATATATATTTTATTATTATTTATTTTTTATGAAAAAAATGACTTTTAAGAAAGTCAACCAAAGCTTTCTCTTTAATTGGAATGAACACTCCAGACAGAAAGAAAAGATTACCAATAATTTAGAAAATTATAAGGTATTCCTGCTTACTGATAGGCGTTGTTGGTATCAGTTCAGTTCAGTGGCTCAGTCGTGTCTGACTCTTTGTGACCCCATGAATCACAGCACGCCAGGCCTCCCTGTCCATCACCAACTCCCAACAACAGTGTTTAAATGAGGTAACTTTCAGGAATTTTTTAAAATATAAGAAAGTACAGAAAATAATACTCCCCCTGGGCTTTCCTGGTGGCTCAGACAGTAAGGAATCTGCCTGAAATGCGGGAAACTCAGGTTCAGTCCCTGGGTCAGGAAGGTCCCCTGGAGAAGGGAATGGCAACCCACTCTAGTTTTCTTGCCTGGAGAATCCCATGGACAGAGGAGCCTGGTGGGCTACAGTCCATGGGGTCACAAAGAGTCAGACTCAACTGAACGACTAACACACGCCTTCCAATGCAGCAACCACAAATGCTGAACAAATGTTGACATTTTGTCAAAGAGCCTTGGCACCTTCTCCCAGGCTCCTCCCTGCCTTCACCAGATCTTCTTCAGAGGGCCAGACGTATCATGGACATGGGTGTTACTTGCTGATGTCCCTAGAAAGGGAAGAGAGGAAACTGCAGACCAAGGCAACAGTGATGAGTCCTGAGCAATGTCCACATGCTGCCTGCTTGGAAGGGCAGTGGGCCTCCAAGCGGCCTCTATGTCCACCAGAATCCCCTCCTCTGACTGCTCTTCTCTGAAGACCCTTTGGAGACATGCAATGGAAGGCTTTTCTGGAAAAGCACTGCTTAGAATCCTGTTGCCCCCAGATTTGAGGCCTAGAGTCAACATAGGGTGTAAACAACCCCAGTTCTTGTTTGCTACAGAGCCCAGGTATCTCTGAGAAAACAGTCCTGTGAAGGTGGATCAGCTTTCTGATCATTTGCATTTGGTCAACACAGTTAACTGAGCTTTCCTTATAGCTCAGTTAGTAAAAAGAATCTCCTGCAATGCAGGAGACTTGGGTTCAATTTCTGGGTCGGGAAGATGCCCTGGAGAAGGAAATGGTAACCCACTCCAGTATTCTTGCCTGGAGAATCCCACAGACAGAGGAGCCTGACAGACAACAGTCCATTGGGTCACAAAGAGTCAGACACGACCAAGTAACTAGATCACAACATATTCTCATAGGCTGCATTATTAATCTAATTTCTGCACCATGATTAAAATGACCAGTGACTAATCCCTAATGGTATATCAACTTCACCTTTCATCAAGAATTCTTTCTTACTTTTACCTCCTATTTTGTTAGAAAATGCATGCTTGATTGTCTACCAAAGTAGGAAAAATGTGGACTTGCAGAAACTCACATTTGCTAAATTCAAATATGTTTTTTGAATATTATGCTAATGATATAAGAAAAAAATAAGCCCCCCAAAAGAGGTAATTTATACTTGTTCTACTCTGAGGAGATGGTTTGGGAATAGGCTTAAGAAAACGTACTCGCTTTTGCCTTAAGTATGACCCGGCTTTTATCTGTCTGACTGTTTGGTTGGTTTGGCTTGTTCTATTCTTGGTGTGTCTGTTTCAGGAAATGTGATAACATTTTACATATGTCACTCCTAAGAAACCAGGACAGGAGCACCAGGCGGCCCTCTACCTGAACATGCAGATAGTTGGATTATCAGCTGGGATGAGAATGAAATATGCTGCTTTCTTCGCACTTTGATGGACAGAAATCATGATTTAAGAAAAGAGTACAGATCCAGCAGTTAGCTATTACATTTCCTGTGAGTCACATAGGTACATTCCAAAATGCAAAGGTGAGACAATAGAAGTATGAAGCACAGTTCTTCATCTTCAAGGACCACTACCATCCAGAGGCTGTGGATCACCCACCCGAAGTAACCCGGCTCTGGGTTACTTCTGGGGATACGAAAGGTAAATGAATATGGCTGCTTTTCTGGATATATTTGTCCACTATTTGGATGTTTTGGTAGAGCTCGACTCAACAGATAGAGTCTCTGAGTGGCAACATCTTGCCTGCCTGCCAAAATGGTTTGTTTCAAAATAATGTTTGCATTATAAATCTCTTCTGAGGGCTAAAAAGTAGTTAATAAAGATGTAGACGTATAATAATACAAGCTAGTAGGAGACTGTTATGCAAACTAGAATTTTCAGCTTTTGTATTCATGAAAGAATCATATAGGCTAGCAGGTTAAGGGTGAAATCTTAACTCACTGTTTCTGACACTTTGAAATCTCCTATGAATCCCCAAGGGGAGAAATCTTCTATGTGCTTTACTGCTGTCGGTGTGGTCTTAATCAAGCCTGTATTTCCTTTTTGTTAAGTACACAGATTAATTATATTTAAATGTTATATTCATTCCCTTGTGGAACAGATGTCCAGAGCTACTTCATCCTGTAAAACTGAAACTCTATACCCATCAAACTATTCCCCATTACCCTCTCACCCTGTCCGTTTACAACCACTATCTTTAAAATGTATTTATTTTTAATTGAAGGATGATTGCTTTACAATACTATGTTGGTTTCTGCCGTATTTTAACATGAATCATCCATCGGTATACATATGCCCCCTCCCTCCTGAGCCTCCCTCTCACATCCCAACTCATCCCACTCCACTAGATTTTCACAGAGCCCCAGTCTGAGCTCCCTGAGTTGTATAGCAAATTCCCTGGCTATCTATTTTGTGGATATGGTAATATATATGTTACCATGCTGCTCTCTCCATTCGTCAACAACCACCATTCTACCTTCGGCTTCTTTGACCACCTCACATTCTTCATATAAGTGGAATCAGAAAGTATTGCCCTTTTTGTAACTGGGCTACTTTAATTAAAATAATATCTTCATGGCTAACTCATGTTATAGCATGTGGAAAGAGTTTTCTTTTTTAAGGCTAACATTTCATTGCACATATATACAGCATTTTCTTTATCTATTCATCCGTCTATACGGGCATATGGGTTGTTTCGGCCTCTCGACTACTGTGAAAGTGCTCGGTGTGGACAGTGCTCTTTGAGATTCTGATTTCAGTCTGTGCAAGTGTTAGAGGCTCAGTGGTATCTGACTCTGTGATTCCATGGGCTGTAGCCTGCCGGGCTCCTCTACACGCGGAATTCAGCCTCTATTTCTTAATATCAATTCTTCTCCACCTCCTCCTCCTTCCTCTTCTTCTTTTTGCCTTATTATTATTTTTTTGGTGTGAGAATGTTTAAGATCTAGTTTAAAATACATAGAAAATATTAATATTGTGTTTTTAATTATAGTCATCAAGGCACCATGCTGTACATTACATCCTCAGGATTTATAACTGAAAATGTATAAGCTATGGCTTGCATCAGTTCGTTTTCCCCTCCTCCCAGCCCTTGATATTCACCATTCTATTATTCTATTCTGGTTCTGTAATCAGCTTATCAGCTTTTTTACAGAAAAGTTTCCGTATATAAATGACACCATACAATATTTGTCTTTCTCTGTCTGGTTTATTTCACTTAATGCCATCCAGGTTCATCCATATCATCACAAATGGCAGGATTTCCTCCTTTTTTCCAACTGAATATTTTTCCATTGTGTGTGTTTTCTTTATGCCTTCATCCACTGAAGGGCAATTAAGTTGTTTCCATACACTGGCAACTGTGAATAGTGCTATAATGAACATGAGAGTGTAGATATTTCTTTAAGATACTGATTTCAAGTCTTGAGGATTTTTACCCAGAAGTGGAATGGCTGAATTCTATTTTTAATTGTATGAGGAACTTCCATATTGTTTTCCATAGCAGCTGTATTGAGTTACTCTCCCAGCAACAGTTTATAAGGATTCCCTTTTCTCCACATCCTCATCAACATATTTTGTCTCTTTTCTCTTTGATAATAGATTGATTGTAATTACTCTAAGGTCTTGTACAAGAGCTTTGTGGAATTACATCTCTTTCTTTCAAATAAATGAGTATTTGATCTTAGGAAATTGTCAGTCACCACTGGTATATCTGAGATGTCTGCATTTTAAATTGTGCAAAGCGAAAGTACCACCTACCCTCCCAGGCTTTTATTTAATTCCAAGTATCAGTATGTTTAATTGGAAAGAGATTTTTAAAGATAAATAGTGTAAGTCTTAAGAGATCCTGCCACCTTTAGGGATTGTTTTAAAATTATTGCATGAATTCTTTTCTAATTTTTTTTCCTACTGGGGCTAGGACTGGTAGGCCACAAATGAATCTGTCATTCTCTCGTCTGCTCTCATTATTTGTTATTATCATCTGCCTTGGGGGCTTGTAGATTAATAAAAAAAATTTCCTTAAGGTATGTTACAAGTAAAGGAAAATTAGTCAGCTTTCCCACCTCATTTTATGCTAATATATTAAATTATGAGCTCTGAAGAAATTAACAAGGACATGAGATCAACTGCTGTCTCTTCCTTTGAGCAAATTAAAATGCAATAAGTACAGATATTCTGTAACCATCAAGTATTAAACTCCTTTCCTCTTTTTTTTTCCTTTTAACATAATCAAGGCTGTAAAACCTAAATAAAATCTTCCATCTAGTTCAGCCCCTTCCACTAGAAAAGAAAAGCATCCGATCTGGAGGAGTAAAGTCACTGTCTGTCAATGGCAGGACTAAGGGATGTGCATACCATATGCACACACAGGCACACACACGGGCTTCCAGGCGGCTCAGAGGAAAAGAGCCGGCCCGCCAGTGCAGGAGACACCAGAAGACTCAGCAGGGTCCCCTGAAGGAGGAAACGGCAGCCCACTCCAGCATTCTTGCCTGGAAAAAGTTGGACACAACTGAGCAACTAAGCATGAAAGCATTTATATGTGTGTGTATGTATACACCATACATATTACATATATATATATATATATATACACACACGTGTGTGTACATAACTGAGA
>SJYF01000373.1:5966654-5981084 GCA_006410515.1 Procapra przewalskii | reverse complement strand
AGTCCACTGTGGTCTCAGGGCTGAGCAGCAATAGGCATCCCTAGAGGAACCCAGACTCTAGAGTGGGCTGCATACCCACTGTAGGAGGGTATCCATGTTAGGTCCAGGAGTTTGTTGCCAATTAGGGAAGAAGCCACTGAACTGCTTTGATTGGTAGAGCCTCATTCATTTATCCACTCATACACTCAACAATCTGCTGGGTGTCTCTCCAGCAAAGTACCATGAGGAAAAACGAGAGAAAGTCATGGTTCTTGCCCTCATGAAACTCTGAATTTCCAAAAAGAGACAGGAATATGAGCCAATAACGAAAGTCCGCAGAATTAAAGGTTAATAAGGAGCCATGAGCAGGAGCCTATGTTGGCTGGGGTGAGTTCTCCGGAGACTCATCCTTGATCTTGAGATTAAGCACCCCATGGGTTCTGTGCTCCAGTCCTCAGGACACCATGTATGATGGCACGTCAAGTGCCCACGAGACCCCGGACTTGAGCCCAATACCCCTGCCTTGAGATGCAAAAACACAGAGAGGGCGGGAACCTGCCCAGGTGCACACTGCGCTTCCACAGGGAGGGTGGGAATCCACACTGCACATGGATGCAAGCAATAGACCTCAGACCCCACTGTGTGCATTCTGCCTTCCTTCCAACTGGAACTTCCGGAAAACTGCAGACATTAACCTCAAGTTGTATGAAGCCTTATGACCCTTCAGTGTTGGAAAGGAAATGGTGGAACTCTTTGACCATTCCCTCGGCCCCACATCTTAGGGCAGGGTCAACAGTGCTTTGAGGAGAACATTAAAGAAGGCAAACATTATCAGCAGAGGAAGTGTAGATTCCACACCCTCCCCAGTCCTCAAGGCCTCTTTTGTCTCTCCTCTGCCCTTCTGAAAGAGCTGAAATTCAGCGCTGTTGGAATGATGAAACTAGTTTGGTTTTAATCAAATATCTTACTATTGTTGTCTGAAATGGCTACAGTTCCTTAGTGGTTCCGTTCAGTTCAGTCGCTCAGTCGTGTCCGACTTCTTGGGACCCCATGAATCGCAGCACGCCAGGCCTCCCTGTCCATCACCAACTCCCGGAGTTCACTCAGACTCACGTCCATCGAGTCAGTGATGCCATCCAGCCATCTCATCCTCTGTCATCCCCTTCTCCTCCTGCCCCCAATCCCAGCATCAGAGTCTTTTCCAATGAGTCAGCTCTTCGCATGAGGTGGCCAAAGTACTGGAGTTTCAGCCTCAGCATCAGTCCTTCCAAGGAAATCCCAGGGCTGATCTCCTTCAGAATGGACTGGTTGGGTCTCCTTGCAGTCCAAGGGACTCTCAAGAGTCTTCTCCAACACCACAGTTCAAAAGCATCAATTCTTCGGCACTCAGCCTTCTTCACAGTCCAACTCTCACATCCATACATGACTAGTGAAAAACCATAGCCTTGACTAGATGGACCTTAGTGGGCAAAGTAATGTCTTTAGTGGTACATGATATTTATAGTAGAGGAAAAAAGTGTGTGGGTCAGGAAGAGGTCACAGGGCTTTCAAAAAATGCAGACTGCTCTACCACTCACCCCTAAAACTGGTGGTATGACTGTGGGTATGCAGGGGGATGGGGGTGGCAGAGGGTGGCAGGTTCTGAATCAGAGGGACAGACTGAGAGTCCAGAAAGAGATTCTGAGGGTTACAAAGATCCTGCTCCGAGTTATCCTGTTTGTTCCTCATGAGAGTCCCAGTGGGGGCAGGATGGCATGATCTTCATATGGCAGTTGTGGAAGCAGGGATGCTGAAAGACCAGGCTCCTTGCCCAGCTGGTGTGGGCCAGTCAGGGACATCGTGATGGGATATGAGCTGTGGAGAGGAGCCTCTGCAAGGACCCAGCCTGGGAGACCCACTGGGCAGCAGGTCTGCCTCTGGTGGGGGTGCACCCACGCCCTTCCTGGTGTTCAAGGCCTGCTGGTTGGAAATACACTTGCATTTTTAGATGCCAATTAGAGTCTGTAATTACAAGAGTTTGAGGGGGTTTTTTATGTGTTGCTTTGTTTTTCAAAGTTACATTTAGCTGGCCCATACTGAATTACAGCTATAAAGAGTTTCCGAATTCAGCAACTTCGTAGGATGTGTTTTCTTCTTGCAAACAAATTGGAACCAAGCAAAATGCTGAAGGGCCAACCTCTGTTTGGATAGCTCTACAAAAATAAATTCCCCATGATAGACTATCCTATAATTGGCTTCAAGGGAAATAGCAGATTGCAATAACTTTGGGATATGTTCCTTTAAAAATTGCTTTCTGCGGTGAAAATTTCTATTAACTTGGCCAAGTTCTCACTCCATTCAGGGTATTTTCTGCCATCTGCATCATTCCTTGTTAAGAATATTCAGGATCAAACTAGCCTAAACAAGACTGCAGATATTTAAAAGGTAGAACACATTTTGGTACACATTTATCCAGACTTCAGTCATGTCTCAGGTGGGTTTTTGTGATAAAAGTAGTTCTACAGATGGCTATCTTCTGCATGCATGTGGGCCTGCTAAGTCACTTCAGTCCTGTCTGACTCTTTGCAGGCCTATGGACTGTAGCCCACCAGGCTCCTCTGTCCATGGCATTCTCCAGGCAAGAATACTGGAGTGGGTTGCCATGCCCTCCTCCAGGGTCTCTTCCTCTGTGGCAGGAAGACATATTTGTAAGCATCTCATCAGCTGGGCTTGGTAAACTTATTTCAAGGAATCCTTTGATAGCAGTGTAGCATATTAGCTTTCAGTTGGGGCAATATTTAGAACACATTTTGAATACTGAGTATTGTTGAGGTCCTTTAATGGACCGGAACCTGGTGATCTGGAGCAGATGATAAGAAAGTAAAGGAGAGGGAAAGAGGCTGATATGTCTTGGTTTATGCAGAAAACAAATAAGGTCCCTGACACGGGGCTTGCTCTGTTCACGAAAGCCTCAAGCGCCCTCTCAATGGGGTGAAGGTGCAGAGCGCCTTCTTAAGAGAGTCTTAGAAGCCCGGGATGGAGAGTGAACTCAGAGAGCCTCTGCGCTCCAAAGAAATAGCCTGAGAGAGAGAGAGAGAGAGAGATGGGGACCAAAGCTCTGATGGAGCAAAGATGTTTTAATCAACATGGTGTGGGCATATATACTGTAGTTATTCTCAGCAAAGATAAAAACTAAAATTCCAGACTTACAAAATATGTTCCATCCATATTAAAGAGAGAGAGAGATTTGGAAACAATCACTTTTACTATATGGTTCACAAGAAGGAAGAGGGTACTTATCACCATATTGAAAAACTAACAAAGGAAATGCCTGGATCCCTCAGCCCAGGGAGAGGCTTGCCTCTCCTCTTAATTTCTGAATATTCAGGAATTAATAAGCAACAGAGGATTCCTGGCAGCTCCAAAACAGCACACAGGAAGCCTCCTGTTAAATGCTTCCTGACAGAGTATTAAGAAACTTGTTTGTGTAGATATCTGTATTAAGATAAAGAAGAGGCAAAACTCCTGCTTTATCCAGTGGAAATCTGTCGTGGATGCACTGTTCATTAAACTTGGGCTTGTGCTTCTGCTGGAACCAGGAACACCCAAAGATCACCCTTTGTTTTCTCTATTTTGGGGGCATCTTCAGCAAAGACAGGAATGTTCTGGGTTTTGTAAACATCACTGGGGACATTTGGTCACTAAGAGGGGACAAGAGATCTTCAAACATCTCCCCTAGAGGAGGGCCTAGGTCTAGGGGATTAGTGCAGCAGGATAGCACATGTCATGGGTTCAATTGTGTCCCCCCTCAAATATTCATATGTTGAATCCCTAGTTATCCAGGAAGTGATCTCAATTGGCAATAGCCTCATTGCAGATGTGACTAATTAAGATGTGGACATTAGGATGCTTCCTACTTCAAAATTACTGGTGTCCTTATAAAATAGGAGAAATAGAATTACCATTATCCAGCAATCCCACTCCTGAGCATATATCCAGATAAAAGTGTCAGTTACTTAGTCGTGTCTGACTCTGCGATCCCATGGACTATAGCCCACCAGGCTCCTCTATTCATGGAATTTTCTAGGCAAGAATACTAGAATGAGTAGCCATTCCCTTCCACAGGGGATCTTTCTAGGGATTGAACCTGAGTCTCCTGCATTGCAGGCAGATTCTTTACCATCTAAGCCAGCAGGGAAGACCCAGAGAAAATCATAATTCAAGAAGATACACACACCCAGTGTTCACAGCAGCGCTACTCACAATTAGCCAGGATGTGGAAGCAATCTAAACGTCCATCAACAGAGGAATGGGTAGAGAAAACGTGGTGTGTACATACAATGGAATATTACTCAGCCATCAAAAAGAATGAAATAATGCCATTTGCAGAAACATGGGTGGGCCTAGAGAGGGTCATTCTGGGTGAAGTAAGTCAGACAGAGAAGGACAAATATCACGATATCACTTATATGTGGCATCTAAAAAAATTCCCACAAATGACCTTATTTACCAAACAGAGTCACAGATGTCAAAGCAAACTGATGTAGAGAGAAATGGTTACCAAGGAGGTAGGGGGAAGAGAGGGATAGAATGAGAGATTGGGATTGACATATTCACACTGCTATGTGTCAAACAGGTATACAGTAGGTATGCAGCCTACTGTATAGCACAGGGAATTCTACTCAATATTCTGTAATGACCTACATGGAAAAAGGATCTAAAAAAGAGTGATTATATGCATATGTATAACTGATTCGCTTTGCTGTACAGCAGAAACTATTACAGCACAACATTGTACATCAATATACTTCACTAGAAATTAATTTTAAAAGGTGGGGAGTGGAATCTGGATACAGAGACAGACACACTCATAGGGAAAACACATGTACAGAGGAAGGCAGAGGTGGGGTGATGTTTCTACACATCAGGGGATCACCAAGGATCCCCAGGAAATCCCCAGATGTCAGTAGAGAGGCACGGACCAGGTGCTCTCTCATAGCCCTCAGAAAAAAATACCGCTGACACCTTGATCTTGGGCTTCTGGCTTTGAAAACTGTGAAATCAAAAATTTCTGATGTTGAAGTCACTCTGTTCATGAAACTTTGTTGTAGCAGCCTCAAGAGACTAATACGACACATTTCTGTAGTGTGTTACTGCCATGGGGAGTTCTCAGGTGTGTTAGCTCACTGGAAACATAGGGCTGCCTGTTATTAAACCTGCCTCACCGTATGCACAGCAGGAGGCTCTGGCATCTTTCAGGGAACTAAACACTGACTTGTGCTTGGACTAGTTTGAACCAGGCCTGCGTGACCCCTGGGAACAATGGGATATTTGCTGGGAGGTGTAGAAAGACCAGTTCCAGCTGCTCCTCTGGGATCATAGGATTTGCAGAGTTGGCATTGGACAATCTCTACTGCCCCTGTATCTTCTTTCCTTCTAGAAAGTTCTTTCTTCTATTTTACCCCAGGTTTATGAAGCATCTATCATAAGTACTCGCAATTTTCCTTGTGTTTGAGTCAGTCTTCCTGAAGGTGTCCTTTAGAGAGCTGAATTCCCATTATTCCGACAAATGGGAAGTGACAGGTATACCAGATCATCTATATTGAGCATCAGTATTTCCCATGTCATCCTTAGCTACACTTCCCCACTCAGGAAGTGAAGGGAAGTAGTTGTAATTGACTCTTTGCAACCCCATGGACTGTAACCCACCAGGCTCCTCCATCCATGGGGATTCTCCAGGCAAGAGTATTGGAATGGGTTGACATTTTCTTCTCCAAGGGATCTTCTTGACTAAGGGATAGAACCCAGGTCTCCCACCTTGTAGGCAGACATTTTACCATCTGAGCCACCAAGGATGTTCTCCCCACTCAGGACCTGTTCCCAGAGCTGCCCCTTTTTCTTAGTAAAGTCTGTGCTTATTGGAGACATAGACTTGTTATCTCCATGGAGGCCTAGTCATGGTAGGGCAGGCCACATCAGAGATGGCCAGGAGTTAGCACAAAGACCTGGCTTCTCAGGACCCAAATGGGCATCCAAGGAGGCTCTGGGAGTAAACAGCATGGGAAGATGGCTCAGTAACCAGA
The DNA here is from genome assembly GCA_006410515.1 of Procapra przewalskii. Classification (NCBI taxonomy): domain Eukaryota; kingdom Metazoa; phylum Chordata; class Mammalia; order Artiodactyla; family Bovidae; genus Procapra; species Procapra przewalskii. Next base: position 5,975,043 of record SJYF01000373.1, on the reverse strand, counting down.
GGCATTCCAGACATAGGGGAGGATGTGTCCATCTGACAACAGGGACAGAGAGAAGATAACCACCACCCAGGGCCCTCAGACAGCGGTCCAGCTGAGAGTCGGAGAAATGCCTACCAAAATGAACTAAGCTTCCAGGTCATAACCCTGACCTCTAGGAAGAGAGTCAAGCAGAGCTTCTGCAAAGAGGAGCTGAATTTAAGGTAAAAGGCAGCGTTTAAGGAAGATAAAGAAAGGAAGACATGGGAGCTTTGGGGAGGCCCAGGGAGGGGTATGAGATTCTGTGGCTCAGTTGGAAAAACACATCAGACAGTACCCTAGTGACAAGATGAGGCCACATCCAGCAGCCAGGGCACACACAGTGAATCAGACCAACAGCAAGATACCCAAGGCTGAGCCGACGGGCAGAAGAACTTGGGCCCCAATGTCTTCTGACTTAGGAGATGAGTGGGCCTGTCTCCGGGTGCAGAGTTTGGCAAAGCCAAGCAGATCCCTGTGCTTCCCCTTCTCACTTCCAGAGAGGTTCAACATCTCTGCTGTACTTCCGCAATTGATCCATCATCTGACTATAGCTTTCTGTGTGAAATTGCTAAAGCAGCCCAAATAGTTTCCAATTCAGACCACTTATGAGAATCCCTTGGAGAACGTTAAAAAAAAAAAAAAAAAGGAAGGAAGGAAAGAAGAAAATAAGAAAGAAAGATACTGATTCTCCACCTCATTCCAAGACAAATAATTCATAATCTCTGTTGAGATCCACCCAAAACACACCCTCCCTTGAAATTTTCTGAAAATTGTTCTCTATTTACAGAATTCATGATCATATTAAAGGGATGGTTACCCTCCACAACTGAAAACTCAACATTTATTAACTTCCTCCTGGACAGTCATAACCCAGGGCACCAAAGCACCTCATAAAGCCTGTGGTGACACTGCCTCCTTAGACCTGTATCTTCCCACTTGTTCATCCCAGTCCATCAGTTCAGCCACTCAGTTGTGTCCGACTCTTTACAGCATCATTGATGGGGGCACGCCAGGCCTCCCAGTCCATCTCCAGCTCCCAGAGCTTGCTCAAACTCATGTCCATCGAGTCGGTGATGCCTTCCAACCATCTGTCGTTCCCTTCTCCTCCTGCCCTCAATCTTTCCCACCATCAGGGTCTTTTCCAATGAGTCAATTTTTCGCATCAGGTGGCCAAAGGATTGGAGCTTCAGCTTCAGCATCAGTCCTTCCAGTGAATATTCAGGACTGATTTCCTTTAGGAAGGACTGGTTGGATCGCTTTGCAGTCCAAGGGACTCTCAAGAGTCTTCTCCAACACCACAGTTCAAAAGCTTCAATTCTTCAGTGCTCAGCTTTCTTTATAGTCCAACTCACATCCATACATGACTGCTGGAAAAACCATAGCTTTGACTAGATGGACCTTTGTGGGCAAAGTAATTTCTCTACTTTGTAACATGCTGTCTAGGTTGGTCATAGCTTTTCTTCCAAGGAGTAAGCATCTTTTAATTTCATGGCTGCAGTCACCATCTGCAGTGATCTTGGATCCCAGGAAAATGAAGTCTCTCACTGTTTCCATTGTTTCCTCATCTACCATGTGCCCAAGGTAGAACATAAGAGCAACAGCTACTTCTGGGTGAGTGAATAAAGGACCACACCAAAGGTGCATTTTATAAAACCCAAGTATTACGTGTTTGTGTGAGTTTAGGCCCACTCCCTCCTGGCAGAAAGGGGCTGAAACCTCCTCCCCTAACACCAGGTGAAGGACAGGTGGGGGACAGGTGGGGGACATGCTGGACCGTTCCATCCACAGGTGTAGAAGGCCAAGGGGGCTCCCCAGCCCAGGACGAGCACCTGTTGCAAACTGTACCTGCTACTCTGGGTGTAGAGAGAGTTCCAGTCACCACTCCCATAAATGCAAAGCCCTGGTTTCGAGAAGAGCAGTGAGGGTGCGGATAGCTCAGAACTGGGTCTCCTGCAGGTATGCGGGCTGGGACAGGAGCAGACTGGGACACCAGGATCCAGAAGGCTAATTCTTGTAAAAAAAGAAAAGATGCAGTAAGACTATTGCACCTGCTCCCCAAAAGGGCTGTGACAGAGAGGCACAAACTTAGTGGTTGAAACACAGACTTATCGCCTTAACTGCAGAAGGAAACAGCAACCGACTCCAGCATTCTTGCCTGGAGAATGCCATGGATGGAGGAGTCTGCTGGGCTGTGGTCCAAGGGGTCGCAAAGAGTCAGACACGACTGAGCGACTAAAACACACACACACACACACACACACACACACACACACACATACACACACTATCGTCTTCAAGTTTAGGAGGTCAGGAGCCTGACATACGTTTCAGGGGGCTGAAATCAAGTTGCTCTGGGCTGCGTTCCACCCTGAAGACCTAGGTCTGGTCCATTTCATAGCACTGCCCAGCTTGTGGAAGCCTCCACTCTCCTTGGCTCAGGACCCCCTCCTTCAGCTGCCAGTGATGGCTTTAAGTCCTTTTTCTACCTTCTCATTGTGACCCACTTCTGTGTTCACGGTCTACCCCACTCTCTCGTCTCCACCTCCTACTTTTATTTAGTTTTATAACTCTTGACCCACCCAGATAATCCAGGATAACCTTCCTGTCTTGTGTCAGATAACTAGCAACCATGATTGCATCTGTGACCTGAATCCCTCTCTCTGTGATGTGACAGTAGCAGGTTCTGGGGATTTGGATTTCGGCATCTTTGGGGCCACTGTTCTCCAGGCACAGTCAGCAAGGCCCCATGACCAGGCAGGGACCCAGGAAAAGATCAGGGCAGCCCTTGTAATAGGGAAGAACAAACCTGACTTCATATGAGGACTGTTCCTTTCACTTTGGTCTTTGTGCTCTTGTTGCTTGTGCTTACCTTTTGTAAAAGGCTCAGCGGGTAAAGAATCCAACTTCAGAGCAGGAAACACAGAAGATACGGTTTTGATCCCTGGGTTAGGAAGATCCCCTGGAGAAGGAAATGGCAGCTCACTCCAGCATCCTTGCTGGGAAAAAGCCAGGGCACAGTCCCTGGGGTCACAAAGAGTCAGACACAACTGTGCACATGGCACACACATAGCCTAAAATATACAGGATAGCCTGTGCTCATGCCTCTGACCTTGAAGAGTCCATTCATATAGAGACAGAAAGTTGCAAACAGGTAGGAGAACATTTGTCTTGTTGGAGGTTTACAGGAATATGACGGCATGATCTACGTGAACAGCTGCAAGAACAAAGGATTTCGATACCGAGAAGTCTGCAAAAACAAACCACATCCTTCACTCATCTTGCCTTTAAAAGGGCTTTGCTGAAACCCTTCAAAGAGTTTGGGGCTTTTGGAGGCATGAGCCACCCATGAGTCTCCTTGCATGGCCCTGCAGTAAACCTTTCTCTGCTGCAAACTCTGACATTTCAATACTATTTGGTCTTATCATGTGTCAGGCAAATGAATTTGTGTTCAGAGTGAATGTGGTGTGTGTGTGTGTGTGTGTGTGCACGCGCTCAGTTGTGTCTGACTCTTTGTGACTTCATGGACTGTAATCCACCAGGCTCCTCTGTCCACGGAACTCCCCAGGCAAGAATACTGGAGTGGGTTGCCATTTCCAGCGAATCTTCCAGAACCAGAGATCAGACCACGTCTCTTGCATCTCCTACGCTGGCAGGCAAATTCTTTACCACTGGCACCAGCTGGCTGTGTTCAGTAACACCTTTAATTGGGCGGACGCATACGTGACAATACTAACGCAATTTTCTTTCTATCAGACCCTATGTTGGGCAGCCTCATCAGATTTTCCCACCATCCTGCAATAGAAGCCTTTGTTCTGGAATACGCTCTCCTACTTTACCAATAAGTAACTTCTCTGAGCTCTCACTGTGTGGTCAAAAATGGAATTTGAGAACAAACTGAGAGCTGGGTGAGCCCTTCTCATTAATCACGCAGAGTAGAAAGTGATTCCAAGTTGAGAAGATGATGGCACAAATGACACAAAATGCTGCGTGAATCAGGCTTTGTTTCTGCCATGTGAATAACAGATGGCACACCGGGTTCTGCTCCTCCTGAGGGGTCCAGATGTAGTGGGTTTGGGGCATCTTATACAACAAGCAGGATGGCAACTGGCAACTGACATGATGTGACTTGACATTCTGAACATGAGAGGTGTTCCCAGCACTGTTTCTCGGCTGGAAAACGCACAGCGCCTGCTGTCTGCTGGCAAAAGAAAAGCATCCCATTGGGAAAGGGTGACCTCTGACCTTCAGGGCTCTCAAGCTGTCCTCAGCCCTCTCAGCCCCGGGTCCGCCTGTGCAGGATGACGGATGAATGGTGTGTCCGGCCTCAACCGGCTTTACTGACGACGTGGTGAAAGCACAGACGGCGCCTCTGAAAGGGCAGCTGGAGGCAGGCCAGGGCAGGCGGCATGGACCGTTTGGGGTATTTGCTCCTCTGGACTGGAGCCCCTCCCCTCCTCGTCCCCCAGGCCTCTCCACTTTCTTCACTTCATCTTTTCCTTCCAAAGCCCTCCATAAACGCCCATAGGCAAGCAAACAAAAGCAGACAACAGAACAACTCACTCCCACCACGCCATACGTGGTTGCAAACTCTGCCCCCTTCCCTGAGCTGGAAGGCCGCCCGCCTGTGCCCAGGAAGTCTCCCAGGGTCCCCACAGTCCGGGGTGTTCAGGAGGATGAGCAGAGGGAGCCCGCCGGGCCGTCTGCACCCCAGGAGCTTCGGCACATCACAGACTCCTTGCACTCCACTCGGTCCCCTCTAGTGACCGCCAGGCAGGTGTCCCCAGGCCTCCTGGTGAAGGCAGATGGGGCCCCCAGGGCTCCAGGCATGTCCAGTGCCCTTCATGGGCCGCAGCCCCTGCAGTCTGACCTTCAGATTCAGGGCAGGAGGACTCAGGTCCTGTGGACGTCACCTACCCCAGAGGGTAAAGTGCTTACACACATACATACTACATACCACATATCACACACACGTGCCACAAATTCACATACACACACACCCTACACACCACACACACCACAAACTTTCATACATGCCACACGCCAGCCACCGCAGGTATACCACACACATTCTTTGGGAAGATATAGAACAGAGAATGCAATGGCGCTCCACTCCAGTGTTCTTGCCTGGAAAATCCCATGGATGGAGGAGCCTGGAGGGCTGCAGTCCATGGGGTTGCTGAGGGTCAGACACGAATGAGTGACTTCACTTTCACTTTTCACTTTCATGCATTGGAGAAGGAAATGGCAACCCACTCCAGTATTCTTGCCTGGAGAATCCCAGGGACAGGGGAGCCAGGTGAGCTGCCGTCTATGGGGTCCCACAGAGTTGGTCATGACTGAAGTGACTTAGCAGTGAGTGAAAGGGAGAAGGCAATGGCACCCCACTCCAGTATCCTTGCCTGGAAAATCCCATAGACAGAGGAGCCTGGTAGGCTGCAGTCCATGGGGTCACTAAGAGTTGGACACGACTGAGCAACTTCACTTTCACTTTTCACTTTCACGCATTAGAGAAGGAAATGGCAACCCACTCCAGTGTTCTTGCCTGGAGAATCCGAGGGACAGGGGAGCCTGTTGGGCTGCCATCTATAGGGTTGCACAGAGTCAGACACGATTGAAGCAACTTGGCAGCAGCAGCAGCAGCAGTGAATGAAAGGAATTTCAGCCTTAGACCCTAGCGTGAAATTAACTAAATTTTCGAAGTTGACTTTAAACAGTTGAACTATTCCATGGCCCAATAGTAATTTATTTCAGAAAGAATTTTGCTCACCAATAATTATCACAAATTACACAGAAGAAAAAAATAACTAATTCTGATCCAATCCAAGTACTTCATCTTTTCTAAACAAAGCATATATTTTGTGTTACAAAAACGTAATGAAATCCAGTCAGGATTTTTTTCCCTCTGCTGACTTGAAAAGACAAATGGCTTTTGTGACTGTAAATTTCCCCCTATGAGATTGTAACTGTGTCTCCCTGCACATTAATGCTCCTTTTGCTTTCTGTAAAAACATCACAAGGCCCTCTCCTTCCCCCTGAAACTCAAGACATTTTCATGCTTTCCCCAGGTAGGGATAAAAGAGAGCAGCTTTAGAGAAGCGATTTCAGAGATATTTATCCTGATGGGGAGAACTGAAGATTGTTGAACTGTGTGTTCCAGTGTTCAACGTTTTTCAAAGGGAATAGCAGTTTTGCAAACACACATCACAGACCTGTCTGCTATTGTTCAGAAGGTGACCAGGTGAACATTAGAAACAGTCAGAGAGGAAAGGGGAGTGGACCGTCTTTATATTTCACCTGGTGTGAACATGGACTCAGGTCAAAAGACCACAAGGTAGGCAGCGTTAAAACAATGACATGCGTCCCACGATTCAAAACCAGTTGCTGGGTGGATGGCAGGGTAGCCAAAGCTCTGGGGAAAAGAAAAGTATTTGACAGCTCATTCAAAGCTCGGGCCTCGTTCTTTTCCTGGGAGTCCAGATCAGAGGCAGTTGTGAAACATTAGAAGTTCTCATTCAGAGAAAGGGCAAGAGGTGGGTTATGGTACACACAGCAGATGCCGTTGAGAAAGGTTGATGCTGAAATGACGTTTCCAACCACTGACATTTCTTAAAATCCTTCTGATCCAGTCCACCTATCAATCAGAAATGCTCACAAATGATACTGACAGAGCTCTCAAATGCACATAAAAACCCTAGGCTACCCCTGAGGATTCTCACAAGCTAGTATGTGTGCTTGGAGAAGTGTGTGCGTGTGTGTGTGTGTGTGTGTGTGTGTGTGTGTGTGTGTGTGTGTGCTCAGTCAGTCATGTCCAACTCTTTGCAACCGCATGGACTATAGCTCACCAGGCTCCTATGTCCATGGATTCTCCAGGCCAGAACACAGGAGTGGATCATCATTTCCTTCTCCAGGGGATCTTCTGACCCAGGGAACCAAACCCACATCTCCTGCACTACAGGCAGATTCTTTACTGATGGAGCCACCTGGGAAGGCCATGTGCTCAGAGATGGAGACCCCAAGTGGTACCAGGGGCTCCAAGAGGATTTGAGAGGGAGCATCTCATGCTGCATCTAGTGTGGGGCAGGAGAATCCTCCAGGACTTTTCTTCCTTGTTATCTTTTTGCACCACGAAGGTCAGGTTTATCCTCTGAGCAGAGGACCTACTGAGATCTGACCAGGCATGAAAAGGTGTCCGGGACACAGGGTCCCTGAACCTGTCTTCAGGGCCCTCCTCCCAGCTCCTCCCTTCTGCTCAGATGGGTCTCCAGCACTGATACTTCCCACCATCCACGGCATCTCCATCTCAGAAAGGGAATCTGAAGCATAGATGCACATTCCAATCATCCCAGAGCCACTTCAATTCCTAGACTGATTTTGTGCAGGGAGTGCCAAACAGCTGGCTCTGCCAGCCCTCTTGCTTGGCCACCAGCTCATTTTCTGTTTCAGTTCAATGTGGAAACAAATGGATATGTCCAATTTCTTGTGCAGAGGGCAAACAGTGAGATAATTATTTTCAGATATACTCCAGTACCCTTGAAGGTCCTTTGCTGCAGATGAGTGCCCTCATCGGAGACCTGGCTTCATGTCCACGATGGGAGCAGAAGCCCAAGACTCACCTGTCCTGTCTCATGTTCCCAGACCCGCATTCTCATGGCCAGGATACCTGCTCCTGGCACCAAAGAAATGTCCTCATCTTATTTCTTGGAATAGTTACTGGTTCCACCATCTCTATCTTTCTTTCGTAACTATTACCATTCCAGCCAACAAGAATGAACCTTATCACTCTCTTTATTAGGACTTCCGTCCTCCACTTTCAGAGCTCCTCTGGTGGCTCAAGCCATAAAGAATCTGCCTGTAATGCCGGAGACCTGGGTTTAATCCCTGGGTTGGGAAGATCCCCTGAAGAAGAGCCTCTGGAGAAGGGAATGGCTACCCACTCCAGTACTCTTGCCTGGAGAATTCCATGGACAGAGGAACCTGGTAGGCTACAGTCCATGGGGTCACACAGAGTCAGACACAACTGAGTGACTAACATGAATGACTAATGACCTCCACGTCTAGAGCAGTCTGTGCACCTCCATCTTGCCAAAAGTCCTGGCTCCCCTGTGAATTTCGTTTTCATCATTGCTTTACAATGTGCATAGAATTAAAGTTAAGCTTAAGAAAATGAGAAATCTTGTCTCAAAAGAGATATCATTCACCTCAGTGGAAGGATACAACAGGGGGCAAATTAAGCTGACACATTTAATTCCTTCATTGGCTATCTCATAAGACTGTAGAATCTAGCATGCAGAATGGATGTTTTGAATGGAATTAAAGACTGCAGTTTATCAGATGGTGAATACCTAACCCGAATGCTCCCTTTCAAAGTGAA